>OZ020606.1:39224121-39824121 GCA_963971545.1 Philophylla caesio | reverse complement strand
AGAAGAAATGGCAGATACTGATGAGGCATTACCTACATTAGGACAAGTTTTTTCTTCCATTAACTGTATTAGAGCCTTTGTGGAGATGAAAAGTGACGTACCGATTAATGTTTTTAACTGTCTAAATGATTTGGAAGCTTTTGTTGAAAATGAAAAATGGAAGAATGTAATTCAAACCAAACTTACTGATTATTTTAAATAAAATTACAAAAGAAAAAAATGAATTTCTATATAATGAAGTCTCCATATAGTGAAGCGATTTTCAGGTCCCCTGCGAATTCACTATAAGGAAGTTCCACTGTATATAAAAAAAAAAAAATTTGT
The DNA here is from genome assembly GCA_963971545.1 of Philophylla caesio. Taxonomy (NCBI): domain Eukaryota; kingdom Metazoa; phylum Arthropoda; class Insecta; order Diptera; family Tephritidae; genus Philophylla; species Philophylla caesio. The sequence continues at coordinate 39,823,797 of OZ020606.1, read as the reverse complement.
GTTTAAAAATTTAAATACCCATATATGAAGTTTTAGGTTATAAGTCATAAATGCATGAAGTATATGTATGCCAAAGAATGTGAATGTTAAATTTGGATACCAAATATGTATGTATACCATGTTCTCAAGGTTTCGCAAATACAACCATAAAAATACGTGTGTATAGATAGTTTAGCCTACTTGGAGGGATCATACCTCATGCGTGTTAGAATAATGTATTAATGTGCAAATCCCAGGCACACATAAATTCCTTTTTGCAACTTGGTGGAACCTCATTGAGCATGTTCCCTTATTAGAGCTGACAAAATTTGAACTCATAGAGCGCTATGAGAATTATTTTATTTCAGAAGTTTCACCGCTGTCAAACATGGTCGAACGTCGAACATCTTTCCCCGTCGTCGTCGCTGAGCTCAAAGTCGCATCGATGGAAATTATGTATGTAAGTGCTGAATTTTTGATTTCATGTTAATTTGATTCTTCATTTTATTAATATAACATACTTACCTGCCTACATATATAATTATGTATGTATATCAGTATACATAAAGGCTTATGGAGAATGAGTATTTTATCGATAGATAAGCAGAGAAAACTAGTAGTACGATCGAACATGTTAGCAAGCAGTTAATTTCTGTTCTTATAAGCGAGTTCGCGGTTTAAGTCTTTGCGTTTGCATATTTTTGGCAACAACAAAATAGCTAGTATTCTGGCATAGGCATACGTATGTATGTACATACATACATCAAATTGAAAGTAGGTGTTTTGTTTGCGAACCTTAGAATTCGGAATACCAATTTAAAGTAGATTTCTTAGCTTTTGGAATAATAGCGAATTTTGTATAAATATTAAGTTTTAACAATAATGTAAAAAGGTTAGGGATGTTTGTAAAATCTTCTAACTTAATAAAATTTATTAATGTTCATTTATTGTTACTAATGAAAAAGTAAATCTTTTTCTTGCATGCCGAAATGTAGGGAAAGGTTGATATACATGGGTTAGATTTATTTATTGGGTTAATGGAAAAGAAATCCGTCCATTAACAGGTTGGGTGGGTAAAGAAAATGGGGGAAATTATCATCCTTCTTCTCCCGTCGTTCGTGTTTGTTCCAGCTCTATCCCGACCCTTTTTTTCTTGGTTTACTATGTTTTTTGTGTGTTGTCCGGATTCAATGAAAAATTTACGTTTAGTCGTTTTTCTCGATTCTTCTTTGTAAAAATTTCTTTTGCTATGTTTACAATAACAAATTTAGTGTTAAAAAAAAAAAAAGGAAAAAATGTGTAAATGTTAATGCACAATGAAGAAGAAGGTTTTTCGTCTACATGGAATACTTGTCGCCGCAAGGGTACTTAAGTACAGTGCCACGTTACCAATGAAATACGAATTGTGTTTGTAATTGTGTTGATACATACATCTAAGCTAAAAAAAAAAAAAAAAAAAAAAAACTTTAATTTAAAGTACAGTGGAACTTCCTTATAGTGAACTTCCCTACAATGAAGCTCTCCCTATAATGAAGTCATTTTGAAGACACAGCTTTTTGGTTCTACTTTCGGTGCATTTTTGTCTCCTTATAATGAATTTCTGTATAGTGAAGTTTTCTATATAATGAACAAATTTTACTGCTTGAAAATCAAGCTTCATACGTTTTTGTCTCCGTATAGTGAATTTTTTCAAATATGTTTTCGGTTACACTCAATTATTTGTAACTGCGTATTCTCAGAAATAAACGAAATGTAGAAATGTAATACGGGGAATCCCAAAATTAAAATACATACATATGTACATTGTAGTAGGAGTTCAGTTGTGTTAAGAAATTGAAGTAAAAATTACGCATCGAAGCAGCATTTCACTTGAAAAAAAGTTATTAATTATTAACAAAGTTAAAGAAGGGAAGGTACGAAAAAAAGATATTGCTAATCAGTTTGAAATACTTCCCAGCACTTTATCAAATATTCTAAAAAATAAGGAAATGATTTTGAAAAATGTAGAAGATGCGGCAATTAGCGTAAAACGCAAAAGGCTTCGAACTTGCCAGTTTGAGGATATTGATGAAGCAGTGCTGAAATGGATAGTCGTTGCACGTGGTAAGAATCTTCCTTTATCTGGAACAATATTGAAGCAAAAGGCCAAAGATTTTGCTGAAGCACTAGGACACCATGAATTTGAGGCAAGTACAGGTTGGTTAGATAAGTTCAAAAGACGCCATGGTATTGTTCAAAAAAACGTTATGTGGAGAAAGTGCTGACGCCAACCTACAAAATCGCGAAGAATGGGTAATAAACGTTTTACCAAGATTGATTGAAAATTACAACGCAAACGACATCTTTAATGCCGATGAGACTGGATTGTTTTCCAAATGCCTGCCAAATAAAACACTGACATTCAAAAATGAGCAAGGAGAGAATAACTGTCATGGTGGGAAGCAATATGACTGGATCGGAAAAACTTAAATTGCTTGTAATCGGAAAGGCGAAGAATCCGAGGTGCTTTAAGGGAGTAAAATCGTTAGATGTCGATTATGAGTTTAACAAAAAAGCATGGATGACCAGTGAGATTTTTACCAAATGGATTCTAAAGCTGGACAAAAAATTTGGTAAACAAGACAGGAAGGTCTTACTTTTTGTTGATAACTGCACTGCGCATCCTAGAGATGTAAAAGACAAGCTAAAAAACATTCAGCTTGCTTATTTTCCTCCCAACATGACTTCGTTACTGCAACCAATGGACCAAGGCATTATCTACAACATGACAGGAAACGTATTTTAACGAATATATTGGCTCAGCTGGATGGGGGAACTTCTGTTTTTACCATAGACTTACTCCACGCTATTCGAAATTTAAGCACTGTATGGGATGTCTATGTTAAACCAGAAACAATTGCCAACTGTTTTAGAAAGGCAGGATTTTCAAAAGATGCCATGCAGAATCCATCTGAGCAGTGGGACGAAGAAGACCTTCTTTCAATAGCGGATTTGGCTGCTTTGCAGTCTTCATTTAAAAAAGTGACAAATATCGAGGCATCATTTGAGGACTATGTCAATGTTGATATTGATGTGCCGACCTCGGAAAACCCGTCCGAGGAAGATATCCTCAGCAGCGTTCTAGAAAGTCGCGTAGTTCCAGCTGTACCTGGTGAATATTTATTTTTGTTGTAACCAAACAAATATTTATGTAATAAACATAATTTCTTTTTTTTTCCTTTTTAGATATTGATGAAGTCGATTTGGACACTGAAGAAGAAATGGCAGATACTGATGAGGCATTACCTACATTAGGACAAGTTTCTTCTTCCATTAACTGTATTAGAGCCTTTGTGGAGATGAAAAGTGACGTACCGATTAATGTTTTTAACTGTCTAAATGATTTGGAAGCTTTTGTTGAAAATGAAAAATGGAAGAATGTAATTCAAACCAAACTTACTGATTATTTTAAATAAAATTACAAAAGAAAAAAATGAATTTCTATATAATGAAGTCTCCATATAGTGAAGCGATTTTCAGGTCCCCTGCGAATTCACTATAAGGAAGTTCCACTGTATATAAAAAAAAAAAAATTTGTGTTTAAAAATTTAAATACCCATATATGAAGTTTTAGGTTATACATAAGTCATAAATGCATGAAGTATATGTATGCCAAAGAATGTGAATGTTAAATTTGGATACCAAATATGCATGTATACCATGTTCTCAAGGTTTCGCAAATACAACCATAAAAATACGTGTGTATAGATAGTTTAGCCTACTTGGAGGGATCATACCTCATGCGTGTTAGAATAATGTATTAATGTGCAAATCCCAGGCACACATAAATTCCTTTTTGCAACTTGGTGGAACCTCATCGAGCATGTTCCCTTATTAGAGCTGACAAAATTTGAACTCATAGAGCGCTATGAGAATTATTTTATTTCAGAAGTTTCACCGCTGTCAAACATGGTCGAACGTCGAACATCTTTCCCCGTCGTCGTCGCTGAGCTCAACGTCGCATCGATGGAAATTATGTATGTAAGTGCTGAATTTTTGATTTCATGTTAATTTGATTCTTCATTTTATTAATATAACATACTTACCTGCCTACATATATAATTATGTATGTATATCAGTATACATAAAGGCTTATGGAGAATGAGTATTTTATCGATAGATAAGCAGAGAAAACTAGTAGTACGATCGAACATGTTAGCAAGCAGTTAATTTCTGTTCTTATAAGCGAGTTCGCGGTTTAAGTCTTTGCGTTTGCATATTTTTGGCAACAACAAAATAGCTAGTATTCTGGCATAGGCATACGTATGTATGTACATACATACATCAAATTGAAAGTATGTGTTTTGTTTGCGAACCTTAGAATTCGGAATACCAATTTAAAGTAGATTTCTTAGCTTTTGGAATAATAGCGAATTTTGTATAAATATTAAGTTTTAACAATAATGTAAAAAGGTTAGGGATGTTTGTAAAATCTTCTAACTTAATAAAATTTATTAATGTTCATTTATTGTTACTAATGAAAAAGTAAATCTTTTTCTTGCATGCCGAAATGTAGGGAAAGGTTGATATACATGGGTTAGATTTATTTATTGGGTTAATGGAAAAGAAATCCGTCCATTAACAGGTTGGGTGGGTAAAGAAAATGGGGGAAATTATCATCCTTCTTCTCCCGTCGTTCGTGTTTGTTCCAGCTCTATCCCGACCCTTTTTTTCTTGGTTTACTATGTTTTTTGTGTGTTGTCGCTGCTTTAAATTTCGCTGAGTTCCCAAGTGAACGCAACAAAGCACCGACGAGTGGCAACAAAGGTGGGACTCGTCCCCAAAAGGACGTTGGACAAAGAGATTGATGCCAAGGGTAGACGAGTGGATTAAGAGAAAACACGGAGAAACAAACTTCTACCTTACCCAGTTCCTTACCGGGCATGGCTGCTTCCGACAATATTTATACAAATACAAGCACGTTGATCACCCCTTCTGCCTACATTGCGTTGGGAAAATTGAAAGCGCAGAACACATACTTATGGACTGCCACAGATTCGACACAGGGAAAAGCCGTGTCCCCCGAAGGCCTGCGGAATTGATAGTCCCGCAGGGGTGCCACAGGCCCAGCGTACGAAGGAGGTTGGGTTTAGTCCGTAGGTGCCAGGAGGCAAATCGGGCAGGCGGGCAGCACGGGCTGCTCGTATCTATGAAGATTCCTCCTCCCTGGTCGTAACCGGAAAAAAAAAAAGTAGGTAGGTACATATGTATGTATGTAATCAAATAAAAGTAAATATGTACAACATCTTGTATATACATACATACATACATATGTACATATGTGTAGGTTTATCTATACAACATTTTTTACATATTAATCTATGTACATACATACATACATGCTCCAATGCATAAATATACATAAATACATACACATGTATCTCATCATTTGCACATGCCCATTAAACTATTTCATTCATATAAATTGGCATCATTCATAATTTGTGCGCACCGTGCACACTTGCCCCGCTACGCGCATTATAAAATCTTCAATTTGACCATCCGCTGATGTCGAAATGAAAATTGGCAGCAAAGTGCTTTAACCTCTTTCCCTTCCCACACTTGCACTGTCCACACAAATGTTACAGACTCCGAAAATCTGTTCGCTAGTTGAAGATTGACAACAAAGCGCTTAAACTCCTTTCCCTACGAACTTGTCTTGACCGTCGTCGTAAGCAAAAAGTAAATTTCGCGAGTTGAACAAAAGTGCGTGTAATCGTTTCACTTTTGTTTCTTCCTCTTTTGTTTACTCATAACTTCTTCCTCTCTTTGTATAAAGTCAAAGAGATGCAAGAATAAAAATAATTTTGATATGCACACAATTCGGTGGCGGCTGAAATCGAACTCGAGCAAAGACGAAAAATAAACGCCGTTGACTTCTCCTCTTCTACCAACCACACCACGTATTGTTCACAAATTATATTCACCCTTATCGTGAGTTCCGCCCGGAAAAAAATCCGGCCGAAATTTTTTCATTCGCCTGAATTGAATCTGGCTATTGTAAGTTTCGCCCGGAATAAATTTCGCTTCGAAAAATTCGAACAAGGAAATTGCAACTCTGAAATTTGTTTACTTGTTTAACGAAAGTGTACAATAATCAAATGGACAAAGTAAATAGTAATTTTGCAAAATGTATTCCATTGCAATGAGAATTTTATGCGAAGATGAAGAAAACTCGCTTCAACGAGCAGGAAGAAGACACTTACGAGATAAATCTAATCCACTGGAAATGCCAGAGACTTTGTAAGAAATTATGGGTGAACATTCATGCAACTATTAATAAAATTATAATTCTTTCAGGTTTCTGAAATATTACAGAGTCAATAAAGATGCGTTTAAGTATTTACTGGACGTGCTGACCACTTCGTTACCACCAGTACAACAAAAATTTTCCATTCCGCCAGTTGTTAAGCTCAGTGCTTGCTTGCGGTTTCTCGCTGAAGGTGGATACCAAAAAGGTGTTGGTAAGGATTGTGAAATTGGGCTAGCGCAATCGTCTTTTAGTCAGGTCCTGTCTGAAGTTTTGCAAATTTTCGAGTCCGTATTATGCCCGCAGTGGATAAAATGGCCAACGAAGGAAGAACAACGCAAAATTTCTCAAGAATTTTACACAAAGTTCAGAATCCCCGGCATTGTTGGTTGTGTTGATGGAACGCATATAAATATTGTCTCTCCATCGACAAACAAGCATTTGTTTTATAACAGAAAAGGAAAATGTAGTATTAATGCTATGCTGGTTAGTAACACTGTATGTGTAACACTTTTATATGTATGTTTAAAAACATGTTTGTGTTTGCAGGTTTGCGATAACGATTTGAGGATTCGATTTGTGGATGCTACACACCCGGGGGCATGTCATGATTCCTTTATATGGAGTGTGAGTGCCTTAAAATTGAAGATGGAGCGAGATTATTTGCAGAGTCCCGAAAACGTTTGGTTGTTAGGTATTTATATGCACATGGTCATAAAATGAAAAGATTGTAATTTTATAACTTCTTTTTAGGAGATGCTGGGTATCCTCTGGAGCCATGGCTTCTAACTCCACATAGATCACCAGAACCAGCGTCAAGAAACGCTAAATTTAATGAAACACATTCCAAGTGTAGAAATCAATAATATTTCTACAAAGGACAAATGGTGTGCTTAAAAATAGGTGGAGATGTTTGTTATCCGCAAGAGAACTTTATTACGCCCCTAAAAAAGCAATACAAATTATAAATGCGTGTGTTTCACTGCATAATATTTGTATTCATTATAAAAGCAATTTTGATTCATTAAATATAGAAATATTTGAAACCGATAATGAGAATAACACATTTGAAGACTCCCAAGCTACCGAAGGGAGCTCTGGATACTTAGCGGAAGGCCGCCGTATTCGCTTTGACATTACCAACTCTTTTTGAAAAAATAAAAGAATGAAATCGTACATTTTACTAAACTTTTTTTTTTTATATTGATGATTTACATCATATAGTATATGAGAACTCAAATTTAAGAGCTCCTGTCAGGTACCGCAATACAGATACATTCAGTCAATAGCTTAATTGTTTAAAAAAACTGATTTTAAAATCAGTCAACATTGCTTAACAAATTCATTAAATTCAAAAATTATGAAATCTTTTTAAATCAATGTTAAAACAAGATAGAATTCAGTGCTTTTTTCCATTTCAACAAATAAAAATAATTCAAATTTAAACTTAGCCTAAAATAAATATAGTTGAATAAAAAATATCACAAAATTCAGTTCAATATATACATAATTCAAATTTTAACTTAGCTTAAAATACATATAGTTGGATAAAAAATATCACAAAACTCAGTTCAATATATACATAATTCAAATTTTAACTTAGGCTAAAATAAATATAGTTCAATAAAAAAATCAAAAAATTCAAATTAAACCCTAACCAAAATAAAAAAAAATTCAATAAAAAATCCAAAAACAATTTACATATATCACATATTTTAACTTTGCTTTCGCCCCATGGTATGCCTCAAAAGATCTATTTTTTTCTGCTTTAAAAGCAGCATTTTCCGCATTATGTCTAATTCCTCATCGTTTTTTTCTTTTGTTAATCTTTCGATTGCGAGGTTATGTCGCCTCAACTCAGCAAATTCCCTACTTTTTTGCTTATTAAGGCGGTCTAATAAACGGTTCAGCCTTTTTAAATTATGCTGTGTTTGTTCAGCATTTTCACTCAAAAGCGAGACCCCTTCTGAAACTTTAGAGCACAGCTCTACTTGCGTCTCCAGTTCTTTTTGAACCACTTCCTGGGTGGACATTTTTTTATATCTCCTCCCAGTTGGTGGCAGGTTTATAATTGGCGATGAAATAGTTTCTTCTAACTGAGAAATTTCAGGAGTGTTATTACACTCCGCAACCACTTCAACTTCCAGATGTTCCTCAACAATATTATGACTTTGAAGTTCCTCTAGGCCAAATGTATGTGCATGTGGGACACCTTCTACAGCTTCTCTCATTCCCACCAGCTCATATATCGCCTCTTCTGTTGGCGAAAGCTTTTGCGTCCTATTAGGGCCTCCGCCTGTCCCTCTCTCATAGCACTTATTTAATGACGCCTTTTTCCTGACATACCGCTTTTGGTCATTCCAAGCCTATTTTGGATAAGAAAATAAATTTCTGAGATCATTTAACTAATCAAAATTTTACCTTTTTCCACTCGCACTCATTTTTCATGGGTGGTCCCGAACTATTTAGCTCCAATGCCAACCGTTTCCAAAACTCAGCCACATTTTCTTTGTTTTCCTTAACAAAGCCCCTTGCGATTGCTGGCTTTTCCTGCATTCTACTCAAAAGTATCTCACTTTGAACTTTATTGATTGTTTTACTCCTGGAATTATAGATTACATATGTAAAAAATTGCTATTAATAATTGTTATATATCTTATATAAAAAAAAATGGAACTTACATTTTGAATCCGTGTATATTGTTCGCCTCTAAAAAAATTGTGAAAAAATTCAATTGAAATGGCTACTTTTTTCGCCCGGAATGAGTGCTGCCGATAAGGCGAAACAATGTTCGAAAGCGGAAAATTTCCGCCCGAAACTCATAATAAGCGAACAGTGAAAAGTGAACTATTTCGGGCGAAAACGAAACTCACGATAAGGGTGATTGTCTTAATCCGTACTTGACAAGTTGTTGACGAAATGCAAATTTGTCGGTATAAACTTGTGAAACATATTTACAAAATTTTCGTACGCTTCCAAAGCACATACATATATTATATTAACATCTACTTAAAGGCAAAACCCATAACAAAATTAGGCAAAAGCCAAATCAAGAAGTAATCATAAGTCATTCGTGTTCATTTCAAAGAAATATTTTTAAATAAAAGGTTAGTTAATTTTTATAGATTTTAATTTTTATTTACAAGGAAATATTGTAAAATAATTAAATTTGTAATGATAATAAAAATATCTGAAAATAAATAATGAACAAATCCTGAAAAGAAAAATTGCAAATTTTAAAGTAAATAAAAGAAAAAACCCTGAAAATAAATATTAAAAATTTTAAAGTAAATAAAAAAATTTTCAAAAATAGAAAAGAAGTAAAAATATTTCGACACGATTTACGAATTTGCCTTAACTCTTTGACAAATTCTCATACGACCTAATCAATGTTAATACTCGTATTGATTGGCCATTTAGATGTTTTACCAGTTTTTCAAAATACAACTCAATTCACAATTGAAATCGGATACAACTTTTTAAAAAACTTGGCTCGTGTGCATGGTTTTACTAGGTACCTGCGAACTAACAACTGGGTACCTGTTATAAGTAATTACCTACAATACTAACTACATAACTACTTAATGTGTATAACTTTAAATACTAGTAATGATGCAACTATTTTTTAGTAACTACCAACAACTAATATTAACTATGTAATAAATACACTACTACTAACAATTCATAACTACTAATAATCGATATTAGTGGGATCATAATAAATAATAATTCCCTGAAACTTCAAAATATCTGCCCTTTACTTTTTCATAACTAAATTCTATTTTTAGACTGTGGTTGGTAACTTTTGGTGGTAGATGTTGTGTTTTCATTCTTACTGTGGTATCTTCATGTCGAAGTGGTGAATCCCTTAATCTGAAATCTTTCAGAAGTCAAATGTACTAAAATAATTTAACAGTAACATTTGCGCCTTCTCAGTTCTTACAAGTTCTCTGGCATTGCGTTCATTGCAGACATCACACTTACACACCACATTTTGATTATTGTTGATTAAGTCTATGTAGCCAGCATTCAGCTTAGAGCACTTAACATGCGTCAATGAGCAACATATACCACATGCAACATGATCTCCAGGCGAACATTTTAATTTGCATGTTATGCAACTAGCCATGGTAAAATAACACTTAAGCAGCCACAGCCACTTCAGGCAGTGTCAATAATTATTAATAATCACTAAAATCACTGATTAAAGCTTATTATACAGAGAGCTATAGAAACACGTCCGTACGAGACAACGACTGAACACTTGTTTTAAGAAGTTTTGTTTGCAGATTTACAAAAAACTTTTTTTTATCCAAACAGGCGTTTGTGGACTTGCTGTCCACTACAGAAGAGCTGCTGCATCGATGCACCCGAGCGAAATCTATTCCCAATATACTAAAATTGACAACAGCTTTACGATTTTGTGCTCAGGGTTCGTATCAGCTTAGTATAGGGAATGAAAACATGCTTGGGCTCGCACAGCCCACGGTGTCTGTGGTACTATCGGAGGTGCTCGATGCTGTGGAGAATTTCATTTGCCAAAGATGGATAAAATTCAATTATACCGAGGCTGAAATGCAACGAGCAAAATCACATTTTTATAGTAATACCCGATTTCCTGGAGTAATCGGCTGCGTTGATGGTGGAAAATGATTTTTTAGCATAAATGCTATGATTGTAAGTTTGCATACAAGTAGTATATAAATTTGATAGTTGAAAATTTTTGGCTTTATGTTATTTACAGGTTTGTGATCATACAATGAGCATACGGTATATAAATGCAAAGAATCCAGGGGCAACGCATGATTCATTGATTTTCAATATGTCACCATTGAAAGCATATCTAGAACAGCAAGTCGGAAATGGTTTTCGAAATACTTGGCTACTTGGTATATGATTTACTACAAAAGCAAAACGTTATATTTTTTACAATAACTTTTTTTCTGTATAGGTGATGCTGGATAGCGCTAATAGAGTGTGGAACTCGATTCCGGAAACCGTCAAAACTGGTCTGAATAGAATAAACTGCAAAAAGATAATAATGTTATAATACCAATAAGTTTTAATTATTGTTATAATATACGAGTATGTGTTTTTGTATTTATATTGAAATTACGTGTGTGTATGAATATAAGTAAGTGCTTGCTGATGTACATATAAAAGACTCAATAGTCTTAGTTGTACAAAATATTAATATGAAATAAATAAATAAGAGCCGAAAGGTCATTGACGAAGGTTAGCTAAGCCGTTTCGATGTTTTGAGGAACCGATTCATCCCATTCGAGGTTTAGCAACCAAAGCCTCTGAAGCAGAATTTTAGCGATTACGATTACTGGTGCTAGGAGACCAAGTGGATCGAAGAGTGACGATGCGATGGATAGAATTGTCCTTTTCGTAACTCGGTCGTTTATAGGCTCTTTGGTAGAAAATAAAATTGTCATGATTCTGATGCCATTTAAGACCAAGGGCACTGGTGAGAGCTGTATCGAGATCAAGATCCTTATTAGTGGTTTCGCCTCTGAAACGCTGGTACTCGGAATGCCATTTGGCAATCTCAAGTTCACCTAACCTTAGTAGTTCCGTTACCTCATGTTTGATTCGCAAGAGCTCTGCGAGCGAGTCTGAACCACACTTGACCCGATGACGAATTGTGACGCATATTGAAAGCTGGAAAGTTTGAATATTCTCTATACATTTTATCGATATCTGCCGTGAGCGCAAAACGATACAAGCGAAAACGAAGTAACAGATTCACAAGCTCGCTTTGGATAGTAGGTCCTATTGACTTCTGTAGTTGTTCGACAAGAAGCGTCAAAAACAACTCTTAGTTTCGTTGTTGTACTATTTGGCTTTAGCGAATTTAACCTTCTTAAGGCTGTTATATATGATTCGCCTAGGCGGGCAGGATCGTCTTTGAACGGCAGTTTGACTACAATCCGACCATTAGAGCTTCGACTAACGGTGTCGTTATAGAATTTTTTGCACCTTTCCTGCTCGTGGGTCCACACGTCCGCCTTGGTTGCAACTTCTTCAATCTGCCATAGTTTTTCCAATCTTGAACCTATAGACTCTTCACAGACAAGTAAGAATTTGGTATTGATCGCATTGGAGCTTGCACGATAGCGTCCAGAATATGATGGAATATGCAAAGAAGATGTGTCTATCTCCGGTTCGGGTTGATTGCGACCTAATGCAAAAAGTGAGTGGTAGCTCAAAGCTTGTTACTTGCGACTTAATATATGTAGAAGTTTTATATTTAATATTTGTGGAAGACTCACCAACACTTTGAATCTCGATGTTGTGTTTACGGCGTGGAAGCATTAGTTTCTGCGAAAGCTCATCAGTAATAAAATTCACCTGTGAGCAGGAATCCAGCAAAGCTCGACCTAGACGATAACTTCCGGAAGCCTCGCGAACCAAAATCATAGCAGTGGCGGAATTATTTGGTTCGTCACTGAGTTGTTTATGTGTGTGTAGACGGCGGATTGCAAAGTAGAATCCGACGAATCTGGCGTGGCTCCACGATGCAACAAACTGTGGTGTTGACGAGAACAAACTCTGAACTTATGCGTGGATGCACAGTTAGATAATTGATGTCCATTCGACAAGCGGTTAATGCAGAGAACCATCATTTTCGCATGGTCAAAACGTTGTGAAACACTAAGAGCCTTGAAACGATCGCAGTTTTGTATTTTGTGGCTGTTGCTGGAGCACACCGAACAAGACGAGTTTCAGCAAGCAAACGAATGACCCTTGTGAAAATTTCTTGCCTTTGGTGCTTTATTAGAGATTTGGTATACGGGTCCAACGGCGAGGACGCTATCAATTGAGTCCAGGTATTGACAGTGTCCCTCCAAAACTTTGGTGCAATATTCCTAGCTCGTTAGCGTTTTAAAGTCCAAAGGCTCCTTCCATTTACAGTTGACTTCCTCATCTGCTTTCTATAAAACTAAATAAATAAGCATGGCTTGGGAAATCTGGCTTACACTTCCCAATGACAATAACGAGCCATAAATTGCAGACGTTTTATCAATCAAACTTTTCAACTGACCACCATTTGGCTTTGAAATGAATGAAAGCTCAAATAAAGAATAAATATTTTCTAAAAATATTAAAGTTGGGTTATCATGTCGAGCCTTAAGTCTCTCCAATGCTTTCGAATAATTCTCGTTGGAGACTTGAAACGTGTCGATAGTTGCAAATGCCGGACCATGAAGACAGTTGCGCAGATGATTAAATTTCTCTATGTTCGAAGGCTATATTCTCGGTCGATAATTTGCTTGAAAGATGTAATAAAATTTTGATATTCCGAGTACTTGCCGCTAAATAAGGGAAGTTTAAGCTTAGCATAACACAAGTTGTGTCTGACAGTATAGCGTTGTTATCCTCGGAAAGCTGCGACTGAAGAATTGATTTTGATGTTATGTATAGCTCCTCCAAGTCTACTCGACCTCCATCTTCCGCATCCAGCCTTTCGATATCCGTTTGTGTTGACAAAACATTCTTGATACTCAGCTATTTATAGGATTTTGCCACCTGGGCGTAAACTACCCTCAACAATGTTTTTGATACGAGAAATATTATTCTTGATATTTGCTCGTTGTTGCTTGAGCTCCTCTAAAGACATAGTATACACTTTTTTTTTAATTTGCGAGTACTAATTTCTTATAAATTGTAGGTGTGTTTGTTAACAATATGTTGAAATGCAAAGGCGAGTAGTAAAAATGCGTTAGTTGACCCAAGCACACGGTTTTCAAGGACACTCGATAAATAATTGCGTTTAGATTACCATGCGAAGAAAAATTGACAGTTAGGCAGCAGAAACTGTGAATGAGCAGCCGAGCTGCAGTAGCGACGGTAGAAAAATAGCGGCAGGGAAGTAATATCAGCAGTGACAGTGCGAACTAGCTGCTACGAAATGATAGCACGGCGACGATGACTGCAAAGCGAAGTGCAGCGAGATCGATTTGACAAGACAATGTTCAAATAAATAAATAATTGAAAGCTTTAGTATGTCGTGTAAATATGCCAACTACAACTGTGACCTCTTTAAAATATAAGTACAGAAAACTTGCAACATGACGACTTTTGGATGCTCTTTGATGCGACGAGGGTGGCGACAGTGGCAGCACGTAACTTCAGCGAGATACTAGGTGCGTTACGGCTAGCATACGGCAGCGGCGATGAAACGAAATATCCGCAACGGTTAGATTTTGCAACTACAGTGAAATAGTAGCAGCAACGACGATGACAGCGAAGCTTTATGCAGCGGCAAAGAAATATCAATTCAGATAAACAAAAAAAACAAGTAAAGAAGTGGCTAAGTTCTATCGAATTATACATACCCGGCGCACGCTTTCAGCTAAATTTTTAAATTAACTAGGTACAATCTAACATGTGTGCCAAGTTTAGAAGCAATCGATAAAGTAGTTCCAGACATATACATATGATCTCATATAGTCAGAATTCTGGCTGCAATACAACACCACAACTTAAGATATTTCCCTTCAACATCTATTGAAATGTCCGATTTTTAGTATTTTCGAAAATCACCGTTATATGACAGGTGGGCGCGGTTATGATCAGATCAGATTTTGATAAATATCGCTTAAATAGGCATAGTGTAATACGTGTACCAAATTTGAACAAAATCGGGTGGGTGGTTCCAGAGATATACATACATATGAACTCATAAGTGGGCGGTGCCACGCCCCCTGTAAAAAATACAGTCGGATTTCCTACTCGACTACAACACTACATACCAAATTTGAGCAAATTAGCTTCCATAGCTACTGAAATATATCAATTTTTGCATTTTCGACAATTGCCGTTATATGGGAGGTAGGCGTGGTTACTGTCCGATTTTGCCCATTTTCAATACCAACCTGCTCTGGGTCAAAGACAATCTACCTACCATTGAGATATCTCAATTTTTACTCAAGTTATCGTCTGCCCGGACGGACGGACAGGCAGACATCGCTAAATCGACTTCTCTTTTTATTCTGACATTTTGGTATATATATGTCTATATCTATCTTGATTATTTTTTGCTGTTACAAGCAACCGTTATGTGAACAAAGTTATAATACCCTTGTACAGAAGTGCGCGGGTATAAAAAACAAATGCAATTTCGCATTGGGTGCGTGAGTTTGCAGGTTGCGCACTGCAGCGATGAACTAGGCAGCGAAGCAAGCAGCGAACGCCAAAAACTTGCAGTTGCGTGTGCTTGGTCCAAGTAACCTTGCACTTTTCTCCGACTCTTTCCTTGATTCACTGCAAACGATACGAAGCGCTCCAGCTTCCAATGAAGGTGTCCAGCGGCGCAGGAAAACAGCGATGATGATGGTAAAGAGCCAAGTGAAGACCACCAAGATCAGAACGCGAAAAATTAACCAGTTTTAAAAATTTAAGATTTAATTTTAGCGCGAGCGACAAAATAATTCTTTAAATGCACTGCCCCACGTTGGGCGCCAAAATGTTGAAGGTGAACGAGCGTTTTCCCAAACCAGCAAGGGTAATAGTTTTCTTATGAAGTAGGGCTATGCAAATAAATAAGCTATGCAACAAAAAAACGATTGCCGAAAATGAATCAACGCGTCCTTGGTGATCAACAGTAGACTTATTTATTTTTAGGCTCTCAACTCCTAATATATGTAATTATAATTCAATGTAAATATGTTGTCTGTACGTTTATATAAAGCGGTGAATATACGTGCGTATGTACATATGTATGTATGTACATAAAAATGCGGAAAAGTGGTATGTTAGTATGTGATTATGTAGATTTACAAATTTTTAAATGAGTGCTGAGTAATGAGTGTGCAGATGTTCATCGGTCAAGGCGACTTTGAGGGTGATTTGTTATGGGACCCAAAAAAGCTAACATAGATAAATCCTTAATTCAACCCTATCGTCTAATATCCCCAAATCCCGTTTACGCCAAGGTATTAGAAAAAAGTATAGCTAATAGGCTATGGTGGTTTGTTTCTTGCAATAATCTACTACATAGCTACCAAATCGGATTAAAGAAGGGTAAATCAGTGTCTGATTCTCTAGTTTATTTACACCATTAGATCAACTACTCCTTTACTATAAAAAATCATGTATTAATAATTTTACTAGATTTTTCTAAAGCGTTTGATAAAATCGGAGTTCACACTATTCTAGACCAGCTACTGGCTTGGAATATCGGACGCAACATTTTCAATTACGTTAAAAACTTTATTACTAATAGGAAAATTAAAATAAAATTATACTTAAATTTATTCGAAACCTATCCGCTTCAAAATGGGTTTCCGCAAGAGTCCCCACTTTCAGTTATACTCTTGCGTACAACACACTTAGCAACATTATATCCCTACACAAAGAAATAGATTTTCTAGCCTACGCAGTCGATTTTATCCTTATAAAAAAATGAACAAACTAAAACCTAGTAAACAAGTATAAATCTCGCCTGCATTATCGATGACATTTCAAACTGGTGCAATTACTTAAGCGCAATGCTTGACACCCAATATCTAACAATATTAGGAATAAAATTTGACAAAAATATATGTGCTATATTACAGAACTTATCAACTCACTAAGCAAACCGTTGAACATAATAAAATGCCTATCTTGCGCAAAGCACAACGTTATTTTAGACAATTAGATCCGTAATTATATCAAAAATTTATTACGGAGTATACCTCTTCGGCTACACGCCCAATTCCAGTACCAAAAAACTAAAAACAATCCTAAACTTCGCTATACGAATCGCGTGCATATCGTCGAATAATGACAAAAGCCCAAGAACTGGATATACCCATCAATAATAAATTAAAACCGATATCACAATTCCTGAATGGCAGCTACCATCTATTTCCATAGATACGTCACTCGACCAATGGAAAAAGGTCAAACCCTGCAGTGGTATGTATTTCAAAAACACTTTACAGAAATGGCCAATAACCTTGTACAACAAAAATTTTAAATTATCTTTACCGACGGTTCAAAATCCGAAAACCAAACAAGCTTTAGTATAATATACCATAACCAAATCCTAACCAGCAAACTACTTCCCTATTATAGTACAAATTTCGCAGCTGAAACTATAGCTCAAGTAAATAAATATTCCGGCTTACAGCTACAATCACGGGCCATGCGGCCAAGTTGGCCTTCCATTCAATAACCACTGCAGGAGCTGTAAACACGTAGACAGCAGAGAAACCATTCTTCACTATCTGTGTGAGTGCCCAGCTCTGGCACGCCTAAGACAAGAAACACTTGGGTTTCTTCCAAAAGAGCTAATGGAGATCTCTAAGTGTAATATAAACTGTTTAAGTAGCTTCATCCACAAATCAAAGTGGTTCGAAAATTACAGACCGCAGGACATACCAGAGGTTCCACGAAAATTGCGTAGCAAAATTGGGCTTCCAGCGCTAAATGGGCCCTTGTCACTAAAGGACTAGGCAACGTTCAACCAACCAACCAACCATGCCTGGAAAATTCGCAATATGTTCCGATTCCCTGGTCTCATTGAAAATGATAAGAAATAAAAATAATAAAAATTATTACACAGTATATATCCGAAACATACTAATAAAAAACATAAACAAAATCAAGCTAATTTGGGTACAAGGACACATGCAAATCCTAGGTAATGAATTGGCGGATAGAGCCACAAAAAAAGGACTCAACCGACCTCTCACTATGTCCTTAAATCTTATTACCACAGATCTAAACACAAAATTCAAGAACGAACAAAACTACATTTTTGAATTTACATCAAACTGGTATCAATACTCTAACCAGAAAAAGTTACAAATAAACGAGTGCAAGTTTGCACGCGCAACACTGTGCAACGGTTTCACCATCAATGGTTTCGCAGCAAGCTGAATTCAATCTCAATTCTGCAACTAGCTTGGCTGTTTTCGAAGGCCCGGCGTGGCAAAGATTATGTAAAGACTCAAATATAGTTTTACGAAATTCTTTTGTAATAAACCTTCGTGAGTTGCCAGTACTTATATATATTGCAGTGCTACTCAACTGACGTGCCCGGCATGTTACAGTTCTTTAACGTTAGACAAGAATCTTCTTAAGGATATGCTTTGATTTCGTCATCGCTTGAATGGTTTACGGCTAAACGTTCGAAGTTGACGGCGGGGCTGGCGCGGAAACTGTAAAAAACTGTACAAAAAAAATACCAACAATTTGGGCTTTATTTTTTGTGATTTTTTGCCACACTCGCAACAATGTGCAACGGTTTCACCATCAATGGTTTCGCAGAAATCTGAATTCAATCTCAATTCTGCAACTAGCTTGGCTGTTTTCGAAGGCCCGGCGTGGCAAAGACTATGTAAAGACTCAAATATAGTTTTACGAAATTCTTTTGTAATAAACCTTCATGAGTTGCCAGTACTTATGTATATCGCAGTGCAACTCAACTGACGTGCCCGGCATGTTGCACTTCTTTAACGTTAGACAAGAATCTTCTTTTAGATATGCTTTGATTTCGTCATCGCTTGAATGGTTTACGGCTAAACGTTCGAAGTTGACGGCGGGGCTGGCGCGGAAAGCTTCTATCCTGGAAAGGGCATCAGGGGTTACGTTTTTCTTGCCTGGTACGTAGCGCATGCTGGTTGTAAATTGGCTCAGAAAATCGCTATGCCTGATTTGCCTAGGAGAAGCCTTTCCGTGTTTTGCTGGAATGCGAATTGTAAGGGTTTGTGATCTGTGAGAACTTAAATTTGTTGCCCTTTCAACATGTTTCGAAAATATTTCACGCTCTTGTGAGCGGGCAAAAGTTCGCGGTCGTACGTGCTGTAACGTTGTTGAGTCGGGTTTAGCTCGTTCTTACAGCGCTAAAAAGCATCTTTGGCCTCTTGCTTCCAGTCGATTTCGAAAGTGTCCATCTTTTTGTTGCTTATTATGAGAGATGATAATACTCATTAATGGCCTACACGCTGTCTTCCGGTGGTGTAATCCCGTCTTTAGAAACATTATAACCCAAGAAGATGACTTCGGTATACGGCTGAACAAGAAGAGAGACGAATGATCCATACATTCTCCATTCTGGGACAATATTGCCAGATGCGATCCAGCGAACTTGTGGCAACAATGGTGAGGCACGTCTTCGTTGGGTCGCTGGCTTAACAGATCACATTGAAAAGTTTATTTCTATATGACTTCACTTCGGAGTGGACATGGATGCTTTACAGAGTACATCTGCAAGTATAATTATTATTACACAATGGCATGAGACTCGTATGAAATTTTACCGGAAACTGCGGAGCATATATACACATACATACTCCGTGTTCCTAGCTTTCTAGTTTTATTCATACTACTAATGGAAGCGGTGCTTCTGGGTATGCGGCTACAGTTGCGCGGCTGTACTCAATCCCTACTCTTACGTTCGTGCACCCTGGGCAACGTGAGCAACCCATGTGCGAGATACGGTAACCAACCCGTGTGGAGCCTCGGGTCACGGCTTATAAAGAGGGAGGTTTAGTAGAGCCACTCCGACATATTCGATTTAAGGGTCCACTAAAGTCCGCAGGGTCTGCTCACCAGGAGGTGCGGCTGTAAGCGGGCGTCTGTCTTGGA
Source organism: Philophylla caesio (assembly GCA_963971545.1). Lineage (NCBI taxonomy): Eukaryota > Metazoa > Arthropoda > Insecta > Diptera > Tephritidae > Philophylla > Philophylla caesio. Next base: position 39,803,942 of record OZ020606.1, on the reverse strand, counting down.
GCAAGCAGTTCGCTAAATAAAAGTACTCAAACTTTTTTTACCCCCAGCAATGGGTTATGCGTTGGGTTTAGGACCCGCCGTGTAAAATTCAAATCCAATGAAAAGACCAACACAGCCTCGGATAATAACCTCCCCACACGTTGACGACACCGCAAACGAAACAAGGACTACGATTTATGGATATGCACCTGGAATATCCGGACCCCTTATAGGGAAGGTGCCTCTATTTCTGGTTGGACGAAGACTCCGAGACCTTGTCTCCTGGTTCACCCCATTTGTGCGCATGCCCCGACGGAGGAGAAGGATGATGGGACCAATGATGAGTTATACGAGCGCTTAGAGGAAGCATACGAGTGCTGCCCCCGTCCCGATGTAGAAATTGTGATTGGCGACTTTAACGCTAAGGTGGGCAAAGAAGGCATTTTTGGTCCAACAGTCGGAAGATTCAGGCCACTTGGGTGTCTCCTGATCAAAAAACGCGAAACGAAATTGATCACGTTGTGATAGATGCGAGATAGGCTTCTAGAGTTCTTGATGTTTGTTCTATCCGAGGATCAAGCGTTGCCTCGTTGCAGCTAAGGTCTACGCAACGGACAGCTGAGAATTTTTAATCTCGCTTCTCGGTCCTGCTAAACCAAGCAACTCCTCATCGCCCTGATATTAATGAGCAATGGTATAAGATCTCCCGATCTCTACGTACCGCTGCGGAGGAGGTGGCTGGGTACTACCAGCCACGTAGAAACAGTTGGTATGACGACGAGTGCCGCGTCGTTCCTGCAGAGAAAAAGGCAGCTAACAAAGCCACCCTGGAGCCAATTACTACGCGAACTCTGGTGACCCGATTGAAGGAGAGGAGCCCAGTACAATCTTTAGGGATGAATAACAAATCCCTTTACTCGACCAAGGCAAGGTGAGAACAGCACTAAGGCGGCTCAAGAAAAACAAAGTGCCTGGAGCAGACGGGATACCGGCTGAGCTGTTCAAAGCCGGCGGCGAAGATCTTGTAGGGAGCATGTGCCAGCTTTTAAGCACAATTTGTTCGAACGAGTACACGCCAGAAGATTGGAATCTCAGTGTACTTTGCTCAATTCTTAAGATGAGTGATCCCGTTGTTTGCGTCATTTATGTACCATGGGATCAGCCTTCTAAATATCGCATATAAGGTCCTATCGACGATACAGTGTGAAAGGCTGAAACTGTATATGAATCAGCTGATTGGACCTTATCACAGCACGTCAAATCCTGGAAAAGACTCTAGATAAACAAGTGTCGACTTTAAAGCTGCTTTTGACAGCCCAAATAGAAGCTGCTTGTACGATGCCATGTCTAAATTTGGAATCCCTGCTTAACTAATACGACTATGTAGAGTGACGTTGAGTGTTTGGAAGGATCTCTTAGAGCCGTTCGAGACCAAACGGGGTTTTAGACAAGGCGACTCACTTTCGTTCACCTTCTTCACTCTGATGCTGGAATCCGTTATTAGAGCTGCCAATCTGAATCGCAGTGGCACTCTTTATAACAAAAGTACGATGTTGCTGGCGTATGCGGATAATATTGACATCGTTGGCCTTAAGAGGAAGCAAAAGTGGTTGGGCTTGCAGTGAACGATGACAAAACAAAGTATTTTGTGGCAACAAACAAATAATCCTAACGTATTGGGACCCTCGTTACTGTTGGCAGTTACAACTTTGAAGTAGTCAATGATTTGGTATACCTTAGATCCAGTATTAATATCACCAATAACTTCAGCCACGAAATCAAGCGAAGAATAATACTTGTCAACAGGTGCTACTTTGGTCTCGGTAGGCAATTGAAAAGCAGAGCTCTTTCTTGACGAACGAAAATCTCGCTCTACAAATCCCTCATCATGCCCTTCCTTTCATATGGCACAGAAACATAGACGATGCTAAACAGCGATGAGAAGGCTTTGGCGGATTTCGAGAGAAATGTTCTTCACAAGATTTATGGTCCTGTTCGCGTTAACGACGAGTACCGAAGAAGATGGAATTATGAACTGTATGAGCTGTATAATGATATGGATATAGTCAAGCGCATACAAATTCAACGACTGCGATGGCTTGGCGATGTCGTTCGTATGGATGATAAGACTCCGGTGAAAAAATCCTTCGAATCGGCACCCATGGGTGGACAACGGAGGCAAGGACGCCCAAGAATACACTGCAAAGACCATGTGCAGAAGAACCTGTCTTCACTTGGTGTGAATAGTTGGCGAAACATAGCGAAGGAGAGAGGGAACTGGCGAAGCTTTTTAGTCTCGGCCTAAACCGACAAACGGTTGTAGCGCCATTAAAGAAGAAGAATGGAAGATTTCATAGCTGAAAATGCAGCTTTGATGAATATAAAAGCGAAAATAAATAATTTCTTGCATATATCGGCTACAGCGCAACCAAGCAACGGTATTTTTCGCAAGCCTATTTATCATCATGCAATTGGTATATAACATGGATTTCATTAAAGTCGTTGCAGAAATACGACTTTGATAAATAATTCGACTTCAGCGTTTTATTTACCAATACTTATATACTTAATATGACCGGTATCGGACTATAAATACGATATTTAGTAATATATCGATTTCAGTGCCACCTATCGGGGATTTTTCTCCATAAGATTTTTCTTGGGCAAGGACTCATACAACTAAAAAAAGTCGACTTAACCCTTTTAATTGACGTTTTACAGTTCTGCATACCGCACTTGTTTTTGTAGTGGGAAAACGTCGTTTTCTGATGGTAAAACCATTTATTATACCCCGAGCTACGAGTTGCCTGAACTGCAAACTGGATAAAAGAGTTCCTTCCATATGCGTTATTTAATGATATGTCAAACAAATCGCAGAATAGTCGAATATAGTACTTTATTTTTGAACGCCGATCTATTTCTTAGCACACCTTACTTTGATCCATAGGATCCACTCTACCCACGTTTTTATTATATCGTGATATAATACTAGGACATTTCACATCAATTTTATTTGCGGAACCAACGACATCTGTTTCTTCAGGCGTCAGAAAATTAGTCAACATATGTACATATGTACTCCCTTGTAATCCATCCATTTCACATATGTTATGCCTTGAAACATGTACTATAAATATCTCCACAATTAATTTTTATCAACTGGGGCTGTTTTCGGAAGATGCTTTCGGGGGGTTCGAACAGTTCCGCAAGCCTTAGTATTCTGATAAATAGTTTGTATTGTAAGAAAGGTGAATTGAAGAAGTTATCAAAATAAATTTCGCATCTCAAGCACTTCAGCTTTTTTAGGGCTATTTGTATCACGAACTTCTTCATTTTGCAAAAATTTAGATTCCGGCGTATATCTTCGAATCGATTCCTTGGCATATTTGATATGAAAGGTACGGCTATTTCTGGCTTGGTAGACCAGTAATCTCTTAACAATGGTAGGACATAATAGCCCATAACCATATTCATACCAAGAAATGCTCTAATTTCTTCGACTTCTTTGACGTCCAGATTAGTTGCTGGACAGAAAACGTCAAAAGGTGTCAGTGTATCTGCTCAACATCTTGCCGTATTTGCACCTTTCGGAACTTATGTTATGTTCATTTGATGACAGTGTAATTAAATACAAGTTTCATGCGGTTAAAAAGTCCCTATGATTTCTGAGATTTTTTTTTTTCGCAAAAACATTTTAATACATGAAAAGCTACTTTATTATAATTTACACCTTTTTAAAGAGTAAACGAAAAATATTTTCATAAAAAACATTGTGAATATTTATTCTAAAACTGTTTTCTTTTTATTATATGTGCACCTCCATATGAACATACCTTCATACAAAAGTGTGTATACGTTATTATGTATATTTTTTAATAATTGAAACTATAACTTAATTATAGTACAACAAATAAAGCTATGGCTACATCGGCCTTCAGCTAATTACTAGTCTTAATATTATTGCTCGTATTTTATGCCTAAACTTTTTGTGTGTATGTATGTTTGGGTTTACGGTAGTGGTAGGCTTTTAAGGCTATTGTTTTTTTAAATTTCATTGTAAATGTTGCAGAACTTCAGATAATTTATTAAAGCTTTTAAGTTGTTTATTGTGGGGTTACTGAGGAGTTCTGTAGGATGAGTGTCGTGAAGAGATTGACGATGAGTTGCAAAATGTGGGCATATGTCTAGGATGTGGAGGACTGTTGGTTGAGGGTTATTACAATACTTGCAGTGGTTAGAAACGTTTTTGTCGATTAGTTGCTGATGTGTGAGCCTAGTGTGACCCAGCCGCAGCCTTACCTTAGTTTGCTCCTTTCTAGAGAGTTCGCTTGGCTTGAATTTTAAGAAATCATTAGCTGATTTTTCATTTCTACTTATATGGTTATACCAACGGGATACGACATTATTAGGTGAGTAGTTTAGTTCAAAGTGAGTTTTTAAGCGCTTTTTAGTATCTGAGAAGAGCATATTCGGTGTAGTTATAAGTGGTGCCAATAGTGCATTTTTGGCTGCTAAATCAGCTAACTCGTTCCCTTTTATCTGGACGTGACCTGGAATCCAGATTAGTTTGATTTTTTCCGGTTTTTTTAAAAGAAGTTGCTGAATAGAGTTTATGTAGAAATTTGTAATGCTTAAGTTTTTATAGCATTTATTGCGCTTAAAGAGTCGGTGCATATAGCACATTTCTTTGTTAAATTTGAAGCATGTCTTACTGCTTCGTGTATTGCTATTAACTCAGCGGAATAGCTTGAACTGTAGTGAGGTAAGATAGCGTTTTTGATAATTTTGTTGTTTTTAACTATACTGTAGCTACTACTGTCGTTTTGTTTGGATCCATCAGTAAACAGTATTTGGAAGCCTTTGAGTTCGTCCATTAGTTCATGGAATTTTTGTCTGTATACCTCTGGTGGAGTATGATCTTTTTTTTGGTAGCTGAGTGATTGATCATGGAAAGGTTAAGATTACATGGTGGTACTGGGTTTTGGGCTTTGTGGTTTAAGGAAATATCGAACTGCTGTGCAAAGTTTTTAATTCTACTTAGACAGGATGGGACTCTGTTATTTCTAGTTTTTTTGATTTTTGAAAGAAGTGTAGGGAGAGGGGAATGGTCAAAGATGAGGAGGGATTTGCTAAGTTTGGCTGTGATGAAATCCCTATAGTTATTTGGGGTTGTATGCCTGCTTCACATAACATGTTGGATGTGGGGGTAGTTCTGTATGCTCCAAGGGCTATTCTAACGCTAGAGTTGATGATAGTGTTTACTTTGCCGGTTATGGATTTTGAGGAGTACGCGTAAAGATAAATTCCGTAATGTAATTTTGATATTATAAGAGATTTTACTGCTGATAAAAATCATAATGTATTACAGCTGTATTTTTGGTTCGCTAAGCATTTAATTATGTCAAGTCGCTTAGAAAGTGCTGAAAGGAGAAATTCAATATGATTATTCCATTTGTATTTTTTGTTGATGACTAAGCCTAATATCTTTAGTTTGTCGACCGTACTAATGTTTATATTATTAAACAATACATTAGTTGTGCAGTGGTGTTTTCTGCATATATGTAGGTGTTTGCATTTTGGAAGTGCGAGTTGGGCTCCTGAGTATTCAGACCAGGTCGAGATATCGTTGTTTAAATTATTAAGATTCAGGGTGAGGTTTTTTAGTTTGTTTAGCTTCGCTATGATAATAAAATCATCAGCATAAGCGAGAAAGTCTAACTGTTTATGTAGTGAAATTGTGTTGCATAGTTTATTATAAGCTATCAAGAAAAGTATGACAGATAGTGGAGATCCTTGCGGAATGCCGTTTTCTAACGGGTATGTTTTTGAAAGGATCGAATTGATTTTAATTTTTATTGTTCTGTTTGTCATGTAGTTCTTAACATAGTTAAAGATTTTTGGTCCTATATTCCACAGAAATAGTTGGTATAGAATTGTGTGTAGTCCTATTTTATCGAATGCTTTTGAAAAGTCAAAAGATATAAGTGACAGATGGTTTTTCTTTGAGAGCGAGTCTGTGATCTGATAGTCTAGATAAACTAGAAGGTCAGACACGGCTTTGCCCTTCCTGAATCCCAATTGGTGGCTATGCAGTAGTTTGTCGGCTGAAACAAACCACCATAGCCGGTTAGCCACGATCTTGTCAAGCACTTTTGCACAGCATGAATTAAGTGATATAGGACGGTAGGAATTCAACAAGGATTTGTTTGTATTGGGTTTGTGGACCGGAATAACAAGGCTACTTTTGTAAGCGTGTGGTATATAATTGTCTAGGATGACATTGTAAAATGTTGTAAGTCGATGTTTGACGTTATGTGGTAGGTTTTTTATCATTTGGTATGATATCCGGTCAAAACCGGGAGTTTTCCCTTTGAGTTTGTTTAGAGCGAGTTCTAACTCTATTTTATTGATTTTGGCTTCGATGAGGGAAGCTGTTTTGCTGGTATTAAATGTATAGGGTTTTTTTAGAGCTTCATGTTTGTGCTTTTGAAATATGGAAGGGAAATTTCTATCTTTAGCTTCATTCGACCAAAATTGACCGAAACTATTTGCGATTTCAGATCTGTCTGTGATGATTTGGCCATTTGGGGATTGGGTATCAATGCAAAGTATTGAGACTTTTGACTGCAGTCCACAGAAGATTCGGATTGTAGACCATAATTTTGCTGGGGGTGTATTGGGGTTAATGTTTGCGGTGAAGCAACTGATGGATTCCGTTTTTGCTAATTTTAAATTTCGTCTGAATAGGGCTTGTGCTTTTTTGTATTTAATCATGTTATCCGTTGTAATGTTTCTTTTCAGTTTATTCCAAAAGTGATTTTTTTGCTGTTTTAATTTTTCTAAATTTCCGTTCCACCATGGGACCGTGTGTTTGGTAGAGGTATGTGTTTGTGGTATAGATTGGTTTGCACTCTGTATTATTGTTTTTTGGATGTTAGCATACTCTTTATTAATATTAAGGCTGACGGGCCTGTCGTCACTGAAGGCTTCTGCTGGAGCTTGAAATTTTGACCAGTTAGCTTTTTTTAGGTTAAAAGTGGGTGCATAATTATTTTTAGGGAAAAGTGAGATTATGATCGGATAGTGATCGCTACCGAATAAATTTGATTCCTTTTTCCAGCGTTGCTGAATTGCTAAAATTGGGGAGGCAAGCGTTAAGTCGACACAGGTAAATGTGTTATGAGTTAAGAAGTGAGTGGGTGAACCGTCATTCATGAGTTTTAAGTTAGATTGTGTTAAAAATTTGAAGACGGATGTGCCCCTTTTGTTGTTTTTGTTGGATCCCCAGCTTTAGTGCCAGCTATTGAAGTCACCTGTTAAAAGTATAGGCAGTCGGGGCGATGAAATAATTTCGTTTAGACTATTGAGGGTAACTCGCGTAGATGGAGAGATGTAAACCGAGCTTACAATGAATTTGACTTTGGATTGTATTGAGACAGTCACTATATCGTAACTACTGTGAGAAGTGGTTATAAGCTTATGTTGTAGAGATGAGTGGATTAGTAAAGCTGATCCGCTGTAAGCATTTCGAGTGGGAGTAGATGTGTATATAGTGTAATTGTTTGGTGTAGGTATGATTTGAGTATTCTGTATATGTGTTTCTTGGAGTGACATTATCATTGGGTTATAGGATTTGAGAAGTATTTGGAGGTCAGTGTAATTACTCATGTATCCTCTTATATTCCATTGTAAAATAGTAAGAGTCATGTTAAGCTCAAGAAAGTCTCTTAAACTAATTAATAGTAGATACTTATATGTACTATGTATATAAAAGAGTAGATTTAAATAAGTTAGAGAGAGTGATTAATCTTCCATAAGAGTTTAGTCTGAGTCATCCAGCTCTTCCAGGTTGTGGTTCTTGTTACCGGGTATCTTCTGTGTTGTGTTTGTGATGTTAGTGTGCGTCCTGAGTTTAGCTTTAGCTGTAGGAGTTTAATTGTGCTTTTTGAAGTATTCTTTGGAAATATTTTTATTTTAGTATCTGCTAATGGAAATGATTCCAAGTTTTTTTGTGATTTGTGGTCGAAGTTCGGCTGTTGAGTTTACAGACTTCAATTCGAAACTACTACGGGAGTGTATCAGTTAAGAGAGAGGTTTTCTCTTTTATGGAAGAGTTTGCGGAGTGGTGGGTTGCGTCTGTGTTGCTTTTAGTTTTAGTACCATTGTTATGGAGTGTTTTACTGGAACTAGTTGTTGATAAGAGGTCTTCGCAAGAGCTGTAAGTCACGCGAGTTCTCACAGTACTAGCGTAAGTGAGTGATTGCTGGTGTTGTTCTTTGTATATATATAGCAAGAGCGGTTCTGTTGTCAACCTTTCGGAGCGTTTTTATTGCCTGAATTTCTTTTTGTTTAACGAAAATTGGGCACTTTTTGTTGTACGGTGAATGATCGGTAGCTGTTTTATCGTTTTCTTTACAGTTGTGGCATGATGGAAGGTTATCGCATTTTTCATTTACTTCTGGACTGGTGTGCTGGTTCAGAGTGCAGTATGGGCAAAGTTTATCGTGTTTACAAAATTTAGTGATATGACCAAATCTATGGCAATTTTTGCATCGTAATGGCAAAGGGATGTATGGTCGGACGTTTAACTTTTCGTAGCCAATTAATATTGAGTCAGGCAGTGAAAGAGTTGCAAACGTAATGATTATTAGACCGGTTTCGATTAGTGTTTCATTGATGTTGTTTTCTTTTTTCATTATTTTCTTAACTTCTGTGACATTTTGACCTTCAAGTTCGTTTAGTATTTCGTCTTCTATTATGCCGCGCAAATCGTTACAGTAAATTACACCTTTTGTGAAGTTAAGAGAATTATGTGTGTTTACTTCGACAAGTATGTCCGAAGAGAGGGATGTTAATTTGACGAGTTTTTCAGCTTGTATGTAAGTTTTAGTTTTCATCAATATGTCACCACTTCGTAATTTTTTGCATATTTCAATTTCGCCACATGCACCATCAATAACTTTTTTTATGAGAAAGGGTGAGACGTTTTTTAAAGTTTGATCACTTAATATTCTTTTCATTACTAAATATTTCGGACCGATTGTTTTTATACTTAAAGTTTTGTTCTTGTCCATATGAAAGGACGTTGTTGAAGGGGGAGAACCCCCGCCCACGTCGGGTGGGTCTTTCATTATTCACCTCACTTTATTAATACTGGTTAGTGTAAGCAAAATAATAGAAGAACGATGGAAAATGATTGTCTGATCGCACGTCTGTTCAGAATGAGCGGTAGTCATAGACTGATGACTGCATTTATTTTATAGTTATTTATTAATTTCGGTAAAATTCATAATGGATGTATGTATGTACATATGTACATTAGACCGCCATTAGTGCATATGGGCTTTTTTGTTGTTGTGATTTTGGATGATGGCACCCCCACATCTATTTATACACCTAGCAACAACATTTGCGCCTTTAAAAAGCTCATTTTCAAAACGTTTTAATTTTTTTTATTATTTGTATTAGAAAGGTTCTTATGATAACAACGTATTATTAGTTTGTATTTAATAAAGTGTATTTGTTGCAGTCAGGAAGCCTGCGGCTATAATCATGAACTACTTGTAGTATGTATTGTTTTTGTTCTTTATTTTTCAATAATATAGAATTATAATCTTGTATCAATTTAACCCCTCTTTCTGCCGTATACTTTTATTCCTTTAATTTTTTCTATTGCCTCATTATAATTTCCATCTACATCCCACTTTGATGGTGGCTTTTTTAAAAAGTTAATATTTATATTAAATCTTGTGAAGAAATTTAATGTTTTTTTGAAACAAACTGTTCGATGCCCTCTTCCAGGATTTTAGAAATCGTGACATTAGCCTTTTTATCATTTTGTTCAGATGGTGATTCTCTATTTAATTTCTCTATCATTTTTATTTTTGTCTCAGAGCTTACGTTTGAATCGAAAAAGGCAAAGGCGACAGCTTCTGAACTTAAATACCAAAGATGCTTACAAAATTTATCAGACGCTGTTTTTGAGATTTGTTTATCATATTTTGCATATTCGTGGAGCTTTATTAAAAAATTAAAATCACAAAAAGGTGCCTTAATTGGTAAAGGGGTTGTGAACCATGCATCAGCGTAAATTTTGATAAGAAAGACGCAAATTTCGCACAAAGCCTTTTCTTCTTCCTTCGTAAGCTTAAACTCCTTTCTAAATAAAAATATTTTTAAACTGTATATGGCCTTTGACATCCATCTGGCATGATGCATAGCTCCTGGAGCTTTAATTTTTACACCACGACTTGGCGTTTTTCCTAAGAATATTATTATAAGTTCTAGAAATTCCATATAATCGGCACTCATTTAAAAATTTGTTCAAATTTGATATTATGATTTCTATTTCACTTGCACAGAATATTTTTTTAACTCTTTTGTCACTAATGCCACTGCTAATGTTTTTGATATCAAAATATTTGCACTTCTTTTATTGTTAAACGGGCACTTTCCCTAAGACTTAGCTTAACAACACGCGTATTAAAAATAGAATTTTCAAAACTTCCTTCGCAGACGGTAATTTACTACCCATCAAGCTATTTGAATAGTTTCCAATTAAATAAATACGCTCACGTAAAACCATAGACATTTTCACTTTTTTTCCGATGTTAACACTCTTATTAACGATTTTGCACTGAAAGCTTTAGCAAAGAAATATTGTAATATTTTGCCCCAAAAGAAATATGTAAAAAAAATTGTAGAAATCCTCGAAAAAAAGTCAACAACTTGCGAAATAATTTCTTGGAAATTAACATCAACAAGGAGACACATCAAATCTGTTAGTTGCTGTGAAATATTAGTGATGGGAAAGGGATGGGACAAGGTCCGTATTGGATACGTATCGACAACAATAATAGTATCAATAAGGTATCGTTAAGTCACAAGAGTATCGAAATTTTTAGTATCGCTCATTAAATCCAATGCTTTGAAGCATCTGATAATTCCAGCTACGCCAGTTTCATCAAGTATCGATACTATCACCAAGTATTGATAGTATCGACAAATATCGACAAGCTCTTCCGAAGTATCGATATTTGTCGACAAGCAAAATTGATGATATTTCCCATCACTAGCGCATATAAAATAATTTTTGTAATAATATTCATCTTTAGATACAACCAGAAACATACTTATTTAGGCCTACTAATAAATTGCTAGGCGCAAATGTTGTTGCTAGGGGTATAAATAGAAAACGGTTGAAGATAATCAAAAACTTTCTATGGCAAAATTACTTGGCATAAAATTTTCTTCATTTCTCTCAAATGTCATTTTTATGAATAATTGATATTAGCTGAGTTATTCAAGGCCAAAGTCAACTTTTTTGAAAAAATGCTGATTTTTCAAAACTTTGGTGGCTTTGAGGCACCACTTCCCCCGAGCCGAGTTGGATACAATTTCGCCACAATAATTTTTTTGGAAAAGGAACCAAGGTGGGGGGTGCCGCAAGCGTATTTCTTCTAAGTGGCAGTCTAATGTATATAATAACGAAGTTTGCACAAAATAAGCAAAAATCAAAAGGTAAACAAAAGCAAAATCGTGAATAGCAAACAAATTAAGAGTTACTACACATTCATTAGGAGCTAGCGCAACTCTTGCCGGTCAGCGCGCTAATGGGGGTACTACTTGGAATCGAGGAGAACGTCGGAATAGAAATTCAACAAAAATATAGGAAACTTAACGGGAAACTCGACGACCTATATAGAAAACAAAATAGTATGAAGTCCACACGACGAAACGATATAACCTTCCACTCCAGGTTCATTAATTTAACGAAGGTTCCCATTAACAAGCAAGTGACAGAAATATTAGAAAAGGGTCTCAAACACAACATTGAGAATTCTAATAAGAATAAATAAGTGGAACAGACCATCGTATATGCGGAAATGGCCATAATATTATTATCTAACGAAGATCAGGACCATGCAAGCATATATGCCGACAAATAATTGAGAAAGATATTTAATCAATACATAAAAAGGGACAGAGCGATGAAAACAAAACAATACAAGAACTGAAACAGAAACTTCGATGTTATATTATGTATGAACGGACATGCATATGCATACTTATGTATGTGTAGTACAAAATAAATTGCATTTTTTCTAATTTGATTGCTTTCATAATGTAGCTTCTGTCATTTATTAAAAATTTGCGCTGCCATAATCAATCTTATCGTGAGTTTCGCCCGAAAAAATTTTTTCAATCGCACGGATTGAATTCGCCTATTGTGAGTTTCACCCGGAATAAATTTGACTTCAAAAATTCGAACATTGAAATTACAACTCTCAAATGTGTTTACTTGAAGTGTAAAATTATCAAATAATTCAAATTCAATAGTAATTTGACAAAATATTAATACCTAGAACAAATACAAAACTAGTCAGAACGAAAAACGACGCTGAAGATGGCACAACGCCGAAACCGGTTTGTCTTAAAACCAAACTTCACAAGGGATGACGAAAAATCGCTCCAAAATTCAATAGATTCCTACCCTGTCGTAAACTTCAACAACAACAAAAAGAAAATTTATCAATTTTCCTGGTCTTTGAAATATAACAGTCAATAAAGAATCGTTCAAGTATTTATTAGATCAGTGCTAACCTCTTCAATATCACCAGCGCGACTACAGTTTCCTATTCTCAGCCAGGTGTAGGTAAACGTTTTGAAGTTGGACTGTCGCAATCGCCTTTTAGTCAGATTATGTAAGAAATGTCAAAATTAACGAGTCCATATTATTCCCGAAGTGGGAAAAACGGCCTACGCCTAGAGACATACCGCTTTTGGCCAGTCCAAGTCTACTTTGCATAAAAACAATTTTATTTCTGCGTACATTTAATTATAAATTGTTTAACCCATTTGGACTAATTTTTCATTGCAGGCCCCACGCTATGCAGTTTCATCCTTAGCTGTTTTGACAACCCAGCTACATTTTCCTTGTTTTCTTTGATAAATCCTATTCCAGTATCCGGCCTTTCCTGCATTCTACCTAATATTATCCTTCTTTGAACTTTGTTTACTGTTTCGTTCCTAAAATATGCGATTTAAATTAAATTGTTTACATTTTGAATCCGCGAAATGTTTCGCCGCTCAAAAAATTGTGAACAAATTCAAACAATGTTCGAGGCGGAAAATTTACGCCCGAAATTTATAATAAGCGAACAGTGAAAAGTGAAAAAATTCGGGTGAAAAAGAAACTCACAATAAGGGCCTATATAGTTGCACGTCTTATTCGCGTCTCTTGGTACAACGATTCTCTCTTTTATTAAATTCGACTGAGCGCAAATGTTGCCGTTTTGATACCAATGGGTACAATTAAGCCTTAAATATTGCGGGATACTTTTTATTTTGGCTCGGTATAAATTTGGATACATTTGGATATGAATTTAAATCTATATTTCTATAGCATACATATATGTATGTGGAATTAGTTATGGTTCATAGTTATTATTAACTTGTTTCAAAAATAGATGACATCTTTTCACCCAAAAATGACGCTTAACCCAAAAGTTGGTAACATTGTTTCGTATTAATCTGAACAACCATTTATAGTGCAAACACTCAAGAATTATAGAGAAGAAGATTTCGCCTGTCGGGGTACCGTTACTCAAAACTTTTCTGATTTGACAGTTGAGTGACATCAAAGTAGTGACAGCGTTGCCACAAATATTTTAATTTAATACCAAAACTTAAAATAAAAACTACCAAACCCAGAAAATTATTACCAAAAGTCGTTTACTCGTCAAAACCTTCAAATTTTATTTTATTTTTTTAATTTTTATCTCCATTAAGGTGCAACCACATATGTACGAGTACATACTTATGTACCAGTTTTTCAGTGCAAGTTTAACTCTGTTTGTCGTTTAAGATGAGTTGTTCAATCAACTTTAAACGGGCGATATTGAAGGGTTGAATTTAATCTAACCTATCAGCTCTTTGCTGACTACTTTGTTTTGTTTGCAACAAATTTAATTCAAATGAGTATAACTAAACTTATTTTAAACTGAGTTTAACCAACATTCATAAAATACAATAATCGATTTGAGTATGCAGAAATGCTCAATACAACAAAAAATATTTCATTTGCCATAGCAAAATATGCAAATTCAAAACTTCAATGCAGTTTTTCTTGGTTGTTGGGTTTTTTGGGTTATGACAGTATTTTTGTTAATGAGCCATTTGATAATAAGCAAATTTCTTGTGCAATTGTAAGGATAAAATTTAAAAAAACTTTAGTTTTGGTAAAAAAGTACCAAAGTGGCAATACTGTTCTTCGGTCGCTCTTCCATTTTTACTCTCTTTCGCTCATTCACTATTGTGACGTCACGCATTTTGGGAAGGCTCTTCTTCTTCTCTGTCATTCGTGTGCAAACACTCACCGACGTGTAAGTGTGCCGTTTCCAAGAATGATAGAGAAGAAGATTGCGCTTTCAGGGGTACCGTTACTCAAAACTTTTCTGATTTGACAGTTTAGTGACATCAAGGTTGTGACAGCGTTGCCACAAATATTTTAATTTACTACCAAAACTTAAAAAAAAATTACCAAACTCAGACAAATATTGCCAAAAGTTGTTTAACTCGTCAAAACCTTCAAATTGTATTTTTTTTCAATGTTAATCTCCATTAAGGTGCAACCACATATGTATGTACATGTCGCTCATTTACTAAGGGCCAGTTTTTTCAGTGAAAGTTGCAGGGTTAAACTTAGTCTAACCTATCAGCTGTTTGCTAACTACTTTGTTTCGGTTGCAACGAATTTTATTGAGCGCAAGGAAACTAAGTTTAAATATTATATGATTTTAACTAAACTTAGTTTAAATTGATTTTAAGCCAATACAGAAAAACTGGCCCTAAAAGTCCTTCTCTCTATCATTCTTGTGCCGTTTATGTTTGACGTGAGATACACACTGTTTGCACTATCAGAGTAAACACGTAGACGTCACGTGGAACCGTCAAACGAACACGATGGTGAGTTTTCATTTACATGGCGCCCTCATAAGCTTAATCGTATCAGCCGACACGTAATGTACGATTACGCCGGTGACTGTCTATTAGACTTGGCGCGTCATTCCATTGTAAAATTGCAATGTACATATGTATATGTTTGAATTTTTAACCTTCTAGTGCATATAACCGTCTACAGGCGGCCAATACTTAAGAGAATACAAAACACAAACGAAAAACATTACACGCGTTATTGTTTTGCGAACTATTTACTCACGTCATATATTTCACTTTATGCCTGAACGCTAACGCTGTATACAAGGCGAATTCATTAAAGGTGGTGTTGATAGGGCAACACCAACAACCACAAGAAATTTGTTTTTGCTTCTGGTGGGCTATTGTCTAAGTAATTTGATTGATAAGATCAAAGTGAATTCAATTCATAAAATAGAAAACCAAAATATTTACACTTTTTTTTAGTTACCGGAAAGTTAACGATTTTTAATATTCTCTTTAAAATATGTTTATGTCGGATCTGTGCAACCTAAATCGCATAAACCAGTGCTTAAGACAGTGAAAAATAGGAAAGATCTCATACAGGAACATTTAAATACTGGACGTTCGTTCATATGTATAACTTTTTGCGGTGCGTGATATTTGAAAAACATTGATAGGAAACAGAAACTACTGCAGCTAATTTCACTGAAGTCATTACCTGATTATAGGTGATATCGTCAATTTTATTTGGAAACGATAGTTAATTTACGTATTCTGAAACATCTGCGCCGGAGCTCGACCTTACAATATCAAAAAATTAAATTGAAAACATATGTTTGGATATTATCCTTTGAATTTTTAAGTAATTAAATTGTGTTATTTTCTCTGTATATATTAAAATTATTATACCAATTATGAAAAATGTTAATGGACTTGGACAAAATTTCATAGTTTATTGCTTAAATAAATTTATTAATGAAGTTTTTAATATCATATTCTTTTTGGTTGTTGTGGTTTCCGACAGGGTAATTATACGCTGTATTTTGGAACGAATTTCCGTCATCCCTTGTCAAGTTTGGTTTGGAGACAAACCGGTTTCGGCGTTGTGCCATCTTCAGTGTAATTTTTCGTTCTGATTATTTTCTGTACGTACGTTAGTCTTTATAGTATTGTCCTTGTCTGTTGCTTTTGGTTAGGTACTCCTTAGCGGACCCTTTTTTGTGTTTGTATTGTAGCCTTAAGTTGCTGTTATACCTGCAGGTATATATAACTTAGTTGTTTACATTTTATTGATTATTATTGTCTGGATTCGAAGGTAGGTAAAAATCCGTTATTTTCTTTCGCTTGGGTTCAGTGGTTTGCATTTGCGTACCCTTTTGTGTGTTAGTTACGGGACTTCTGACCTGTTTTGGGTATAGTAGCCTAAGAGGCTCGAATGATACATCCGAGGCTGTGTTTATCTGTTCGTTTATTATTTTTCCCACGAAGGTTTTTTGTTTTCATATTTCCATGTTTTCTAAAACGTTTAGACGATGTCCTTTATGTTGTACGTGGATAATATAATAATGCCAGTCAGGCTCATCAACTAAGGACGATTCAACTTTTGACAGCATACCAAAGACGACAACTGAAAATACACAACACCAACGCAAGCATTTGGTTCAATAAGCAATGTTTGACATTGAATATCACACCAAAGTTTGCACAAATAAAACTTAAGTCGAGATCCGAAGAAAGGCAAAAAATCATAAAAAAAGCCGAAAACAGCTTCCTTCGACAAGAAATTAAATACTTACAGGCCAAAAAAGAAAACACCAATAAAGAACTACTTGACATTCACTTAGAACTAGCAGAACTCCTTCCAGTCAACGCACTTATGGAAATAACACATGAAATAAAGGAAATTATTAAGAAATCCATGGGTCAAAGATACAGTAAATTGAACAAGAAAATCGATGACCTCAATAGGAAAGTAAACGGTACAAAAAACAAACAACAAAATGAAATAGCCTTCCATCCAAGATTCGTCAATTTAACTAAGGTTCACATTAACAAAGAAGAGACGGAAATATTGAAGAAGGGTCTCAAACACAACATTCCAAATTATGATAAAAGGAAGGAAGTAGAACAAACAATTGTGGACACAGAAATGGCGATATCTTTACTACCAAGCGCAGATCAAGATCATGCTAGACCTCTATGTAAACACATAATTGAGAAAGACATAAAACCCACAGAGCGAGAGAAAGGGGTAGGCGAAAATAAAACCATAAAAGGACTTAAACAAAAGCTCAAAATAAACAAAATTATCACAACAAAGGCAGACAAGGGCAACACAACGGTACTAATGCACGAACAAGAATACGTAGAAAAGACCGAGAACCTAATTAAAGAAACAAATTGTCGGCTAATGAGAAAAGACCCAACTGAGGAGTACCAAGTGGCAATAAAAGATGCAATTAAACAAGCAAAGACGATTATTAACCAGAAACAGACATATGCAATGACATTAATGAATCCATCAGCCCCGTCAATGATCTTGCTACCAAAAATACACAAACCATATACACCAATGAGACCAATAGTCAACCACAAATCGGCCCCAGGATATAAACTATCTAAACATCTGAAATCACTACTGGTGGATCATTTAGAACTACCAAACAAACATATAATCAAAAACACAACGGAGTTAATTGAAAAGATGATATCGCTGGACGTACCAAACCACGCGAAATTAGTATCATTTGATGTCAAAGATCTCTATCCATCAATACCATTGACAGAAACACTTACCGTCCTAACTAAAACATTGAGAGATAAAGTGGACAAGAACATAGCAACAGAAATAGTCAATACTTTGAAAGTAACGCTCGACCAAAACTATTTCAAGTTCAATAATAAGATATATCGGCAAACTAAAGGACTGGGAATGGGTAATCCCACATCCGCAATCCTAATGGAAGTATTCATGCAACATTTGGAGGAGAAATACATGGAGAAATTGGCAAGCAACCTAGGAGTAAGGTTCTACGCGAGATATGTTGATGATATCATTTGCCTTGTAACGGAAGACAAGGAGGAACAAATACTTAATTATCTTAACGACCAACACACAAACATAAAGTTCACGATGGATACAGAACAGGAAGGAAAAATTAACTATTTGGACACAACAATTAAAATGAATAAAGACACAAACAAGTTTGAATTCGAAATATATAGGAAGCCCACAGCCACAGACACAATAATACATAACACCTCGAACCACCCGCAGCAACACAAGAATGCCGCATTTAGGCATCTAATAACGAGACTTCAACGAACTGCACTAGAAAAAGATGCGTACAACAAAGAACTTAAAACAATATATGCTATCGCCGAAAACAACGGATACAAAAAAGAGCTGGTAAACAAAATCATGAAAGGCACTAAAACAAAGAAGTCGAATAAGAAGGAAGATAACGATAAAAATTGGGCAGTCTTAAACTATACAGGAACAACTTCCTACAAATTGGCTAAAGTGTTCCGAAAATACAATATAAAAACAGCCTTTAAAACAAGGAATAATATGGGCAAAATACTACAAAATAGCACCAACGAAGAAGACCCATTAGATAAGCAGGGTGTATACAAGTTGACCTGCGAATGTCAATATAGCTATATAGGACAGACAGGGCGCAAGATAAAAACAAGATATCGTGAACATATTAGAGACTACAACAAGAAAAGGCTAAAACCATCCACTACGCCGGAGTCAAACTTCGCAAACCATATGGCAGAAAACAAATGTACACCATGCAAAATAGGGAAAGCAGCCAAAGTTCTCCACGTACAACATAAAGGACATCGTCTAAACGTTTTAGAAAACATGGAAATATACAAACAAAAAACCTTCGTGGGAAAAATAATAAACGAACAGATAAACACAGGCTCGGATGTATCATTCGAGCCTCTTAGGCTACTATACCCAAAACAGGTCAGAAGTCCCGTAACTAACACACAAAAGGGTACGCAAATGCAAACCACTGAACCCAAGCGAAAGAAAATAACGGATTTTTACCTACCTTCGAATCCAGACAATAATAATCAATAAAATGTAAACAACTAAGTTATATATACCTGCAGGTATAACAGCAACTTAAGGCTACAATACAAACACAAAAAAGGGTCCGCTAAGGAGTACCTAACCAAAAGCAACAGACAAGGACAATACTATAAAGACTAACGTACGTACAGAAAATAATCAGAACGAAAAATTACACTGAAGATGGCACAACGCCGAAACCGGTTTGTCTCCAAACCAAACTTGACAAGGGATGACGGAAATTCGTTCCAAAATACAGAGTTTTTAATATCACTTAATGCAAAGGTGTTCATGAAGATTTTGTGCCTGACAATTCTACTTGGAATGCAAGGTGGCTACACTAAATATCCTTGTTACTTTTGTGAATGGGACAGTCGTGCCAAAAATCATTACAAGTGTAACATATGGCCACCGAGAAAGTTTCAAATTGGCAAAAATAATGTTCTCAATATTGCATTAGTTAAGCCTGATGATATAATTTTGCCGCCATTGCATTTAAAATTGGGGTACATGAAACAGTTTGTTAAACGACTCGAAAAAAACAGCGAGGCTTTTCTACACCTGAAACTTGTATTCCCCAAGTTGAGTGACGCCAAGATTAAAGAAGGTACTTATAAAAATTTCCGAACAAGAATTCTTCAAAAAGAATTCATCCTAAATTATTTTTACATTTTGATCATGAATTACAGGCGTTTTCGTTGGACCGCAGATTCGTAAGATTATGACTGATGACGACTTCATAAAAAAATTGAACCCAGTAGAGAAAAGAGCATGGCTGAGTTTCATTTCTTTGTGCCGAAACTTTCTTGGAAACACGAGAAGTTCAAATTACGTTGAGGTGGTCCATGAATTTTTGGAAGCTTATGGAGAAATGGGATGCAACATGACTATAAAAATTCACTTTTTGCATTCTCATTTGGAATTTTTCCCGGATAATCTTGGTCAATTCAGCGACGAACAAGGTGAAAGATTTCACCAAGAAATCTCCAACATTGAAAAACGGTTTACAGGAAAGAACCAAGTTAGGATGATAGCTAATTACTGCTGGTCACTCAAACGTGAAACAGATGACTCGTCTTATAAACGCAGAAGATCAAGCAAACATTTTTAGCTATAAAGTTATTTAGCATTTTAATGATTAATTTTTTTTTATTTTCAGTCACAATAAAAATTTGAAGTTGAAAGATAATCAAAATGTATGAATTTTTAAATATGGTCATCATCTAAAATAATTTAAATAGTAACAACTCTGTCAATTTCCAACCGATTTTCGATTGAAATAGCTTAATCGACGCAGTACTAAATTCACTTTAATAATATTGTCTTTGATAGGTACCTTTCTGAATTAAGACTATCGTAAAATCGTAGTCAAAGTTTCAAAATTAATTTTTTTTTATTAAGTTACGATTTTTTTTCTCTGTAGCTTCGTCAGTTCTCGTTTGATTTTGATGAGTTATATACAATATACAAATATACAAACAAAAAACCTTCGTGGGAAAAATAATAAACGAACAGATAAACACAGGCTCGGATGTATCATTCGAGCCTCTTAGGCTACTATACCCAAAACAGGTCAGAAGTCCCGTAACTAACACACAAAAGGGTACGCAAATGCAAACCACTGAACCCAAGCGAAAGAAAATAACGGATTTTTACCTACCTTCGAATCCAGACAATAATAATCAATAAAATGTAAACAACTAAGTTATATATACCTGCAGGTATAACAGCAACTTAAGGCTACAATACAAACACAAAAAAGGGTCCGCTAAGGAGTACCTAACCAAAAGCAACAGACAAGGACAATACTATAAAGACTAACGTACGTACAGAAAATAATCAGAACGAAAAATTACACTGAAGATGGCACAACGCCGAAACCGGTTTGTCTCCAAACCAAACTTGACAAGGGATGACGGAAATTCGTTCCAAAATACAGAGTTTTTAATATCACTTAATGCAAAGGTGTTCATGAAGATTTTGTGCCACCAGATTTAGCATACGCTGTGTAGGGGTTACATTTCCGCATAAGCATCTATTTATTGTACATGCTGCGCAGTAAGTGCCGCGTTATGTACTACATGCTTCATCCTGGGTGTATGTATTAGTGGACATAATAACAAAACTAGAACATAATACTTGCGCTGCAGTTAGATGTCAATGGTGGACGTCTCTTTTGCTAATGTCACTGAAAAGAAAGGGTCCTTGATTTCGACGCGTGTTTAATCTATTTATTTCAATCAACTTTTTTAACAATCTTGATAAGGCTTATATAAACAAAAATTCGTTACAAATCGTTAGGTTAGCAAATTAGAAAACATTTATTTTAACATGTCATAACATAAACATTAAAGGTGAGAAGATGTAATGTAAACAAAAAAAATAAATATAAAAAACAATTCATTGGCAATCACCCACCAATCATCTGCTCGATTACGACCACCTTAAATGAATTCGCCTTGGCTGTATGTCTTAGCATTTCAAATATTTTGTCAGTGGAATAAAAAAAGTGGTTAACTGTTCAAAAAAAAAATTGTTTTTATGAGGTGTTTTATTGAAAATTAATAAAAAGTATCCTATTGGAATATTGGTTTGCAAAAATATTTGGTAAGTTGAGGGAAGTGTATAGAAGGGAGATAAAGTGTTAAAAAGAAAAAAATATATGTTCGTTGTGCTGGTGCGGTCAAAAAAATTTGCTTTATGTCAGTTATTTTGAATTTCATTTTCTGAAATTATATGAGTGTCATTATATCTTATTATTATGTAGAATAATGTCGCGTTGGCAGCAGAATCGCTAATATGACTTATCAAAGATGTCGGAAGAGGAGTTGAACGACTTTATGGACTTTAGCGAGAACAGCGACGAAGAAATAGTAGGCGATGATTTTGATAGCGACGACGATGTGAACGATCCAGATTTTGTAATTCCAAATCAAAATGACTATTTTCAACAGTAGCATCGGCTAACATTTCTGTATCAGATCTTGGTCTAACTCTTGCTACTCCTATTAATTCTCTGTCGGAAGTGGAAAAAGCATCGGGAGCTTCAAAGTCTTCGGGTAAGGCGGCTACTGTGGGAGCACCTGCAGGCAAACGGAAACGCGTCACAGATAAAAATATTACAGTGCCGATTTCTCGTGAACAAGCTCAAACGGCCAGAGTGGAAGCATTTCCGGAAAGGCCTTAACCATCATCTTCAGATCAATTTGAAGGCAATGCTGCACATGTCCAAAATAATATGAATGAATTTCAAAAGTGGGTGTGGCGCAAAAGAAATCTCAAAGTTAATTTTGGGTAGGTTGGCGTTTCATAACCCCAACCTTGAAGAGTTTTTCCACTTAAAAACACCTTACGACTGCTTTGAATACTTTTTTCGTGAGGAATTCTTGAAAGTAATATGTAGTAAAACCAATCTCTATGCACGACAGAAGAAAATAAATTTCAGCTTCTCCTGCACAATGTATCGTTTCACAAATGTTCGATCATGTTGAAGCAGATATTCTTCTGAACTAATAAGAAATGCCATGCCCGTTAATCGATTTGAAGAAATTCGGAACTACATTCATTTCGCTGGTGGTTCTAAACGCCCATCTAGAGATCACGCTGACTACGATATGTTCAACCTCATCCGTCCTATCATAAAATAGATGAATACTTCGAAAACGAAGAAAGTTTCTCGTGGATATTCTAAGGAATTTGTTGCCACCGTATTCGGCGGTTGTTGTTTGGAAGGACAACAAAGGAGTTCGTTTGTCTTCAGCATATGCAGGAGTGCAGCCGTTTAACTCGCACAATCTGAGCGATCGAAACACACCGTTCCGTCGTTGTAACCACAGTACAAAGCAATATGAATATGTGAGCTGTCCAAACATCGTCAAAGAATATAATCGCCACATGGGCGGAGTAGACTTGATAGTCGAATTGGGCGCTACAAAATTCGAATGAAGACTGGTAAATGGCCATCTCGTATTTTTCACCATGTGATCGATTTAGCAATAGTTAATGGTTTGTACCACCGCGTAAAAGCTAGCGTGTTGTAAGTTTTCATCGGGTAAACTTGGAAAATTTGTTTTTTCTTCAAATTTTTCTACTTTGACCGCATTTTATTGCAGTATTTTACTAAAAATATATCAAGTATGAGGAATTATTTTGAAAGTACATTCATGTCCCAAAATTGTGCTCATTCAATGAAATCGGACAAAAATTGACGAAGCTATTAAATTTTTTCTGCTATTAAATAAATTTACCTTGCGAAAAGTTTTTTTTTTTTAATTTTTCTACTTTGACCGCATTTCATTGCGTTATTTTACTAGAAACATAGCAAGTATGAGGAATTATTTTAAACACATTCATTTCCAAAAACTTTGAGTGGTCATCTAATAAATTTACGCCGTCAATTCAACCTTGCGACCGCTTCGCAATTATGTTGTGTAATAAGTGTGGTAAAATGTGTGATAGGCGCAACAAATTTTGTTATGCCTGCGGTCTATTTGTTGATAAGAAATATCGGTTCGATTTTAGAACAAATAAAGCTGTCGTTGAAGCGTTCAACCTCTTTTTCAGTTGCTCATACGTGGAAAGTGCTTGGTATGAACCCGAATATATTTGTTCGATGTGCTGTACAACATTAAAACAATGGAAAACCAGTAAATGCGATGACCAGCGTCTGCCGTTTTTGACTCCTATGGCTTGGCATTATCAAATATATCACAAGCCGGAGGATTGCTACTTTTGCCAAACAAAAATCACTGGTCACCACTATAAAAGTCGCCACCTCATAGAATATGCCAATGTGTTGACTGTATCGAAACCGATTCCAAGAGGAAAACAAAATCAGCGAACTTAAGACAAAAATCCAGCTACATTTCCTGATTCAAGCCACAAATCTTCTAATGAGGTAAATGACGAACCGTACCTTGCAACCAAAGCAATAGAAACGGAACGTCATTTCGTGTCAAATCACGATTATTGTGATCTTGTGCGGGATATGGATCTGTCTATAAGACAGACAGAGATTCTGGCCTCCAGATTAAAGCAGTGGAATATAGTAGACAGTAACTTTAAAGTAACGTCTGCACGAGACAGAGACCTATCTTCGTTCGAACACATTTTCAAAGCTGATGACACCAATAACAAACTAGTTTATTGCGTTGATGTGGATGAATTGTTTGCTGCACTCGATCACGTGCCATTGTCCACAAGATTGGCGATTATTTCTAGGCGGTTCTTGAGAGAACTAAATTTGAATACAATTTATCAATTCATTTTCAATTGACTAACATCGTAGGTCTGAAAGCAGTATTGCTGCACAACAGAAATGAATTGCCATCAGTTCCAGTGGCATACGCTACTGATATGAAAGAGACTTATCAAACGATGGAAAAAATTCTACGATTGCTTAAATACAATAAATTTCGCTGGCAGATTGTCTCGGACCTTAAAGTCCTGACAATTCTACTTGGAATGCAAGGTGGCTACACTAAATATCCTTGTTACTTTTGTGAATGGGACAGTCGTGCCAAAAATCATTACAAGTGTAACATATGGCCACCGAGAAAGTTTCAAATTGGCAAAAATAATGTTCTCAATATTGCATTAGTTAAGCCTGATGATATAATTTTGCCGCCATTGCATTTAAAATTGGGGTACATGAAACAGTTTGTTAAACGACTCGAAAAAAACAGCGAGGCTTTTCTACACCTGAAACTTGTATTCCCCAAGTTGAGTGACGCCAAGATTAAAGAAGGTACTTATAAAAATTTCCGAACAAGAATTCTTCAAAAAGAATTCATCCTAATTTATTTTTACATTTTGATCATGAATTACAGGCGTTTTCGTTGGACCGCAGATTCGTAAGATTATGACTGATGACGACTTCATAAAAAAATTGAACCCAGTAGAGAAAAGAGCATGGCTGAGTTTCATTTCTTTGTGCCGAAACTTTCTTGGAAACACGAGAAGTTCAAATTACGTTGAGGTGGTCCATGAATTTTTGGAAGCTTATGGAGAAATGGGATGCAACATGACTATAAAAATTCACTTTTTGCATTCTCATTTGGAATTTTTCCCGGATAATCTTGGTCAATTCAGCGACGAACAAGGTGAAAGATTTCACCAAGAAATCTCCAACATTGAAAAACGGTTTACAGGAAAGAACCAAGTTAGGATGATAGCTAATTACTGCTGGTCACTCAAACGTGAAACAGATGACTCGTCTTATAAACGCAGAAGATCAAGCAAACATTTTTAGCTATAAAGTTATTTAGCATTTTAATGATTAATTTTTTTTTATTTTCAGTCACAATAAAAATTTGAAGTTGAAAGATAATCAAAATGTATGAATTTTTAAATATGGTCATCATCTAAAATAATTTAAATAGTAACAACTCTGTCAATTTCCAACCGATTTTCGATTGAAATAGCTTAATCGACGCAGTACTAAATTCACTTTAATAATATTGTCTTTGATAGGTACCTTTCTGAATTAAGACTATCGTAAAATCGTAGTCAAAGTTTCAAAATTAATTTTTTTTTATTAAGTTACGATTTTTTTTCTCTGTAGCTTCGTCAGTTCTCGTTTGATTTTGATGAGTTATACGCCATTAAAATAGTGATTTGTCACCTTTCAAAATATATAAACAACTTTTGAATCGGATGAAAATTTGCAAAGATATTGATGATTGACTAGCGAATGACCTCAAAAACAGTTTTTTGGCCCTAAAATGAGATTTTGGGGGTGTTTCGCAAATTTCAAGTATACAGTTTTTCTTAGTTTTATAAGGCCTAACGCCTAGGCTAGGTCTCTTTCAAAGTTCATTTTCAGTGTTACACAGTGTTATTTGCGAATTTTTTCCAGCAATAAAAATCGACAGCAAGTATTTTTGTTATAACTAAGGTATTTTTACTAAAAAGTTACATTCTTTGCCCTACCAGACACGACTAACCGAAAATGCAATTTCCTCAGTTGTTTCGAGTATTTATACCGTGATATTACTGTTAGTACCACAATGAGTAAGCGGGATCTGCATATATGTATGTATATATTTGCATACATACAAAATGGCAAGAGTTAGAAAGTGATGGATACATTCCATTAGGGTAGAATTGTCAACTCGACCTTAACAATCTCATAGAAACTTTACCTGATTCCTCTGGTAGAGCCCTCTTGTATATTATACGTTAATTAGCCGGGTGTGTTCTTGCTATGTGGTATATACGGTTTTCCAGGTTTATTAAAATAACAAAAAATGCATACTGAATTATTTTTGTTTTTTTTTATTGGTCCTTATGTATTTAAGTTCAATATTTATTTAATAATAAGACAAATTTTAATAAAGGGTGTTTTTTTAGACATGTGGTTTTTAAGAAGAAATAAAACGCGTATAATTTAATGCTATGGCCAAGAATTCAGCTTTATTATAAAGATAAGGGTTTGCCATTATGTTTTAAAAATGATTTCGGGCAAGTGACCGCCGTGGCTGGCTCGAATAAATTCCAGTCGAAAGGCCCAAAAATACCAACTTCGAAAAAAGTATTGCCTACTTGAAAACCACATGTCAAAAAAAACATCTTTATAAGGGACAAATATGGGCCCAATTTTCGACCGCTTTTTGCATTCCTTGGGGCCGTTTGTCAGCATTAACGCGCCGAATATTCTCTTTCAAGGCGTCTTAAAATGGTAAACCAAACTGAGTATAAAGTAACAGCTGTCAAAAAGACCAACTACAAAATAAGTATTGCCTCATTGAAAACCACACGTCTAAAGAAACTGTATTTATTTTACTTTTAGAAATGTAAAGTTTTTTCCATGCTTTTTTGAACGGAAAGTTTAAAAGACAATTTTTGATACATGGGACAAAATTTTTTGGTAAATTATAATTTAACTAAAATGTAATAAAAGCTTCTTATTAATACTGTAGGAGCTTGTTCAAAAAGTTATAAATGCCAAAATACTCTTTTTTTCAGATATGGATACATTTGGATGCATTTTTAAGATTTTGACGGATACTATAAGGGCTGACGTATTGGCAACACAGCTGATCGCAGTTATCTCAGCTATCTGCATACTCATTCAGTCATCGCTATTGCTGTGAGTTGTATGCGTAGAATGCTGGGTATACGGGGTCATATTAACTGTAGAATGACAAAACTACGGATAAACTTCAAACGCAAAAAGTTTGCTGTGGAGTTGCTCTTCTGAAAAACCTGAAAGACCAATTTGTGCGATTTGATCTATGTGCATACATAAGTATTGCTACGTTTTTTTTCTAAGTATTGTTAGTGGATTGCAAGATCTTAAATCTTAAACTATAATTAAATAAATAAATTTATAGACATGGCACATTTTAAAAATTACACCAGTCCTTTGCTCAGTGTTATAACATAAAAACCACATTTTGTTAAAATTCTAAATTTCATGTAAAATTTTCATAAGTGAAAATGGAAACAAAGGCGGTGAAGCAGCTACTAGCAAATATTACTTATTGTAGGAAGCATAGCGGTTTGTTTCCAAGAAAGACAATATGCTCGAATAAGAGCAAGAAGGCTGTCAATTTAGTAAACCTATTATAAATTGTACCATGTCCAATCCCAATGTTCATGTGGGTTAAAATATATTTGAACGCAAATAACAAAACTACTTTGAATTGTATGCATTAAAAATATTATTATGTAAGTAAAGTAAATTAAAATGGATGTAAGGTGGGTCGGCAAAAATCCTTGGACTGAACCCTCCGCGAGGGTGCCGACTGGAAACGAGCACTACAGAGCAGTCCCGTACGATGTCGGGAAGATGCCCAGCTAAGATCAGGGATCAGTTTCATGTGCTTATGTCTCTCAATGGCTCTGCTATATGGAAATGGTTCTTGATCGTAGTCTCTAAGGTAGGGGCTGGATCAAGGTGTCATGCGTACCGTGCTGATGATCAGGCCTGGCAAATAGCCCAGTCTCGTACGGCGCCCTCTGGGAACCGGGCCGCACCCAGTTGTATTCAGGCCTTACCCCGGGTAGTGCGGATCTCTGCCTGGGGTGGACGAAACCCTTTCTCCGCTACTCGTGGGATCAAGTATGGACAAACCAACAAAAACAAATAACAACGAGACCGGCACTCGCAATTTGTCGGAAGGGCAGTCGCCCAAGAAGCAAGAGGACCGTGCGATGCAGGGCCCTTCCACCAGTTAGTGAAGGACAGCAATCCTCTGGCGATGCCGAGGCTTGCACCTTAAAAGAAACGTTTAGGGGGCGGGAAGCCCTCGAGAATGGTTCCAAGCACCAGCGGAGGCGAACCTGGTAGGCAGTTTGCTACTATGGGGGCTGCTAAAGCTGGTGCGCGGTTCCCTCGGGCGCCACCGCTAACACCCACGGTGTTCACAAGGCAGGACGGCAGGCCAACCACGGAGGCAGCAACTTCGCGACACAGGAAGGCTGCCATTAAGATCTTGAAAAGGTCCAAAATAGCGGAGGATCTCTGTAATCGGGCGCTGCCCGGTGATCGTGCGGAGATTCTGGCGGAAATCGAGTGGGCAAATGCTATCATGCCCAACTTCCAGCTAACTGCTCCAGAGGGGCAGAAAACAGTAAACAAGCGCGAAAGATCGATGGAGGTTGCGCAGAATAATCCGAAAAGGGTTAAAACCCATGGTCCATCCTTTGCGGAAGTCGCAAAGGAGAAGATGATCCTAGCTGTGGTGGATAAAAATCACGGCGATTAACCGGTTTTGCGAGCCAATTGGAAATAGGTAGAATCGGAGTGATCGGGCATTGCGGTAAGTGTGCTTCGAGCGAACCGTGGAACGCCACCATCATGTAAGGATGCTGGTTGGTTCCAGGGCAGTGTAAAGGTGGTTGCATGCGATGACACCAGGTCTGCCGAGTTGTAGAAGAAGGCGGTTGCCAGTTTGGGAGAGGTCTACCCGAGTGCGAAGCTCCGGGCCATGGACTTCAAGAAGGGTCCCTCCAGACCGAGGGCAAGAGTGTGGCTGACAGCGAAGCCCTTAGAGCCAGAGGGAATTCTGGAGAATATCCGCCTTTTTAATCCGGCGCACCCCGCAAGAAATTGGAAGGTGCTGAAGGTGGAGAGCAGTACCAAAGCTACGCGTCAGGTGGTTCTGATGCTGAATAGAGAATCCCTACCGTTTCTGGAAAGGACGGAAGGGACTATTAAATATGGGTTCGGCACCGCTCGCGTTAGATTGTACTCGAACGACATCAACGCAGCGCGCAGCGTAGAAGCGGAGGTGGACCACATTAGCGAGGATGAAGGGGTTGCAGAGCCTGGCCAGGTTGATCCGATGGATGATCTGTCCGGGGGCTATGCGTCCTCGACGTCGTCGCTGGGCATTGGGTCCACCTTCTGCAAGTATACGGAGGAGGAGCTTATGTCCGACGATGACGACGAAGTCAACCGTACTATGGTGGAGGGGGAAGAGGATGCGTCCAAGATGGTGCGCGTCGTCCAGATCAACCTCCACCATTGTAAAGCAGCGTCTGCTACACTGCTGCTTCAGCTGGCGAAAAGGGGGGCAGCATATATCGCCCTCATACAGGTGCCCTGGACTGTTGGGCATAGAATTTGTCGACTTCAGACGACGGAGTATACAATGGTAAGTGGGGCAACTGTGGGTAGACTTAGAGCTTGCATTCTTGTTAACTCGAAACTAAAATTTCTGTTTCTTCCTCAATTTAGTGACGAGGACACGACGACCATGAGCCTAGAGGTCAATAGTCAGGTGATCCGGCTGACCTCTATGTATCACGTAGGACACGCAAAAATCGCAAACAAATTAGGCTCGCAAGTTACAGATTACTGCACCCCTCTTCAAAGCTTCACAAAGAAGTTCAACATACTAATTCCTGAAAGAGGCCGATGGACCTCCACTTCTACACTGATGGCTCAAAGCTTGAGAACAGAGTGGGAGGGGTGTTTTCTCGGCTCAAGTAGGATTAGAAAAATCTTTCCGTCTTCCTGACCATTGAAGTGTCTTTCAGGCTGAGGTCGCTGCTATACAGGAGACGGTAGACTACCTAAGAACAGGAGAGGTTGTATTCAAAGATATCTTCATATTTTCCGACAGTCAAGCAGCACTAAAGGCACTTGATTCGGTCAACTGTAATTCTAAAACAGTAGCAAGCTGTCGCAAATCTCTAAACGAGATGGCGGAGCAGTTTGCTCTTTACTTAGTATGGGTGCCAGGGCACAGCAACATACCAGGCAACGAAACAGCGGATGAGCTTGCAAGAAGGGGGACATCCACTCCGCTTTCATCACGCTGGAAGGGTTTAGGTATGCCGCTCGCTACCTGCAAGCTCTTTCTAAGGGACTCAACCCTTAGGAAAGCAGGGGACCGTTGGAAAAACGGAAATACCTGTATCAAGTCCAAGCTCTTGTGGCCGGAGTGGGACGTCAAGCGATCACAAGGTCTTCTCATGCTGAGCAGAGAAAACCTGTCCCTAGCTGCAGGAATCATAACAGGTCATATACTGATTGGCAGACACGTAGAGAGACTAGGTGTTCCCTGCAATGACTTCTGCAGAAGCTGCAAAAATGAAGAAGAGCCTGAAACCGTGAGGCATCTTCTATGTGAATGTCCTGCACTATGGGCTAGAAGAAGTAAATTCTTGGGATCAGAGTTCTTCGGAGACCTTTGCGATCTGGCCAAAGTAGAGATTTTCAAGCTATTGAAATTCGCAGTTTCCACATGTTGGTTCGACTAGCGGGATTTTTCAAATCCGCGTGGTGCCACAATGGGCCTAAAGAAGGCCTAGGTGTGCTGGCACGATCGCAAGCAGCCACTTTAACCTAACCTAACCTAAGGTGGGTCGGCTCCTCGCGGTGCATCCTGGGGAACGCTAAATGGCCTGCGGCCTACACAGCCACACCTGAGCGGTAACGATCTCTGGCTTTTCTTTCTGGACTTTCGATCTTGATTTCATATGTTTTGGATCTGTTGATCTCGTCGCTGGTGGTTGCGGCATTCTGCCACCTGAGTATGCAGAGGTGACACTCTGCAGAAATGGCTGGTGGGCTAATGTCGCAATTGCTCTCGTCCCGTTAAAATCCTGGCAGGGCTCAGAGTACGTTTCGCTCCCCTTCACCGTTAGGTTGGTGGTGTAGGTGTTGGTTGAGCTACGCTCCCACTCGGCGCCGGTCGGCTCTGAACGCGTGACCCCATAAGAGCACGCGTCAACCCTTGCCAGGGCCCCCTCGGGGCACCATTGGACCTTCATTGGCGACTACACATCGGGGTGCGGATAGCGGCTCTGAGTGGGGACCCTTATAGAATGGACACAAATTTAAGCAAAAACAATAACAAACCGCAAGATAGGGGGTGGAGAGTCGAGGACGAAACCGTCCACGGTTCAATTAAATGGGGCACAGGATGACGTAGCTAGTAATAGCAAAGGGGTTTACAAGCACAATGTAGAGAAGGCAGCATCGAAGCGGTCTGACAGGCGAAAGGCGCATTCCGACCGACGCTTAGCGGCTAAAATCGTCAGTCGCTACGGGGGGCAGGAAGGCAAGCAGCTTTTCGAAAAGCATGCTCAGACGCTCGAGTAGGCACCAAAGAGACAAAGGTCTCTAGAAGGGGAAACCCCCAAACTGGCTGGGTCTGTTACTTTTAGAGTGATCAGCAAGAGTAAGGAGGATGGAGCCATCCCCAAAGAGAACTGGAGGCGGGTGGCCGCGGCCATCACCACGGTCTTCATGAAAAATGTTTGAGGAAACACTGGGCCTCCTCCAAAATGTGAAGATGCCGGGTGGCACCATGGCATCCACAAACGAATAGCTTGCGCCGACGAGTGGTCGGTGAACCTTTACAAGGCTGCAGTGGCTCTGTTGGCGGAGGTCTGGAAGGGTGCCAAGCTGGAGGCCGTGAACGAGGGTAGCCTCACGTCCACGCGCACGGGTCTGGCTGCCAGCAGGGCCTTCCATACCAGAAGAAATGGAGGAATTTCTCCGATACTGTAACCCGCACCTTCCGGCGCACAACTGCAAGGTGGTCAAGGTAGAGGACCTGAATAGGCAGGCAGTGTTACTGCTGAATGCGGAGTCGCTCGTTACCCTCTCCGAGTGCCAGGGGGTTGTCAACTACGGCTTCGAAAAGGTGGTTCTAAAGGTCTACCATTCCGACGCCGGGAGGGACGAACCCGGGCTCCCAGAAGTTTGTGGGTCGGAAGAGCCCACGAAAGCAGACTCCA
Source organism: Philophylla caesio (assembly GCA_963971545.1). Taxonomy (NCBI): domain Eukaryota; kingdom Metazoa; phylum Arthropoda; class Insecta; order Diptera; family Tephritidae; genus Philophylla; species Philophylla caesio. Next base: position 39,771,739 of record OZ020606.1, on the reverse strand, counting down.
TGAGAATGGAGGTGGAATCTCCGATGTCAGAGGCGGAAAGCGTTAGTGATGTTCCCTCTTTGGCGGGTTCGGAAATTAACATTGGTCGCCTTTTTGATAGAGCAGAGGAGGGCAGGTTACTGTCCGCGGTGGACGAGCGTACCGAGTTGGCGTGGATGGAGGAACTACTGGATGAAGATCCCACAAATAAACCTCCAGCACTCTAAAGCGGCCTCCGCAAACCTTACCATCCACCTTGAGCTAGGTGGAGCTGAAATAGTCCTGATTCAAGAGCCGTTACTGAGCAGTAGTGGAATCTCTGGCATCAGGACGCCAAACTACAACCTGATTATATGATTTTATTATTAGCGAGAATTTGCAACAAAGGCATTGAGCCTGCCTTTATAACTGCGGTCAGGCGTGAGGTGCTAGACATCACCCTGGCCTCTTTTTCTCTAATACCACTTATATCTGACTGGAGAGTTGTTATTCCTATTCAGACCACAGGTATATTGAATTCACCTTGAACGAGGATTGACCCAAAAGCAAACCCTTTAGGAATCTAAAGAGAACTAGGTGGGATATCTACTGCAAGAAACTGCAGGAAAAGCTGACTGAAACCCCGGATGGGAGCTCAGATCTTTTGGTACGTTCCATCAATGAGATGGTAGAGAAATTCACCTTAGCATGCAATAGTGCAATCAAAAGCTCGTTCCCCTTGAGCAGAGGTTCACGAAGCGGGTAGACGTCTCTTCAATAAGGCTAAAAAAAAGCAATCTCCAGCAGCACTGAGAACTCTACAAAGCAAGCCTATCAATTTATAAATATGAAATTAGGAAGTCTAAACGCACATCATGGAGAAACTTCTGCGAGACCGGGGAAGGTTGCCATGAGGCTTCGCGTTTAAGACGCATTATATCTAGCAATCTTGTCCCAATAGCATACCTGAGAGCTGAATCGGGAGAATGGTCGACTAGCAGTGAGGAATCTCTCAGGCTGCTTCTGGGAGTCCACTTTTCTGACAACCCGGCTCCGAATATAGCGACCGACATGGATATCGGTGGCGTCTCGGTCCCTCCAGTTGATGTCGCCTGCTCTGTGCCCTTCAAGTCGCCGGGACCGGATGTCTTATATCCACGCAACTACAGAGGGCGAGATATGTTTCATGTCAGTGGATTGCCCCCATCTACGCGAACTGCGAACTGCGCTCATTGGAGGCCGCACATCGAGGATAGGGTCAAGAAGGCGTCGGTCGCTTTATACTGCTGTAGGGGAGCTATCGGAAAGAGATGGGGTCTCTCTCCTAAAGTGGTCCTCTGGCTGTATGAAACAGTCATAAAACCGATTATGTTATGTGGAGTCTTCATCTGGTGGAACGCACTAGATAGATCTACTCTAGCTAAGAACTTAGAATGGGTGCATAGAAGCGCCATGATTGGAATTAGTGGGGCACTACTTACCACCCCTACACTGGCTCTAAATGTGATGCTTGGCACCATCCCCGTGGACTTGGCGGGAAAAGTTATCGCCGCTTGCTCTGCCATCAGGTTGCGGAGTGCTGGATTTTCTCTAACCCCAGAGCGTGGGCACTCAGCGATCCTAAGACAATTCGGGGCGCGCCGAAGATTGCCCCTATAGGGTCCTTCACCACACACATCCCTATCGCTCAGTAGTAACTTCAGGTTACCAGATTTTTGCAGCGTTTTTCAAGCAGAAGTAGCTGCAATCAAGGAAGCGGTAGACCTGCGTTGTAGCACTATAACACAGAAGGAGGTGAACATCTACTCCTTATTGGCAGCGTCAGAGGACTTCCACATCCGACTAATCTGGGTCCCAGGACACAGTGACATAGCCGGAAACTGCCATGCTGATGAGCTGGTCCGACAGGGCACAACAGAGGATATCGTTCCGGGGAGGAAGGGCATTGGGATTCTCCTTTCCACATGTGGTCTGCTCCTGAAAAAATGGGCCTTCGGTCGACTCAGCAAACACTTGGCGGAAACACCGACTTGCAAAGTTGCAAGGCCCTTTTGGCCGATGCTGGACCGCAGTTGGTCTGGGGAGTTACTAAGTACAACCAGACCACTGCTCTCGGCTTTGATCCTTGATCCTTCAGAACTTGGTTCTTCTAGTGTCTTCATGGGCGCTCTCGCCAAGGGTGCCTCTTCTCAACGGAGCATTATCATCCATACGAACGACATGCCTAAGCCATCGCCATCGTGGAATTTTGATGCGCTAGACTATGTCCATATATCTTGCGAAGAACATTTCTATCGGAAGCCCCCAAAGCATTCCCATCGCTTATGAATATCGTCCATGTTTCTTCGCCATATAAAAGGACGGTCATGATGAGGAATTTGTAGAGCGAGATTTTTTGTTCGACGAAAGAGGGCTCTGCTATTCAATTGCCTACCGAGCTCAAAATAGCACCTGTAATTTCGATGTTGATATTATTCGCGATGTTTATGCTGGATCTAAGGTATACACAATGCTTGACTACTTCAAATATGAAAATAGGTTTATTTCTATTATTAAAAGTTCTATAAAAACAGAATACGTGAACCAATTTTAATGCTTGAGCCAGTTTTGAAAAGGTAATTAAATTAAATTAAATTTAAATTTATTAAGAAAACAATTTTTTTTGTAATGAATTTCGTACATTATTGGTTATTTTTTACCTTTTCAAAACTGGCGCAAGCATTAAAATCGGTTCACCCATTCCGTTTTTATAGAACTTTTTATAATAGTATTACATTAGAAGTGAACCTTCACGGCCCTTTGAAGCTTAAAAATCGATTTTCTCAAAATTCTGACGTGCTACTGCAAAACGCCGTGACACGATTTTCTTTATTTTAAGCCTATTTTCATATTCTGTTAACATTTATCATATGTACCAAAAAAATTAGATTTTGTCGTACTGTGTAATTGCCAACAGTGGTGTGGGTCCTAATAAGCCAGAGCTTTTTGTTAATTATGACAGGGTACTTGGTTTTATCCGCGTTCACTGCCAGACGACCTTTATTGCTCCCTTCTCTAGAGTGGAAAATGCTGCACTGACAGCCCTATTGTTAAGGCCAAAGAATCATCAGCATACGCCAGCAGTATCGTATCTTTGTTATATTTGGTGGCACTGCGATTCAGATGGCCAGATATTATTACGGTTTCCAGCATCAGATTGAAAAAGTTGCACGAAGAAAGAGAGTTGAACGGTTCGATGAAATCCTTACCAACTTGGACGGACCTAAATGTTGTGCTCAACGTCACTCTGCATAGCCATAGTTTAGCAGGAATTCCAAATTGAGCCATGGCGTCGTACAGGCAGGTTCTTTTCGTGCTGTCAAAAGCGGCTTTAAAATCGAGATGATGCGTGTCGATTTGCTTATCTAGCGTCTTTTCAATAATTTGACGTGCTGTGAAGATTTGGTCAATTGTGGATTTACCAGGCATGAAGCCCCACTGATAAGTTCCAATGGGCTTCAGTCTTACACAAAGTATTGTCAATAGACCTTATATGCGATATTTAGAAGGTTTATTCCACGGTAGTTGGCACAAACAAGAGCATCGCCCTTTTTATGGATTGGGTAAAGTACACTGAGATACCAATTTCTGGCATGTACTCGTTGGGCCAAAATTGTGCATGCATTCGCCGCCAGCCGGTATACCGTCTGCTCCAGGTGCTTTGTTGTTCTTAAGAAGACACCTTAGTGTTAAGAAGAGGTCCCTCTATTCCTGAAGTGTGCTCTGAACCTCTGCAACTATGCTTCCATACTCGTCTTTTCAGGAACCAGGGCAAGTCTTGAAACCACTTGGTTACTGAAAAGAAGAGGTTTACAATAATAAGATAAGAACAGGTTATATTTCAGGCTGGGGGAGTGCCAATTTCTCCAGACAGAAATTTTATTTGTGGGTTATCTGTTTAGTGCTGAAAGCATTATTTTCGACTGCCTACTCAGGTAAAGGAAGTTTTCTAATACCCCTACTATGTATAGACACTAAACGAGGCTAGTAGCCTCGTGGGGATATAATTCGGCACAAAGTCACATGATACTTTATTTACTAAATTATTCTGCTTTCAAAAATGCAATTTTCGATGGTGCATGATCAACATTAACATCCAAATTGCGATGAATATTGAGAGAAGCTAGCCCATTGAGACGATCTTCTTTCAAGTTGATCTCAAATAAGTTTTAAGGCGTCGTAAAGTTGAAAACGATTTTTATTCGCGGAAGTCATAACAGGAAGATTCTAAGTACTTGATGAACACTTAGAAAAGCAGCGGAATTGCATATATCCAAAGCTTTAAATGAATTTTGTAAAATTCAGGCTGAGGAGGTAGAACGCGCCTGTTTTAAAATCGACGACGCTCGATGACTGTAATTTTTTATATACGAGGTATGTTCAAAAAGAAAGATGACTATCAGCAATTCCCACGTTTTCGTAGTTTACGTTGCCAACTGTTACACTAAGTTCGAATAAGTGCAGCAGTTAAAAGAAAATGCATATGCTTCCACAGGCAAAGTTAACAATAATTATATAAATACAAAAAACAAATGAAATGAGTTCCATTGCGGTAGCTGCTAGACGTTTCCAACCTGCAAATCCTTAATACCGTTGCCTCTAAATAATTAAATGTGTGTATGTGATTGCTTTCCCTTCTAGTTGCTCTGGGCTTAGTTTTGTTTTGAAATAGCTTACGTTGCACATAGTTTTTTTGGTCCAACCAAACCTGTAAAATAAAGAGAATAACAGAAAGAAAATATCGTTTTATTATATCTCTAAGGGTAAATCTACCGTTACAAACTTGCTTGAGTTCACAACTCACGTTTCAAATGGATTCAGAGAATTTATGCACACTGATGTTATATACACTGATTTTAGTAAAGCATTCGACAGAATAAGTCACTCTTTACTGATCCATCTCCTATCTTCTTACCTCATTGACAGAACACAACGAGTTCTTTTTAAAAATAGTTCCTAAAACATTATTCATGTTTCTTCAGGGGTCTCGCAAGGAAGTCACCTTGGTCCGATTCTGTATTTACTTTTTATAAATGACTGACCTTCTGCATTGAATTATTCAACAATTTTATTGTATGCTGATGATGTAAAGCTTTTTAGATCGTATCATTCTGTTGAGGAAAGGATTTAAATAACATGACTAACTGGTGTGAAGTAAATTACATGCCACTAAACCTTAAAAAATGTCAAGTAATGGGCTTTCCTCGAAGGGCAGTTCAACCACCTTCTTATGACATATGTAACCATAACCTCGAACAAGTGTTTAACTTTGTTGATCATGGAATTACAATGGAACCGAAATTTAATTTTAATCTTCACATAAATGTTAGAGTTAACAAAGCCAAAGGTGTTTTTATATTTTTAAAGCGGTGGTCAAAAGAATTCAACGACCCTTCCATCACGAAGGCTCTGTTCACAACGTTAGTGAAACCCATACTGGAATATGGATCTGATCTTTGGAACCCGCGCTATCTAGTTCATTCCGACCGAATAGAGTCAATTCAAAAACAATTTCTGCTTTTTGCTTTAAGAAATTTCGTTGGGATTCTCAGTACAACCTGCCGCCATATATAAGTCGTTTAAAACTCATTAATCTTCCTACACTTGCTAGTCGCAGAGAAATGCTAGGCATTGTTAGGCAAGTTACTGACAGGCTTGATCTCTAGCCCATCTCTTCTTGGCGAAATAAAACTAAACGTTCCCTCCAGAATTTCAAGACATTTCCGGCCTCTCTTTCTGAAGCTTTGTAAAAGTAATTTTGAGTTAAATGAGCCACTCCGTAGTTTGTGTCGGGATTTTAACACTCACTCCGATTCTTTTGATATTTCAGACTCACTTTTTTACATAAAGAAAACTATACTCAATGCTCTCAATAATTGATACATACATGCATAATATATATATATATTATATATTACTATTCGATCAGCTGATTAGCATTTGTTCTGTTGCTGACACTTAACAAACTTCTGCAAAAACAAAACAAATTGGGAGCTCCGACGGAATTCATGATAACCTTGTACATAGCATACTTAGTTTGTTTTTGACAGATTAAAAGATTCGACGTGCTTTGTTGTGATCGACGATTTTCTTTTGTTATAAAAATAAAGCAAAGAGCTTGCATTAAATTTTGTGTAAAAAATGGAATCAAGTGCTCTAAAGCACTTGAAATGTTGACAGTACGGTGAGTCTGCTCGAAGTAATTGTTAAACTAATGAATAAATTAATATTTTTTTGGGGATAGCGGCTTCGAGTGCGGACCCAGTTAAATATGGAAAAAATCAAAGAAAAGCTGCTCAAATATTCCCACATCGGTTCAACTTAATGGAGTATCAGCCAACTCCATCTCTGAAGCGGTTAATCTTTTCGCTGAATTATTTTCTTCTAATTTTGTAATTGTAATAATTTTGTTCATGAAGACAAACATTCAAATTTAGACATTTCCATCAATTTCGGGAAATTAAGATTGACAGACGATGATGTAGCTAACGGTATCAATTATCTTAAGCCATCCAATCACACTGATGAACAGCTACTTTTTCTTGATGACTGGAAATCTACTTTTATTACACCTATCCATAAAAGTGGAAACAAAAATGACTTTAAGAATTATAGGCATATTTCCAAACTAACACAGTGTCATCGTTAAGGATAACACTTACTATGCTGTTAATCATTTGTTATCTCCTAATCAGCATGGGTTCATTCCGGGTAGATCTACGTTAACCAACTTAGCAACTTTGACGGAGGATTGCTTGCAAACTTTTCAAAAAGGGATTCCAAATCGATGCAATTTACACCGATTTCTCTAAGGCCTTTGACAGGGTATCTCATAGAATTTTGAAAGCTAAACTTGCAGATTTAGGCTTTCATTCTGAGTTCTTAAAGTATATTACATCCTATCTGTGTCGTTCGAGTTGATAATGTTTCGTCTTATTATGTTGTTGCTTCCTCTGGTCTTCCTCAAGGTATTGTCCTTGGTCCAATGTTATTTGTGCTTTTCATAAATGATATTTTCTCCTGTTTTATTAAATGTAATAAATATGCAGATGATCTCAAAATTTACCATGAAATTAAATGTTTGGAAGATTCTTTCATTCTCCAAGGGGAGCTTGAAAGCTTATATTGTTGGTGTTTGCGTAATAATTTGTTACTCAATATTAGCAAATGTGACTATGCCTCTTATTTAAAACATATTAGAATCGTTCCTACCTTTTACCACATCTATAATGTACCACTTAAATTAGTTAGCGAATTAAAAGATTTGTGGGTTTATTTTGACTCCAAACTCTCTTTCGCCACTCACATTAATTTCATTGTAAATAAATCATTCGCGATGTTAGCATTTATTCGTCGTAATTGTTCTTCATTCTCCGATCCATATACACTCAAACCGCTGTACTCGTCTTTGGTTCGGTCTAATTTGGAATACGCGGTATTTACAAATGCGCCCGTTTCTTGCAATTTGTGTTAATAGATCGGAGTCTGTACAAAGGGCTATTATACGCTTTGCTTTGCACTCCTTGAGCTTTAGTGACCCCTTACCATCTTATCGTTGTTTATTGATTAATCTAATGTCATTAGAGTCTAGGCATACTTTGTTATCAATGTGCTTTGTTTTTGATATAATTACAGGTGGTATTGATTGTCCGTACCTTCTAATGAAGATTTCCTTAAATGTTCCTACACGAATTCTTCGTTGTAATGAAATGTTTTATGTGGGTGTTGCCAAAACTATTTATAGAATGAATGCCCCATTGCGAAGAGCGCTTTCACAGTTTAATTCTTATTCTTCAGTCTTAAACTTTGATTTTTATTTTTCTAGACTAGCTTTTAAGAATGAACTCTTAATACACCTGTCATAGAAGTTTCCTCTATCCTTAGTTTTTCACTCTTTTTTCAAATTGTTTTTCGGGGGGTTCTTCTAGAAGATCTCCGATTTCCTTAAAATTTAAAAGTCGAGTATATTCTGAAAATTTCTGCATCTTTCAACTAAAATAAAACCAGTATCGAAATTAAATTAAACTCGTCTATAACTTGGTAAGTAAAAAAAAAATAACGAAACACTAACCACTCGTGAAATTTATGAAATTACCATTATTTCTAATTGAATTCCACCACTAAGCTGCCAGACTCTCACACGAAACAACTTCTTCTTCTTTTTTCAATGGCTCGATAACAGCCTATGCGATTTTAGCCGAGCTTAGCACAACACGCCAGTTATTTCTCTTTTTCGCTAACTGGCGCCAGTTGGAAATACCAAGCGTACCCAAGTCCCTTACCGCCTGGTCTTTCCAACGCAGAGGAGGCCTCCCTTTTCCTCTGCTACCACCGGCGGGTACCGCGTCGAATACTTTCAAAGCTGGAGCGCTTTCATCCATTCGAACGACATGACCAAGCCAGCGAAGCTGCTGGATCTTAATTCGCTGCACTATAGCTATGTCGTTATAAAGCTCGTACAGCTCATCGTTCCATCTTCTACGGTATTCGCCATCGCAAAGGTGTAAAGGCCCATAAATCTTTCGGGGAATCTTTCCCCCGAACACTCCTAGAGCCTTCTCATCAGATATCTTCATCGTCCATGCTTCTGCGCCATACATTAGGACGGGCATAATGAGAGACTTATAGAGAGTGATTTTTGTCCGTCGAGAGAGAACTTTACTGCCCAGTTGCCTACTCAGTCCGAAGTAGCACTTGTTGGCAAGAGTGATCCTCCTTGGATTTCGAGGCTGACATTATTATTGATGTTAATGCTGGTTCCTAAGTAAACGCAGTCTTCTACTTTTTCAAAGTTATGACTGTCAACAGTGATGTTTGATCCCAGTCGTGAATATGCCGACTGTTTATTTGATGACAGGAGATACTTCCTCTTGCCCTCGTTCACCTCCAGACCCATTCGCTTTGCTTCTCTATCCAGTTTGGAGAAGGCAGAACTAACTGCGCGGATGTTAACGCCGATTATGTCAATGTCATCGGCGTACGCCAGCAGCTGCACACTCTTATAAAATATAGTGCCTGACCGATTTAGTTATGCGGCTCGAATAAGGTTAAAAAAGTCACACGACAAAGAGTCACCCTATCTGAAACCTCGTTTGGTATCAAACGGCTCGGAGGGATCCTTCCCAATCCTGACGGAGCTGGTGGTGTTGCTCAACGTCATTTTACATAGCCGTATAAGTTTTGCGGGGATGCAAAATTCAGACATTGCGGCATTAAGGCAACTTCTTTTTGTGCTGTCGAAAGCGGATTTGAAGTCGACGAAAAGGTGGTGCGTGTCGATTCTTCTTTCTTGGGTCTTTTCCAATATCTGGCATATTGTGAATATCTGGTCGGTGGTAGATTTACCAGGTCTAAAGCCACACTGATAAGGTCCAATCAGTTCATTGACGGTGGGCTTAAGTCTTTCACACAATACACTCGATCGAACCTTATATGCGATGTTAAGAAGACTAATCCCGCGATAATTGGCGCAAACTGCAGGATCACCCTTTTTGTGGATTGGGCAGAGCACACTTAAGTTCCAATCAGTAGGCATGCGTACTTCCGAACATAATCTAGAGATGAGCTCGTGCATGCACTTAACCAGCTCCTCTCCGCCGTACTTAAATAACTCAGCTGGTAACCCATCGGCCCCGGGGGCTTTGTTGTTCTTCAGCTGTGCTATCGCTTTCCGAATTTCATCATAGTCGGGTGATGATACATCGCGTCCATCATTATTGATTGGGGATTCGGGTTCAACATCTTCTCCAGGGTTGTTGCAGTTGCTTCCATTAAGTAGTGTGGAGAAGTGCTCCCTCCAAAATTTAAGTATGCTGTGGACATCAGTTACAAGGTCGCCGTTTTCATTCTTACAGGACTTCGCCCCGGTCTTGAAACCTTCTGTTAGCCGCCGTACTTTCTGGAAAAAATTTCGGACGCTATTCCTGTCGGCCAGCATCTCAAGCACTTCGCACTCACGCATTTCGGCCTCTCTTTTTCTCACGAAAAATGCGTCTTGCTTCCTTCTTCAACTCACGATAACGCTCCCGCACAGCTCGCGTTGCGCCCCATCGCAGTGTGGCCCTGTAGGCAGCGCCTTTACCTTCCGTAGCGGCGCGACATTCCTCGTCATATTAGTTGTTCTTTCGGGCTCGCTGAAATCCGATGGATGCTTCAGCCGCGGTATGTAGATAGCGAGAAATATGATTCCACTGCTCGGAAATATCGTTCTGTTGATTATTGCTCTCAGAGAGCAGGAGTGCAAGTCTGGTGGCGAAGTGGGTGGCTGTCTGTTGCGATTGCAGCTTTCTGACGTCGAGCTTTCCTTGTGTCCATTTGCGCGCGCTTTCTGCTGCACAGAGACGCGTGCGGATCTTAGCTGCCACAAGAAAATGATCCGAGTGGATGTTCGCTCCTCGGTTCGTGCGCATATTTAGGACACTGGAAGCATGACTTCCGTCTATCACAACGTGGTCGATTTGGTTTCGTGTCTTACAATCTGGAGACAGCCACGTAGCTGGAACCTGGCACTACAGACTACAATTTTTCGGGCCCCGGCGAAGTCGATCAGTCTCAATCCGTTATCGGACGTTTTGTCGTGGAGACCGAATTTTCCGACTGTTGAACCAAAGATGCCCTCCTTGCCCACCTTGGCGTTGAAGTCGCCAAGCACGATTTTTATATCGTGGTGGGGGCACCGCTCATACGTGCGGCAAAGGAGATCGTAGAAGCGATCTTTAGTCTCATCGTCCTTCTCTTCCGTCGGGGCGTGGGTGCAAATCAGGGAGATGTTGAAGAATCTCGCCTTGATGCGGATTGTGGCTAGACGCTCGTCCACCGGAGTGAACGACAGTACTTTACGGCGCAGTCTCTCTCCCACCACAAATCCGACAACAAATTTGCGGTCCTTTACATGGCAGCTGTAGTATACGTCGCAAGGGCCTACCGTTTTCTTCCCTTGCCCCGTCCATCGCATTTCTTGAATGGCGGTGATGTCAGCCTTCGCTCTGTCGAGGACATCTACCAGCCGGGCAGAGGCACCTTCCCAATTAAGGGTTTGGACATTCCAGGTGCATGCCCTCAAATCATGGTCCTTAAAACGTTTACCGTGGTCGTCATCTAAAAAGGGGGGTTCTGTCCGAAGCAACTCGTCACCGCGAAATATGAAGCTAAACGAAATTTTCTGTTATGCCAGACGCAAATTTAAATTTTCCTTTACGAATGGTTGGTATTTTAGGCAACGGTGTAAATTATAAAAATAAATACCGGAAAACAAACGCGCCAGTACCATTGTTACACACCCACTGAAGATAAGAAATTGATTTCTAAAATTTTTTCGTCCGATGCCATTATTCATTGCCAACCGTACTCAAGAAATAAAAAACTAAAACATATTATAGCAAGGACAAGGACAATATTGTAAAGTGTATTAATAAACAATTTATTGGCAATATCCTGTAATATTCATGTGTCATACGCACACCATGTTAATGGTAATTAGTTAAGCATATTGAATTTCCATCTCCTTCTTCTATTTTTCCACAAGCACATTGTCAACCTAATTTTTTTTTGTCCGAATAAAATCGGAGCTTCAGAAGTAACAAAAAAGTTCAATGGTATACAAAAATATTAACTAGTGTTAATGAAAAATATATTTCTTTCATAATTCATACATTCATTATTTAGCTAAACTGTTTTTGCAAATTTTAGTGCAAGTCCCGTTCGATTATCTTCTACTACATATTCATGATGCAGTTTTTAGTAAAGGCCTGCATAAAAATTAAATTGTTTATAACTTGACTAATAATTGTTGCCAAGAATAAAAATTTGACGGAGTGTTATATGACCATAACAAGAATCCAAAATTGATTAATCATTTAAGAAATAAAACATTTCGATTTTCCGGGTCCCGTTTGAGAAATTTTCACTCATAGAGGAGCGTGTTTCACGTCGGTCAAACCAAAGAACGTATATTACAAAGAAGGTGCAAGTTCCGTTCCGTTCTGCTTACAAACTATCTCGGCGTTTTTCACCATGACGGAACGAGTTGCATGGCGTTTCGTTCCCTGTGGCAAGGTATATCGACTTATTTCACCTCACTGAAATCCAATTAGATAGAATTACATAGATTCTGATATCAATCAGCGAATGTCGAACTCGTTCCAGTATGCTGAAAAACGCCGAGATATTTTGTAAGCGGAACGGAATGGAACTTGAACCTCCTTTGTTAAATCAATTGAAAATGAACTCCAAATAAAAGTAAATTTTAAGGTGAATTGCGAAGGATACCTTAAATTTTTAAAAGTTATGGCGGCCAACAATTAGTCAAAAGGACACTAAAATCCAGAAAGAAGAAAAAATACACATGCGTGTTATTAAATAGACATGTATAAAATAATGTGATTGTTATTATTCAGTTATTCAGTTGCATGACGAAGATTAACATTTTGTTTTCATTAGCTGATAAAGTGGTTTATTCTCTATTGAAATAGCAGCAAATTAATACTCAAATTAGACTTAAAGAGATGATTTCTACTCACACTGGTTTCGCTCCGTGAACAATGTATAGAAGAAATAAATTGTCGGAGGGACAGGATACATACATATATTGCTTATACAAAACAAAGTACATAAATTATCTAAAACAACTGTTTTCAAATACATGAATACGCTTTACATGTCTGTAGTAACATGAGTTACTATAATTATGTTTAGCAACATTTCTTGGGTTGCATCATCGGCAATATGTTTAATAAAACTAACAGTGAATTTTGAGCGCCGAAAACCCGAATGTACTGAATTTTAGGAAAAAAAATATATGACAACTTTAATTAAAACTTAATTTCAACTTAAGATTGGACGGTGAAACTGGTCCTGAGCGCCTTTAATTCCATTCAATATTACCATAAATAAGTCGTAATAACAATTTTAAAATGAGGATTAAATTTCGAAGATTTCTGCTCTCACAAGCTCAGAAGTTAGAAAACTATCTGCAAGTTGTTTTGTATAAAGGTATTGTTATAAATGTTTTTATGTAAATTTAATTGTTGGAAAAAGTGGTTAAGTTTAAATCGGCGTTCAGACAGAGCCTTAATTCAAGCAATTAGGGTTGCGACTTTTCAGTCTTTCAATATCTACTTTATTCAGCTATAGATTTGATAAAATGAATTGGCGCTAAAAGCCCGAAAACCTCAATATATGGAGTTCGGGCTATAAACGCTCAGAGGGTAATCTGTTTTTCTGCTGGGATGTATATTTTTATATATTATTTGTGTGGATACTTTCGTATTCAAAGGACTAAACCGAATATACATATATACTATGTATGGATGTGTTAACGTACAAACATACTTACATACATACATACTGCCTAATACTTGAGCTCTCGCAGAGAGAAAGAGAGGCAGAGAAAACTAAAGAGGAATGTGCGCAAATGTTTACCTTGCCTTGAATGAGGTTGACAACGCAACCAAACAAACTGGACTACGAACAATATATGTATGTACATATGTACATACATATGTATGTACACACATAAATACAAACATAATAAATAAGTATGTACAATGTACAACGAGGAAGCCCAGCAGCTGCAAACCGATGCCATTCAACCATCGTATGGCTCATTCGTCTGTCATTTGCCCGCAGTTAAGGACGTGCACGGCATCGTGAGAGTATTAGTGTCTCGATATGCGTGTGAGTGAGTTTGTGTATCCTATCTAACACATGTGAACGAATAATAACGAAAAGCCATAGCACAGAAAAATAAGTGATTGCTAAATTTATTTTGAAAAAAAAGTATAAGTGAAATATTGTACCTGCTAATAAAAAGCAAAAAAGGCAATGTCAGAAAAATCATCAGAATATTTAAAACGAACTTGCCTTATCTGTGGATGCCACACAAATCAGACCATCAATATATACGAACCGCGGAGTGGACCAAATATTGTTGAATTGATTCAAGCCAAATTCAAATTCCAGGTGTGTAAGATTTCCATTCATACATATCTTAAGCTTAAGTTAAGACATTTATGTATGTATGTACATATGTACGAATGCTTGCCCTTTATTTATACATACATATGTATGTATGTACATATGTATGTATGTATAAATAAAGGGCAAGCATTCGTACATACATATGTACATACATACATAAATGTCTTAACTTAAGCAATCGCCCTTTATAAAAAATCAATAGTTGTATGCGCAGCGTGAGTCACAATGACTCCAGCGGCATAGTTATACATTTGAAGGATAAACGAAAGGGTCGAAGAATTAACATTTCAAAAATGAACGGGTGGTTTTACTGACTCCTGCTATAAGCAAGGAACATTCCATTAGTACTTGATCCTAGGTAACAAAACTTCTCCCTTAATTATTAAAAAAAGATCAGTGAAATTGTACAATAATTCCAATATTGCATCACAGTAAGGGCAAGTTTACTCCTAAAGACCAAAAACTATAAACCAATTTAATCGAGTTAATTATGTTCGTTCATTGGTATACTCGTATGTACAAATAGACTTATTATGCACACATGGCGGAGCTGTAGTCGAGTGTGTAGCGGTACCCAGGTTCAAATCTCAGCCTGTAAATGTAAATTCGAAAATCATAGAAAATGTTGGACTTGTAGTGATCGCTCCTCGGCAAGTTACGACAATCACCAGCCTTGTATTTCTGCCATTAAATACTTTTCATCTAAAACTCTGCAGGACTCGCCCAAAAGCTTTAGCTGTTTCACAAATGTAATCATTAACGTAACATTTGTACTCGTATGTATGGATATGTATGGATGTACATATATATGACAGACGCTGGACCAAGTATCGAGCTACAAACGTACATACATACATACATACATACGAGTGTATGATGTACGCGCCTCGTATGGTTGTGGATAAAAACTTCAACTAATTTAGCATTTTTGAAATCGAAGATTAAATGATTTAAATTGTGCACTGATTAAATTACCACTGTTCGTGTTTCTGCGCTTTGGGGCAGATGATGAATGCGACATGCAAGCAAACGTATGTATGTATGTATATATGTACATATGTATGTATGTATGTACATTAAATTACACATGTTCGTAAGGGGCATAAGTTCCACACCTGTTCATACATACATACTCGTAAATACATACATACTACCCGAAATCCCGACCTTTTTAATTCCCGAATATCAAGGGATTAGGTTTGGATAGGTTAGAGTATCCAGGGATTAGTCTACTCAAATCCCGAGATTGCTGAAAACAATTAAATTTACGAAAAAACGCCGCGACCGGTTTGTCTCCAAATCAAACTTGACAATGGATAACGGAAAATCGTTCCAACGAATATCGATAATACAAAGTTTTATTGTTGCACTGGTTGAGCTTTACTCGTCTGCCTATTTGATAAAACAGCACCACCCAGCCAAAGTTTCTGTTGAACCCTTATGTGCTCGCAACATAGACTTATTCAAATATTGCATCGCTTTAAATTTAATGCTAGAGAAAATTAAAAGGAAGAAATCTACCTTAAGTAAAAACTTGTTTAATAAACTCGTTGCAAAGCTCAAGCAACGGACGACAATTCAGTCCAATGTGTACACTTTTTAATTCATCTAAATAATATACTTATATGATCTTTAATATGACTTTTCTGAAGCTTCTAATTTTACTGTCATTATAAAAGAGCTCCTTGATGTAGAAACTGAGCCTTTCTATGAAATCAATGTTAAGAACATTAAGTACGAGGTGGTTGAGGTAAATAAGGCAGTGAGTCTCAAAGATAAATTGCATCAAGTTTTAACGCATTGTTGGAAGGGTAACACACTTAATGCTTTAATATATTTTAGATCGCATTCTGATAAAAAGAAGAAATAGATCTGATTCGCTCAAAATGGAACGGGTGCTGTATTAAATGTTTACTTGATGTATTTTTTTTTTTACAAAATACTCTGTAGCATATAATAATATTTAATATTGATCTTAAACAGTGATTAAAAACAATTTTACTGAATATACACATAATTGCTGCTGCAGAAATATGTACATATGTATATTTTTACTCGAATTATAAATTACTTAATTTTTTTTGTTGATAGATGAGACCGATGAATTACAGAGAATTGTGATTTTTGTTATATAAATGTTTACGAATCAAAACTTCCAGAGTTTCGGGACGATCCAGGGATTTTGTTTTCCGATCTGACAAATCCCGGGATCAATAAAATGCCAAAAATTGACATCCCTAATACATACTTATTATCTGATAGCTTTCATACATTTGCTATCTAGAAGTATATATGTACATATGTGCATACATAATTAATTTGCAATGGGAAATAAATTGAGGACATATATATATAAAAAGTATATACATACATACATATCTATGTCTGTAGTTTCAATATATCAACTAACATTCGTCCGTTCGAGGTAAGATGATAAACTTTTGTTGAGAGCAAAAGCATCTAGGAGTGTGGCACGGTGAATTGATTTTTCGCGGCTGCTGAATCACATATTCTGAAAGATACGAAAGACCTTAAATATATCTTTCAAAGAGGAGTAGTTTGGGTAGGAAGATCCACACATTTTTGTCAGCAAATTTTTGGTGTGAACTCCAACATTTTCCGGGACGCATTTGATTTATATGCAATTATTTCTTTAAGTGAGTTTGTTGCGGATTATTTATTAAATTTATATATTTATTAGTTTGTTTCATCAATTTTAGGAAAGACTATCAAGCTGTTTGACTTGTTTGAACTCCATCAAAAGCGTTCAGCAACTACCTCTTGATTACAATTATGATTTCTTTACGTTTACAATTCTAAAGCCTGTTTATTATTATTATTATAATTAGTATTTTATTATTTTTCAAGTCTTTGCTTCGCATGCTTTGTGGCTGCTCTCTTTACTAGGCGATTTGTTGGGTTGCCCTCAATAGGCAATAATCTTCACACCTGCAGAGGAGTATCCTTCTTACACAGTCCACTACAGCTCCCACACCCCTTCGGAAGTCTGTGAAGTTTCAACAGACGAAAATGGTATGGTGTCCAGCGTCTTCCGAAATTTCCGCAGTGTGGGCAAAGCGGTGAGTCCACCCTTTCCATCCTGTTTAGGTACTGGCGGAAGCAGCCATGGCCTGTAAGGAACTGGGTGACATATAAATCTATATTCACATGTGTCCGTGTCAATCACGGCTGTAGGTCGTCGCTGCATACCAAGTGGCAATCCAAAGCCCTTATTTTATTTGAAAGGTCAAAAAATTAAGCCATATATGTATATATGTATGTATGTGTGTACATACATACATATAAACATAGATAACTACGTATGCAAACAACGGCAGCTGAAGAAAATACGCCTAAACGAAATTTCAATTCCGCGCCCTATAATTACAGGTGATGATCATGTTGCATGTGGCGGTGGCAGCTGCATGTTCCAAAACCATTTTACTTGTGCATTGGTTGTAACATTTGGATTTTAAACACCGCTCTACTTTCTGAGATGCACAACACCAAAATATATATACGTATTTACGTACGAGTACATATCTACAGACATACATACATATGTATGTCGCACATTGCCAGCGGTTTTGTTGCCAGAGAGTGGCAGAATTCATACATGTATGTACATAAAAGCAATGTGCTACCATTGAAGCAATGCTGGCGATGCAACGACAGATGTTTTTCGGCTTCACGCACACCTTCGTACACATATTCAAACAGTATGTATGTACGTATGTATAAACGATAACTTAGGCATATGCATACCCAGTAGCAAATGATTTCATAGCTGAAAAAAGTAAGAGAGTTGGTAATGGGTTGCGGGGAAAGAGGCGAGTTTGATTGTTAAATTGCTGAAAAAAGTAAGCGAGTTGGTAATAGGTTAATTTTGTTTTTGTTTTATTTTGCTTTACCACTGAAAAAGTAAGCGAGTTGGTAATAGGTTAATTTTGTTTTCGTTTTTCTGCTATACCACTGAAAAAAGTAAGCGAGTTGGTAATAGGATTTTTTGCAGCTGAATTCCTAATAATTCGTGTACCGTTATCTCTGCGGCGTCTGTGACAATTTTTGTCGCATTTACGTAAATTTGAATCATTTCGTTGTGAATCGTGGTTTGTAGTGTACAAATATTTTAAATGGACAAGTTATACAAAAAAATTACATTCCAATCAAAGATATGCAGGGGCTTCATGATATTGAAAACGATTGCGCAGCAAATAAAGAAACTTATGTGGGTAAGCATACCCACTAGCAAAAGGTAATAGCTAGTATAAGAGTTGGTAATAGCCAAAGTGAGGGTCTTAGCGCTGAATTCTTCGCTGAAAATTAACACAGCGATGCCATTGAAAACTCAGGACTGAATAACTCGCATACAAGGGAATAGGAGTATATCAGCTCTTACCAACTTGTTAGCTTTGAACAATGAGTATATCAGTCCTTACCAACTCATTGCCTTTGGTCAAGGAGTGTATCAGTCCTTACCAACTCATTACCTTTGGTCAAGGAGTGTATCAGTCCTTACCAACTCATTACCTGTAAATATAAAGAAGGATGAAATTATATAGCTAGTATCTATGTATATACATATTTCATGTTAGTTTCAACTTACCAAATAGAACATTGTTAAGGCTTTCAAAATTTTTAAAAGCTACTTTGCTTTGCAGTCCGTCATAGTTTATTTGGATAATTAGTTCGTCCGTAAATATTTTCTTCATTCCTTTCACCACGTCCAATGACTGCATCATATTCTTTAAAATGTTGAGCTAATGGAAAAAATAAATTAGTACAAATAAATTTGTGAATACTACAAATTATTGGATATTTACATAAGTTTCTTTATTTGCTGCGCAATCGTTTTCAATATCATGAAGCCCCTGCATATCTTTGATTGGAATGTCATTTTTTTGTATAACTTGTCCATTTAAAATATTTGTACACTACAAACCACGATTCACAACGAAATGATTCAAATTTACGTAAATGCGACAAAAATTGTCACAGACGCCTCAGAGATAACGGTACACGAATTATTAGGAATTCAGCTGCAAAAAATCCTATTACCAACTCGCTTACTTTTTTCAGTGGTATAGCAAAAAAACGAAAACAAAATTAACCTATTACCAACTCGCTTACTTTTTCAGTGGTAAAGCAAAATAAAACAAAAACAAAATTAACCTATTACCAACTCGCTTACTTTTTTCAGCAATTTAACAATCAAACTCGCCTCTTTCCCCGCAACCCATTACCAACTCTCTTACTTTTTTCAGCTATGAAATCATTTGCTACTGGGTATTGAGGTTCTCCGGCGATCCTCTTAAACGTTTTTTTATCGATCTCTGGTTAACAGTGCTCCTCTGAGAATGTGTGTTGTATTGCACCTGGTGTTGACGAATGACACCGGCTATCAATGCCTAGTTGTCCTCTCGCGTCCAAACGCGTGTACATATGTATGTATGTATGTACGTACTTTTGTCCCTTACTGTATGTATGTATATAGATATGTACATACATATGTATTCTTTTATCGTTATGCAAGCCGCTTAAATACTCACAATAAGTATTAAAATTTAATAATATTTTAGCACCGTAGCTAAACATGTTTGCTTATGCCAGTAGATGATGTATTGTTTATCTCATCAAAAAATGCAATTGAAGGAGAGCAACGATTTCAACGATTTGGTCTCAACTTTTTTTATCTGTGATTGAACTACTAAGCATACGTATGCAGCAGTTTAAGCTTTTCCTAAAATTGATTTATTTCAAGAACTTTTAAAATCAAAGTTGTATGTATGTACATATATACTGGTATGTACATATATATGTACATAAGAAGAAAATATTACTTTTGTTATATAATTTTTTTCTAATAAACTTGTAAACATTTTCCGAACAATCCTGGACTAACGCTAATAACAAAATTTCTAAATTTTACTTTTTCTAAGTAGTATTATAAAGTTTAAACGTTAATTAGATACATACATATGTATGTATGTAGCTTGTAAGATCTCTAGATGTAATGTATCATTTTAGTCGAGCTTGAAATACGTACATATGTACATACTTATTGAATTAATCTGAAATATGAGATTTTAATTTTCTGGTAATGCTATCCAACAAACATATGTATGTATGAAAAACACAACGGAAACTCGGCCTTTCTCACCATTCCAAGCAGTTCGTTAACTCATTATAAATTGAACAGGGATCAGATAATGATTAGCAATACGCGGCGTAAACTAGGCCTTTACGACAACTGCACATAAAGGTTGACAGGAGATTAGACCTCGCCAGCTGTCTAGAGTATACACACTATTTTGATAACATTAAGAAATATGTTTTGTCTGTAAGATATAAATATTTCTGCTTTGTAAGAAAATGTTTAATGTAAAATTATACTATTTATGCCGTTTTAAGTCAAACAACTGCACCGAATAATTTAGAAAAATAGTGATAATTATTTCCCATTATGACTCATATTGGCGGATAGTTAATTCTTATTAATAAATAAACATTTTTAAATGTCACGAAGCAGACATTCGCAAAATAAATTGATATACTAAGGTTTGATTTACCATTTACGCAAAACTTTTCCCATTAGCTTGTGGTGGTATTCACACATTCCAGTAATTTTTGCATGATGTCAGAAGAAGCGCTGGGAACGAGATATAAAGACTTTCACCATTTTCGACCGAAGCATACGCGTTAAACGCAATAAGGGTATTCGTTTAAGTGTGCAAGTTTACCTACCGTTTAATTTATATGTACAAAAAATAAATGCCTATACTGAACAGCAATTGGGTTTCAATATATCAAAACTTAAATGCCGAAAATTTGCGAAAATTCCAAACTTGTTAAACTTTGGAAAAAATCTTAATGATATGTTAATTGTTATGTTTTAGGTTCCAATGTTTAATAAAATCACTTGTCAAACATTAACATTAATTATCATTTATTCAGATGTTACTTCGAATACAGTGTTAGGTTTTATCCAGCAGCTGGCATGCTTGTTCGCGGTCTACCTTGTACTACCATGTTATAACTGTCTAGTATACATAACGTATGTTTACATTGTTGCCATACACTCATGACAGTTAATATTGGAGTTGTTTGAAAAACATGACGGTAATTTTTTTGCATTGCATTTTCAGTGCTAAAATATCTCAAAAAAAGCCAGAATTTGCTACATATATCCCAAAACCTGTTACACTTTTCTATATTCGGAAACTTTTACTTTAGAAATGTTGGTCAAGTGCCGCAGAACATTTTTTTTTTACTTCTGTAAACTCTTGTAGGTACTCCATTCTTAAAATTGTACATTTATACGCAAGGCACATTGAACAGGTAACAGCATGGGAAAATCCCATGTATTTTGTTGTTGTCTAAGTCATCTAAGATGTCAACCTACGAAATATCAAAGTTGCCATTAGGGAATGTGAAAATGTTTTGACAACAGACAAAATGGCACGTCATGGGGAAACACGCGGTAAAGTGAAATTATATGCAAGATTAATTTAAGAGTGAATGTCATACTAAAATGCAGGAATCTGTGTCTGCAGCACTGTATGACCAGTTTAGCATTTGTAATTGCAATGCAATAATTGATGTTTGCTTTGTTAAAAATAAAATACGCAATAGATTTAATTCACTATTTGATCGTTTATAAAAACGGCAGTTTGTTTTGAAAATATGTAGTACATATGTATGTAAACAAAATATAAGGCAAGGTACATTAAATCAATATGCCATGGGTAAAAGGAAAACAAAGTTTGGCAGTTTAGGGGTCTCATAAAATAAAAAAAATAAAATCAACTGCTTTGCTGATACTCAACCCTATCGCTGAGTACGTCATATTACGATTTTCGAAGATTCTACGAAAAAAGTTATCACTGAGTAGGAATGGCAGCAAACAAGTGGTTTCAAGACCCAGGCTGGTTGCTGCAAAGACGTGTATGAAAATATGGTGACGGACGTACAGAGCACACTTGAGGTATGGAGAGACCACTTCTCAACCCTGCTTAACGCGAACTCTGGTGACCCGTTTGAAGAAGAGGAGCCCAGAACAATCTTTATGGATGAACAACGCTGTTTGCGCCAATTTTTGTAGGATCAGCCTTCTAAATATCGCATACAAGGTCCTATCGACGACACTGTGTGAAAGACTAAAACCGTATATGAACCAGCTGATTGGACCTTATCAGTGTGGCTTCGGGCATGGTAAATCAACGATCGACCAAATTTCACAGCACGTCAAATCCTGGAAAAGACCCTAGATAAACCAGTCGACACACACCATCTCTTTGTCGATTTTAAAGCCGCTTTTGACAGCACAAATAGAAGCAGCCATGTCTAAATTTGGAATTCCTTCTAAACTAATACGGCTATATAGTGTGACGTTGAGCACAACTTTTAGCTTTATCCAAATTTGGAAGGACCTCTCCGAGACGTTCGAGACCAGACGAGGTTTTAGACAAAGCGACTCACTTTCGTGCAACTATTTATAACAAAAGTACGATGCTGCTGGTGTATGCGGATGATATTGACAGCGTTGGCCTTAGCAACAGGGCCGTCAGGGCAGAACTTTCCAGTCTGGAAAAGGAAGCAAAATAAGTTGGTCTTGCAGTGAAAGAAGACAAAACAAAGTGTCAAACAAACAAAAACTCCTCGCGTATTGGGACCCACGTCACTGTTGGCAGTCACAACTTTGAAGTAGGCAAGGATTTCGTATACCTTGGATCCAGCATTAATACCACCAATAACTTCAGCCTCGAAATGGACAAATGAACTTCAGCCAGAAACATGGACGATGCTACACAGCGATGAGACGGCTTTGGGGGCTTTTGAGAGAAATGTTCTAGGGATGAAAAAATCCTTCGAATGAGCACTCATAAATGGACAACGGAGACAAGGACGCCCAAGAATGCACTGGAAAGACCAAGTACAAAAGAACCTGTCTTCACTTGGTGTGAATAATTGGCGAAACCTAGCGACAAACGGGTGTAGCGCCATAAAAGAAGAGAACGAATAGCTACAACGTAGATTCGAAATTCGTAGGGTTTCATCGGTGAGTTCATTCGTAGCGCAATTTCGTAGATTTTTTGATGACTTTATTTCAATATTTATAATAATACAGAAACATAGTGAGATTGTGAGTAATAAATTTGATAAAAACGCATTTATTTAAAGCAACAACAACAACCTAAACTTTTTCATACTAAGTGTCATCAGATTTCAAAATTTTGCATTTGAGTTTGGCAGCACTTTTTTCGAATTCACACGGAATCAGCGATAGCAAATTGTTCGTATTCGTAGCGGAGGGTTACGTTTGTAACTTTTTTACGACGTACTCAGCTGTACGTATATGTACGTATCTATCAGAAATAAAATACAAGAAATTATTTCGATTTAAGTTTTACATCTATTTGAAATACTTAATTCTTTCTTCACTTGCACAGTCAGTTTTGTAATTTTTAGTTTGGTTGGTCTTTCTGATTTGATTTCAATTCTCTTAAATTTAAATTCATTTCTAAGTTCAATTTTTTTTTACTCGACGTCATTCTTTCCTTTTTCTTTATATATTTTCGGATATATTTTTTCCTGAAAGATAATTAATTTCTTAACGGGGCTTCACCCTTTCTTTTTGTTAGATTTTTTGTTAAACTTCTGAAATCAAACGAGATCTATGGTGTAGATGAAAATATTGGGTCAAAGTGGGAGCGAGTTTTGGTAATATGTGTTGATACTCTAGAATCGTACCACTAGCCAACAATCCCCATACAATATTATTTTTCCAGGCTACCGCGCTAACGTCCAATGCATTTAAATGGCTTGTTTTTTTTTTCTTCCCTAACCAAGGGATAGATTGAAATGCCGTTGTACCGTGCTGTAAGATCTTTGAGCCGTAGGTTTCTGAAAGATTCAATAGTAGTGTAAGTTGGGGTATTGTGATATGGGTGGGTAAAGTAATATACCAGGATATTTTCTAAACTATGCATGGTTTGCATGAACTTTTTTGCAAATACAATAGTAACGGTTAAAAACTGTTGCTCCAAGACTGCGCATGCCACTGAAAGCTTAGTTCGTTTTCAGTGTGCAAAAATATTTTTTATTGTGCGGATCCAAATATTTTAGTACCTGTTTCGAAAAGTGATTAGTCCAAAGTTTTCATAGATTTTAAAATTTTACCATTTATTTTGGTTTTTCGTCAATATATTTAATAACAATTCAAGTTAGTTTTTTGTATTGGGTACATTATTTTCATAAAAACAAATTTTTAGTTCAAAAATTCGAGATGGGTTAATGTGATATAGTCAAAGGTGTACAATGTGATATGGCACATATATCACATTAAACATACAGAAAATAATATAACATGAACATTTATTTAAAGCAACAACAACAACCTAAACTTTTTCATACTAAGTGTCATCAGATTTCAAAATTTTGCATTTGAGTTTGGCAGCACTTTTTTCGAATTCACACGGAATCAGCGATAGCAAATTGTTCGTATTCGTAGCGGAGGGTTACGTTTGTAACTTTTCTACGACGTACTCAGCTGTACGTATATGTACGTATCTATCAGAAATAAAATACAAGAAATTACACAGTGTTACAAAATGGAAAAAATTGAATGAACTTTTAAAGTGACATATTGGAAATTGTTCACCTGGTCGAATATAACTCAAAACGGTTTTTGGAAAATTTGTAACACCCTCAAAATCTTGCTTTACCGTTAAAAACCCATTCTTCGGAAGTGTACGCGCTAATCTTTTCATTACTTGGCCATTTCTTTACCGATTTTCAATATGAAATATGTTTTGGAAAGGTAAGGAGTATACCTTTAAATTGAGATATAAAGATCTTTGAGCTAGCGTGTTGTAAGTTTTCATCGGGTAATCTTGGAAAATTTGTTTTTTCTTCAAATTATTCTACTTTGACCGCATTTTATTGCAGTATTTTACTAAAAATATATCAAGTATGAGGAATTATTTTGAAAGTAAATTCATGTCTTAAAATTTTGAGTGCTCATGCAATGAAAGCGGACAAAAATTGACGAAGCTATTAAATTTTTTCTGCTATTAAATAAATTTACCTTGCGAAAAGTTTTTTTTTTTTTTAATTTTTCTACTTTGACCGCATTTCATTGCGTTATTTTACTAGAAACATAGCAAGTATGAGGAATTAATTTAAACACATTCATTTCCAAAAATTTTGAGTGGTCATCTAATAAATTTACGCCGTCAATTCAACCTTGCGACCGCTTCGCAATTATGTTGTGTAATAAGTGTGGTAAAATGTGTGATAGGCGCAACAAATTTTGTTATGCCTGCGGTCTATTTGTTGATAAGAAATATCGGTTCGATTTTAGAACAAATAAAGCTGTGGTTGAAGCGTTCAACCTCTTTTTCAGTTGCTCATACGTGGAAAGTGCTTGGTATGAACCCGAATATATTTGTTCGATGTGCTGTACAACATTAAAACAATGGAAAACCAGTAAATGCGATGACCAGCGTCTGCCGTTTGTGACTCCTATGGCTTGGCATTATCAAATATATCACAAGCCGGAGGATTGCTACTTTTGCCAAACAAAAATCACTGGTCACCACTATAAAAGTCGCCACCTCATAGAATATGCCAATGTGTTGACTGTATCGAAACCGATTCCAAGAGGAAAACAAAATCAGCGAACTTAAGACAAAAATCCAGCTACATTTCCTGATTCAAGCCACAAATCTTCTAATGAGGTAAATGACGAACCGTACCTTGCAACCAAAGCAATAGAAACGGAACGTCATTTCGTGTCAAATCACGATTATTGTGATCTTGTGCGGGATATGGATCTGTCTATAAGACAGACAGAGATTCTGGCCTCCAGATTAAAGCAGTGGAATATAGTAGACAGTAACTTTAAAGTAACGTCTGCACGAGACAGAGACCTATCTTCGTTCGAACACATTTTCAAAGCTGATGACACCAATAACAAACTAGTTTATTGCGTTGATGTGGATGAATTGTTTGCTGCACTCGATCACGTGCCATTGTCCACAAGATTGGCGATTATTTCTAGGCGGTTCTTGCAAAAGTAAGTCTTTAATGTGTTATGAGTGTGAGAGAACTAAATTTGAATACAATTTATCAATTCATTTTCAATTGACTAACATCGTAGGTCTGAAAGCAGTATTGCTGCACAACAGAAATGAATTGCCATCAGTTCCAGTGGCATACGCTACTGATATGAAAGAGACTTATCAAACGATGGAAAAAATTCTACGATTGCTTAAATACAATAAATTTCGCTGGCAGATTGTCTCGGACCTTAAAGTCCTGACAATTCTACTTGGAATGCAAGGTGGCTACACTAAATATCCTTGTTACTTTTGTGAATGGGACAGTCGTGCCAAAAATCATTACAAGTGTAACATATGGCCACCGAGAAAGTTTCAAATTGGCAAAAATAATGTTCTCAATATTGCATTAGTTAAGCCTGATGATATAATTTTGCCGCCATTGCATTTAAAATTGGGGTACATGAAACAGTTTGTTAAACGACTCGAAAAAAACAGCGAGGCTTTTCTACACCTGAAACTTGTATTCCCCAAGTTGAGTGACGCCAAGATTAAAGAAGGTACATATAAAAATTTCCCAACAAGAATTCTTCAAAAAGAATTCATCCTAATTTATTTTTACATTTTGATCATGAATTACAGGCGTTTTCGTTGGACCGCAGATTCGTAAGATTATGACTGATGATGACTTCATAAAAAAATTGAACCCAGTAGAGAAAAGAGCATGGCTGAGTTTCATTTATTTGTGCCGAAACTTTCTTGAAAACACGAGAAGTTCAAATTACGTTGAGGTGGTCCATGAATTTTTGGAAGCTTATGGAGAAATGGGATGCAACATGACTATAAAAATTCACTTTTTGCATTCTCATTTGGAATTTTTCCCGGATAATCTTGGTCAATTCAGCGACGAACAAGGTGAAAGATTTCACCAAGAAATCTCCAACATTGAAAAACGGTTTACAGGAAAGAACCAAGTTAGGATGATAGCTAATTACTGCTGGTCACTCAAACGTGAAACAGATGACTCGTCTTATAAACGCAGAAGATCAAGCAACCATTTTTAGCTATAAAGTTATTTAGCATTTTAATGATTAATTTTTTTTTATTTTCAGTCACAATAAAAATTTGAAGTTGAAAGATAATCAAAATGTATGAATTTTTAAATATGGTCATCATCTAAAATAATTTAAATAGTAACAACTCTGTCAATTTCCAACCGATTTTCGATTGAAATAGCTTAATCGACGCAGTACTAAATTCACTTTAATAATATTGTCTTTGATAGGTACCTTTCTGAATTAAGACTATCGTAAAATCGTAGTCAAAGTTTCAAAATTAATTTTTTTTTATTAAGTTACGATTTTTTTTCTCTGTAGCTTCGTCAGTTCTCGTTTGATTTTGATGAGTTATACGCCATTAAAATAGTGATTTGTCACCTTTCAAAATATATAAACAACTTTTGAATCGGATGAAAATTTGCAAAGATATTGATGATTGACTAGCGAATGACCTCAAAAACAGTTTTTTGGCCCTAAAATGAGATTTTGGGGGTGTTTCGCAAATTTCAAGTATACAGTTTTTCTTAGTTTTATAAGGCCTAACGCCTCTAGGCTAGGTCTCTTTCAAAGTTCATTTTCAGTGTTACACAGTGTTATTTCGATTTAAGTTTTAGATCTATTTGAAATACTTAATTCTTTCTTCACTTGCACAGTCAGTTTTGTAATTTTTAGTTTGGTTGGTCTTTCTGATTTGATTTCAATTCTCTTAAATTTAAATTCATTTCTAAGTTCAATTTTTTTTTACTCGACGTCATTCTTTCCTTTTTCTTTATATATTTTCGGATATATTTTTTCCTGAAAGATAATTAATTTCTTAACGGGGCTTCACCCTTTCTTTTTGTTAGATTTTTTGTTAAACTTCTGAAATCAAACGAGATCTATGGTGTAGATGAAAATATTGGGTCAAAGTGGGAGCGAGTTTTGGTAATATGTGTTGATACTCTAGAATCGTACCACTAGCCAACAATCCACATACAATATTATTTTTCCAGGCTACCGCCTAACGTCCAATGCATTTAAATGGCTTGTTTTTTTTTCTTCCCTAACCAAGGGATAGATTGAAATGCCGTTGTACCGTGCTGTAAGATCTTTGAGCCGTAGGTTTCTGAAAGATTCAATAGTAGTGTAAGTTGGGGTATTGTGATATGGGTGGGTAAAGTAATATACCAGGATATTTTCTAAACTATGCATGGTTTGCATGAACTTTTTTGCAAATACAATAGTAACGGTTAAAAACTGTTGCTCCAAGACTGCGCATGCCACTGAAAGCTTAGTTCGTTTTCAGTGTGCAAAAATATTTTTTATTGTGCGGATCCAAATATTTTAGTACCTGTTTCGAAAAGTGATTAGTCCAAAGTTTTCATAGATTTTAAAATTTTACCATTTATTTTGGTTTTTCGTCAATATATTTAATAACAATTCAAGTTAGTTTTTTGTATTGGGTACATTATTTTCATAAAAACAAATTTTTAGTTCAAAAACTCGAGATGGGTTAATGTGATATAGTCAAAGGTGTACAATGTGATATGGCACATATATCACATTAAACATACAGAAAATAATATTACATGAATAACCTATTCTGTTATTAAAATTAATTGACAACATAAATTATACCCATAGGTCAGCGGAAGAAAGGCAAAATTCGTAAGCAGAACGTAGAAAATATGAAAAAGCTATTAATGCTGTTAGATCAATTTCTAACCGGTTTTGATGAAGCAGGCCCCTGAATGGCTACGAATTCCAATTTTTTCTATGTGGCTTGATTACTTTTAGCGGTTTACAAATACGCCAAGGAAGAAGAACCCAACTCCACAGTCATACTCTAAATATTGTATTGTATTGACCTCCCAATACCTCCTTCAATGATGAATATAAATGTTCATAGGAGAACAAGGATGGAACTTTTGTAAAAGCGTATCACATTACAAAGCATCTTTGGAGGGAAGCATTAAAAATAAAGAAAAGCGTATAAAGGACAAAGCCTGAAAGAAGCACAAAAATCGAGAAAAAGAGCAAGGTACAACGAGTAACACAAGCTAGGTAAACTTCATCAAGCTACGGTTTATCACATTACCCTTCAATTTTTACAAAATGACTTTTGAGTGGTCATCTAATAAATTTACGCCGTCAATTCAACCTTGCGACCGCTTCGCAATTATGTTGTGTAATAAGTGTGGTAAAATGTGTGATAGGCGCAACAAATTTTGTTATGCCTGCGGTCTATTTGTTGATAAGAAATATCGGTTCGATTTTAGAACAAATAAAGCTGTGGTTGAAGCGTTCAACCTCTTTTTCAGTTGCTCATACGTGGAAAGTGCTTGGTATGAACCCGAATATATTTGTTCGATGTGCTGTACAACATTAAAACAATGGAAAACCAGTAAATGCGATGACCAGCGTCTGCCGTTTGTGACTCCTATGGCTTGGCATTATCAAATATATCACAAGCCGGAGGATTGCTACTTTTGCCAAACAAAAATCACTGGTCACCACTATAAAAGTCGCCACCTCATAGAATATGCCAATGTGTTGACTGTATCGAAACCGATTCCAAGAGGAAAACAAAATCAGCGAACTTAAGACAAAAATCCAGCTACATTTCCTGATTCAAGCCACAAATCTTCTAATGAGGTAAATGACGAACCGTACCTTGCAACCAAAGCAATAGAAACGGAACGTCATTTCGTGTCAAATCACGATTATTGTGATCTTGTGCGGGATATGGATCTGTCTATAAGACAGACAGAGATTCTGGCCTCCAGATTAAAGCAGTGGAATATAGTAGACAGTAACTTTAAAGTAACGTCTGCACGAGACAGAGACCTATCTTCGTTCGAACACATTTTCAAAGCTGATGACACCAATAACAAACTAGTTTATTGCGTTGATGTGGATGAATTGTTTGCTGCACTCGATCACGTGCCATTGTCCACAAGATTGGCGATTATTTCTAGGCGGTTCTTGCAAAAGTAAGTCTTTAATGTGTTATGAGTGTGAGAGAACTAAATTTGAATACAATTTATCAATTCATTTTCAATTGACTAACATCGTAGGTCTGAAAGCAGTATTGCTGCACAACAGAAATGAATTGCCATCAGTTCCAGTGGCATACGCTACTGATATGAAAGAGACTTATCAAACGATGGAAAAAATTCTACGATTGCTTAAATACAATAAATTTCGCTGGCAGATTGTCTCGGACCTTAAAGTCCTGACAATTCTACTTGGAATGCAAGGTGGCTACACTAAATATCCTTGTTACTTTTGTGAATGGGACAGTCGTGCCAAAAATCATTACAAGTGTAACATATGGCCACCGAGAAAGTTTCAAATTGGCAAAAATAATGTTCTCAATATTGCATTAGTTAAGCCTGATGATATAATTTTGCCGCCATTGCATTTAAAATTGGGGTACATGAAACAGTTTGTTAAACGACTCGAAAAAAACAGCGAGGCTTTTCTACACCTGAAACTTGTATTCCCCAAGTTGAGTGACGCCAAGATTAAAGAAGGTACATATAAAAATTTCCCAACAAGAATTCTTCAAAAAGAATTCATCCTAATTTATTTTTACATTTTGATCATGAATTACAGGCGTTTTCGTTGGACCGCAGATTCGTAAGATTATGACTGATGATGACTTCATAAAAAAATTGAACCCAGTAGAGAAAAGAGCATGGCTGAGTTTCATTTATTTGTGCCGAAACTTTCTTGAAAACACGAGAAGTTCAAATTACGTTGAGGTGGTCCATGAATTTTTGGAAGCTTATGGAGAAATGGGATGCAACATGACTATAAAAATTCACTTTTTGCATTCTCATTTGGAATTTTTCCCGGATAATCTTGGTCAATTCAGCGACGAACAAGGTGAAAGATTTCACCAAGAAATCTCCAACATTGAAAAACGGTTTACAGGAAAGAACCAAGTTAGGATGATAGCTAATTACTGCTGGTCACTCAAACGTGAAACAGATGACTCGTCTTATAAACGCAGAAGATCAAGCAACCATTTTTAGCTATAAAGTTATTTAGCATTTTAATGATTAATTTTTTTTTATTTTCAGTCACAATAAAAATTTGAAGTTGAAAGATAATCAAAATGTATGAATTTTTAAATATGGTCATCATCTAAAATAATTTAAATAGTAACAACTCTGTCAATTTCCAACCGATTTTCGATTGAAATAGCTTAATCGACGCAGTACTAAATTCACTTTAATAATATTGTCTTTGATAGGTACCTTTCTGAATTAAGACTATCGTAAAATCGTAGTCAAAGTTTCAAAATTAATTTTTTTTTATTAAGTTACGATTTTTTTTCTCTGTAGCTTCGTCAGTTCTCGTTTGATTTTGATGAGTTATACGCCATTAAAATAGTGATTTGTCACCTTTCAAAATATATAAACAACTTTTGAATCGGATGAAAATTTGCAAAGATATTGATGATTGACTAGCGAATGACCTCAAAAACAGTTTTTTGGCCCTAAAATGAGATTTTGGGGGTGTTTCGCAAATTTCAAGTATACAGTTTTTCTTAGTTTTATAAGGCCTAACGCCTCTAGGCTAGGTCTCTTTCAAAGTTCATTTTCAGTGTTACACAGTGTTATTTCGATTTAAGTTTTAGATCTATTTGAAATACTTAATTCTTTCTTCACTTGCACAGTCAGTTTTGTAATTTTTAGTTTGGTTGGTCTTTCTGATTTGATTTCAATTCTCTTAAATTTAAATTCATTTCTAAGTTCAATTTTTTTTTACTCGACGTCATTCTTTCCTTTTTCTTTATATATTTTCGGATATATTTTTTCCTGAAAGATAATTAATTTCTTAACGGGGCTTCACCCTTTCTTTTTGTTAGATTTTTTGTTAAACTTCTGAAATCAAACGAGATCTATGGTGTAGATGAAAATATTGGGTCAAAGTGGGAGCGAGTTTTGGTAATATGTGTTGATACTCTAGAATCGTACCACTAGCCAACAATCCACATACAATATTATTTTTCCAGGCTACCGCCTAACGTCCAATGCATTTAAATGGCTTGTTTTTTTTTCTTCCCTAACCAAGGGATAGATTGAAATGCCGTTGTACCGTGCTGTAAGATCTTTGAGCCGTAGGTTTCTGAAAGATTCAATAGTAGTGTAAGTTGGGGTATTGTGATATGGGTGGGTAAAGTAATATACCAGGATATTTTCTAAACTATGCATGGTTTGCATGAACTTTTTTGCAAATACAATAGTAACGGTTAAAAACTGTTGCTCCAAGACTGCGCATGCCACTGAAAGCTTAGTTCGTTTTCAGTGTGCAAAAATATTTTTTATTGTGCGGATCCAAATATTTTAGTACCTGTTTCGAAAAGTGATTAGTCCAAAGTTTTCATAGATTTTAAAATTTTACCATTTATTTTGGTTTTTCGTCAATATATTTAATAACAATTCAAGTTAGTTTTTTGTATTGGGTACATTATTTTCATAAAAACAAATTTTTAGTTCAAAAACTCGAGATGGGTTAATGTGATATAGTCAAAGGTGTACAATGTGATATGGCACATATATCACATTAAACATACAGAAAATAATATTACATGAATAACCTATTATGTTATTAAAATTAATTGACAACATAAATTATACCCATAGGTCAGCGGAAGA
This sequence comes from Philophylla caesio, assembly GCA_963971545.1. Classification (NCBI taxonomy): domain Eukaryota; kingdom Metazoa; phylum Arthropoda; class Insecta; order Diptera; family Tephritidae; genus Philophylla; species Philophylla caesio. The sequence goes on along the minus strand of OZ020606.1, from coordinate 39,739,000 downwards.
AAGGCAAAATTCGTAAGCAGAACGTAGAAAATATGAAAAAGCTATTAATGCTGTTAGATCAATTTCTAACCGGTTTTGATGAAGCAGGCCCCTGAATGGCTACGAATTCCAATTTTTTCTATGTGGCTTGATTACTTTTAGCGGTTTACAAATACGCCAAGGAAGAAGAACCCAACTCCACAGTCATACTCTAAATATTGTATTGTATTGACCTCCCAATACCTCCTTCAATGATGAATATAAATGTTCATAGGAGAACAAGGATGGAACTTTTGTAAAAGCGTATCACATTACAAAGCATCTTTGGAGGGAAGCATTAAAAATAAAGAAAAGCATATAAAGGACAAAGCCTGAAAGAAGCACAAAAATCGAGAAAAAGAGCAAGGTACAACGAGTAACACAAGCTAGGTAAACTTCATCAAGCTACGGTTTATCACATTACCCTTCAATTTTTACAAAATGACTTTTGAGTGGTCATCTAATAAATTTACGCCGTCAATTCAACCTTGCGACCGCTTCGCAATTATGTTGTGTAATAAGTGTGGTAAAATGTGTGATAGGCGCAACAAATTTTGTTATGCCTGCGGTCTATTTGTTGATAAGAAATATCGGTTCGATTTTAGAACAAATAAAGCTGTGGTTGAAGCGTTCAACCTCTTTTTCAGTTGCTCATACGTGGAAAGTGCTTGGTATGAACCCGAATATATTTGTTCGATGTGCTGTACAACATTAAAACAATGGAAAACCAGTAAATGCGATGACCAGCGTCTGCCGTTTGTGACTCCTATGGCTTGGCATTATCAAATATATCACAAGCCGGAGGATTGCTACTTTTGCCAAACAAAAATCACTGGTCACCACTATAAAAGTCGCCACCTCATAGAATATGCCAATGTGTTGACTGTATCGAAACCGATTCCAAGAGGAAAACAAAATCAGCGAACTTAAGACAAAAATCCAGCTACATTTCCTGATTCAAGCCACAAATCTTCTAATGAGGTAAATGACGAACCGTACCTTGCAACCAAAGCAATAGAAACGGAACGTCATTTCGTGTCAAATCACGATTATTGTGATCTTGTGCGGGATATGGATCTGTCTATAAGACAGACAGAGATTCTGGCCTCCAGATTAAAGCAGTGGAATATAGTAGACAGTAACTTTAAAGTAACGTCTGCACGAGACAGAGACCTATCTTCGTTCGAACACATTTTCAAAGCTGATGACACCAATAACAAACTAGTTTATTGCGTTGATGTGGATGAATTGTTTGCTGCACTCGATCACGTGCACTGTCCACAAGATTGGCGATTATTTCTAGGCGGTTCTTGCAAAAGTAAGTCTTTAATGTGTTATGAGTGTGAGAGAACTAAATTTGAATACAATTTATCAATTCATTTTCAATTGACTAACATCGTAGGTCTGAAAGCAGTATTGCTGCACAACAGAAATGAATTGCCATCAGTTCCAGTGGCATACGCTACTGATATGAAAGAGACTTATCAAACGATGGAAAAAATTCTACGATTGCTTAAATACAATAAATTTCGCTGGCAGATTGTCTCGGACCTTAAAGTCCTGACAATTCTACTTGGAATGCAAGGTGGCTACACTAAATATCCTTGTTACTTTTGTGAATGGGACAGTCGTGCCAAAAATCATTACAAGTGTAACATATGGCCACCGAGAAAGTTTCAAATTGGCAAAAATAATGTTCTCAATATTGCATTAGTTAAGCCTGATGATATAATTTTGCCGCCATTGCATTTAAAATTGGGGTACATGAAACAGTTTGTTAAACGACTCGAAAAAAACAGCGAGGCTTTTCTACACCTGAAACTTGTATTCCCCAAGTTGAGTGACGCCAAGATTAAAGAAGGTACATATAAAAATTTCCCAACAAGAATTCTTCAAAAAGAATTCATCCTAATTTATTTTTACATTTTGATCATGAATTACAGGCGTTTTCGTTGGACCGCAGATTCGTAAGATTATGACTGATGATGACTTCATAAAAAAATTGAACCCAGTAGAGAAAAGAGCATGGCTGAGTTTCATTTATTTGTGCCGAAACTTTCTTGAAAACACGAGAAGTTCAAATTACGTTGAGGTGGTCCATGAATTTTTGGAAGCTTATGGAGAAATGGGATGCAACATGACTATAAAAATTCACTTTTTGCATTCTCATTTGGAATTTTTCCCGGATAATCTTGGTCAATTCAGCGACGAACAAGGTGAAAGATTTCACCAAGAAATCTCCAACATTGAAAAACGGTTTACAGGAAAGAACCAAGTTAGGATGATAGCTAATTACTGCTGGTCACTCAAACGTGAAACAGATGACTCGTCTTATAAACGCAGAAGATCAAGCAAACATTTTTAGCTATAAAGTTATTTAGCATTTTAATGATTAATTTTTTTTTATTTTCAGTCACAATAAAAATTTGAAGTTGAAAGATAATCAAAATGTATGAATTTTTAAATATGGTCATCATCTAAAATAATTTAAATAGTAACAACTCTGTCAATTTCCAACCGATTTTCGATTGAAATAGCTTAATCGACGCAGTACTAAATTCACTTTAATAATATTGTCTTTGATAGGTACCTTTCTGAATTAAGACTATCGTAAAATCGTAGTCAAAGTTTCAAAATTAATTTTTTTTTATTAAGTTACGATTTTTTTTCTCTGTAGCTTCGTCAGTTCTCGTTTGATTTTGATGAGTTATACGCCATTAAAATAGTGATTTGTCACCTTTCAAAATATATAAACAACTTTTGAATCGGATGAAAATTTGCAAAGATATTGATGATTGACTAGCGAATGACCTCAAAAACAGTTTTTTGGCCCTAAAATGAGATTTTGGGGGTGTTTCGCAAATTTCAAGTATACAGTTTTTCTTAGTTTTATAAGGCCTAACGCCTCTAGGCTAGGTCTCTTTCAAAGTTCATTTTCAGTGTTACACAGTGTTATTTCGATTTAAGTTTTAGATCTATTTGAAATACTTAATTCTTTCTTCACTTGCACAGTCAGTTTTGTAATTTTTAGTTTGGTTGGTCTTTCTGATTTGATTTCAATTCTCTTAAATTTAAATTCATTTCTAAGTTCAATTTTTTTTTACTCGACGTCATTCTTTCCTTTTTCTTTATATATTTTCGGATATATTTTTTCCTGAAAGATAATTAATTTCTTAACGGGGCTTCACCCTTTCTTTTTGTTAGATTTTTTGTTAAACTTCTGAAATCAAACGAGATCTATGGTGTAGATGAAAATATTGGGTCAAAGTGGGAGCGAGTTTTGGTAATATGTGTTGATACTCTAGAATCGTACCACTAGCCAACAATCCACATACAATATTATTTTTCCAGGCTACCGCCTAACGTCCAATGCATTTAAATGGCTTGTTTTTTTTTCTTCCCTAACCAAGGGATAGATTGAAATGCCGTTGTACCGTGCTGTAAGATCTTTGAGCCGTAGGTTTCTGAAAGATTCAATAGTAGTGTAAGTTGGGGTATTGTGATATGGGTGGGTAAAGTAATATACCAGGATATTTTCTAAACTATGCATGGTTTGCATGAACTTTTTTGCAAATACAATAGTAACGGTTAAAAACTGTTGCTCCAAGACTGCGCATGCCACTGAAAGCTTAGTTCGTTTTCAGTGTGCAAAAATATTTTTTATTGTGCGGATCCAAATATTTTAGTACCTGTTTCGAAAAGTGATTAGTCCAAAGTTTTCATAGATTTTAAAATTTTACCATTTATTTTGGTTTTTCGTCAATATATTTAATAACAATTCAAGTTAGTTTTTTGTATTGGGTACATTATTTTCATAAAAACAAATTTTTAGTTCAAAAACTCGAGATGGGTTAATGTGATATAGTCAAAGGTGTACAATGTGATATGGCACATATATCACATTAAACATACAGAAAATAATATTACATGAATAACCTATTATGTTATTAAAATTAATTGACAACATAAATTATACCCATAGGTCAGCGGAAGAAAGGCAAAATTCGTAAGCAGAACGTAGAAAATATGAAAAAGCTATTAATGCTGTTAGAGCTATTAATGCGGTTTTGATGAAGCAGGCCCCTGAATGGCTACGAATTCCAATTTTTTCTATGTGGCTTGATTACTTTTAGCGGTTTACAAATACGCCAAGGAAGAAGAACCCAACTCCACAGTCATACTCTAAATATTGTATTGTATTGACCTCCCAATACCTCCTTCAATGATAAATATAAATGTTCATAGGAGAACAAGGATGGAACTTTTGTAAAAGCGTATCAAATTACAAAGCATCTTTGGAGGGAAGCATTAAAAATAAAGAAAAGCGTATAAAGGACAAAGCCTGAAAGAAGCACAAAAATCAAAAAAAAAGAGCAAGGTACAACGAGTAACACAAGCTAGGTAAACTTCATCAAGCTACGGTTTATCACATTACCCTTAAATTTTTACAAAATGACTTTTTTGACTATTTCTGGTTTTAGAACATTTTGCACAATATATTAATTAGTTAAATTCCATGGTCTTTTTTAGGGTTATCTTAAAATATTTACAGAAATAGTCGAAACAGTTATACCAATATCACAATACCCTATCTTTAAATTCATGTTGAAGACATAAGAATTTTCCATTATCTAAAACTTCTCCCCCAAGTGATTCCGGATTGTCTTTCACAGCGTCCTAAACTGCTTGCAACAGTTGCAGGGTTTGCGACTCCTCATCCTGCATTTACATAATCGTAAATTCTGTGGCCGCTGTGGTCGAATTAGTAGCGGTGCGTGCTATAACTGGCTATGCCGCTGAGTTCGAGGTTCGAATCTCAGTCAGGGCAAGTAAAATCTTAATCATAGAAAAAGTTTTTTTCTAATAGCGGCCTCCCCTCGGCAGGCAATGGCAAACCTACGAGGGTATTTCTGCCATGAAAAAGCTTCTCATTAAAATACATCTAACGTTCGGAGTCGGCACAAAACTGTAGGTCCCTCCAATTATGATATAAAATAAAAACGCACACCACAAATGTTGGGAGAAGCTCGGCCAAACACTGAGCTATATAGTGTAAGCGCCAAAATTATATATTATATAAATTCTGTGCACACAACAATAACAACTTAACTCGAATTCAGGAAGTGTTCAGCATAGCATTTTTTCTTTTTAAATCGTTTTTTGAAATCAGGGAATTATAGAATAAGGGATTAAGCTAATATTTGTATGCTTGATAATAGTAATTTTATAATATTTTAATTCCAAATTTATTTTATAATGAAAAACGGTTAACTTAAGAGAACTAAACAAAACAAACAGTTTATCTCTTCTTCCATTTTTAAATTTTTTAAATACTATCTCGACAATGGCTCTTATAACAAAGCAACGAGTAGACTTAACGCCTTCCAGGGTACCGTTGTTCCAAATTTTTCTGATTTACAGTTGAGTAACGTCAATATAATGGCAGCGTTGCCACAAAGATTTTAATTTAATACCAAAATTATAAAAAAAAATTTGCAAAGCCAGAAAAATATTACCAACAGTCGTTTAACTCGTCAAAACCTTCAATTTTTTTTAAAATATTTATTTGCCGTAAGACATAACCCTTATAAAATATATTAGGAAAAAACAACAATACTTAAAGCGGTAGAAGTTATAGTACTTTTTCGGGAATCACCACATTTCTGTAAAAAAAAAAACAGCTCACACGGCGCTTTAAGTATTGTTGTTTTTTCCTAATAATTTTCCCAATAAACCGATCGGCCTTAAAGCTCAAAAATTATTAAAAAATAAAATAGTTATATGGCCTAACAATAACAAATAAAAATGTTTCATTTTGCTAAGGCAGTATATGCAAATTCAAAAGTTCCCAGCAGTTTTTCTCGATTTTTGGTTTTTTGAGTTATGACAGTCTCTTATTAAATATGCCATACGTTATTTAGCAAATTTATTGCGCAATTGTAAAAAAGTTAAAAGTTTTAAATTTGTATTAGTATTAAATTGAAAAACAATTCGTTCATATATAAAAGAAAATTTTCAGTTTTGGTAAAAAATTACTAAAGTGACAATGCTGTTGGCAGTCGCTCTTCCACTTTTATTCTCCTTTTGCTCACTCATTATGCTTACGTCACGTATTTGGGAAGGCGCAATCTTGTTCTCTATCGTTCTTGGGCTCTTATTCCATGTGCAGAAACAAAAAGTTGTTACGAAAACAACTTTTACTTATAAGGGTTTGCATACCTAAATGTTTAAATATATTTGTTCTTTCTCTGCTTTGATTAAAAATAAGAGAATATAAAATAATAAATATAATTTTATTAGATTAAAATATAAAATTAATCATAAGTGGAAAATTAAATAATATAAAGAAAACACTTAGCAACCTAATTCCCAATTAAGATTTTATTGCACTGCGTACGCAATTTGGAAAATGAACTTAACTTCAGTTAAGTAATCCTTCAGCTTAAAACTAATTACGGACAAACGACTAAGCCTCAATGATGCTGTTAGAATTTTAATATTCAAGTTATTGAAAAACAAGTAAGGAAAGCTAAATTCGGGCAAAACCGATGTATTTTTGTATGGGCGGTGCCCATAATTTCATAAAAACCCCGTTTCTTTGTTTGAAATCGCTGCTAGTATTAAACTTTACTCAATTTGTTCCAATAAGTACTGAAAATGAATTTTTTTGCATTTTTATGGTCCGATTTCAAAAATTTTTAACGGTGATGCTAGTGATATCAAGGACAATATGTGCACTAAATTTTGTGACTATACCTTACCTTATTGTTATTGAGATACCTACAGACGTGTTTTTATAAAAGGGGCGTAGTAACGCCCATTTTTCAAAATTTTATAAAAATCAAGTTTCTTAATTAATTATCTCTCTCAATATTAAATTTTAATTAATAGTTCCAATAGATAAAAAAAAAACGGGCGGGAGGTGGGCGAGGTTATGGTCCGCTTTAAAAAATTTTTAACGATGATAACAGCGATATTAAGGGCAATTTTTCACCAAATTTTGTGTATGTCTATATCTATCTCGATTATTTTTTGCTGTTACAAACAGCCGTTATGCGAACAAAGTTGTAATACCCTGGGTGGACTTAGGAATTGAAGCTATTATTCACTTTTACAATAATAATGAATAAACGCGAGTTTGCCTAATGGCCGATGCTTGAAAAATTACTTAGTAATGACAAAACTCGAGTTTTGTTGTTATTTCTAATTTGAAAAAAAAAAATAAAAATATGTCACACAGAATAATAACAAAAATCGAAGTTGTTTGGAATAAAAGCCTTATTTCACTTAATAAACTTAAGAAACTGACTTTAGCTGTTTAGGTTTTTATGCATTCATTTTTATTTTGAAAGCTACATGTTAAAATTTTAAGTGGTAATTCGATTTAATGCAAGGAATACAATGAAGGTATTAACTAAACTTTGTCCTGACTTTAGCTATTATTCCTTGTGGGCAAAGAATTTACGAACATTCTTTGCACACTGAAATCTTGCTGTATGGGGCATTGGTGTGGTGGCCATGTCTCGATAAGAAAACCACACAATCAGCACTGCAAAGGGTGCAAAGATCGGTGCTGACATGAATAGGTGGCGCTATAGGTACAACCCCCTCAGAAGCATTGTACACCATACTAAATATCCTCCCGATTGATGTCACAGGTAAACAATTCGCGGCGTGTGCCGCTCTTAGACTACGGGAGTTGCCCGTATCGAAGTCTAGTCAAGGAGGACACGCAACATTCGTAAACAAACTAGGCTCGCAAGATACGGATTACTGTGGCCCTATTCAAAGCTTCACAAATAAGTTCAACATACTAATTCCTCATAGAGACTGGTGGTCCAATGGATCCCCTGGATCGGAGAAATCACTTCAATTTTACACTGACGGCTCTAGCCCTATTAGGAATAGAAAAGTCTTTCCGCCTCCATGAACACTGCAGTGTCATTCAGGCAATTTAGGAGGCGGTGGTCTTCTTAAGAACAGCAGAATTTGGATATAAAGAAGTCTTAATTTTTTCCGAGAGTCAAGCAGCACTAAAGGCACTTAATTTGGTCAACTGTAGCTCTAAAACGGTGGCAGCCTGCCGCAAAACTCAAAACGAGATGGCGGAGAAGTTTGCTTTTCTCTTTCAGTAACATAACGGGCTGGAAGGGTTTAAGTATGCCGCTTGTTGATAAGCAGATCTTTCTTATCCTTAAGGAAGCGGGAGACCATTGGAAAACGGTAGCACCTGTATCAAGTCCAAGTTCATGTGACCGAAGTGGGACGTCAAGCGAGCACAAGGTAGTTTCTTTCTGAACTTGGGAGACCTGTACTCAGCTTTAGGAATAATATCAGGTCGTATACTGATCAGCAGACACGCACGGAGACTAGGTGTCTCCTGCAGAGAATTCTGCAGAAGCTGCAGAAATAAGGAAGAGTCTGAGGCACCTTCTATGTGAATATCCTACACTATGGGAAAGAAGAAGAAAATTCTTAGGAACAGACAGAGTAGAGATACGCAAGTTTTTAAAATTCTTAGATTCCACGCGTTGGTTCGAGTAGGGGATTTTTCAAATCCGCGTAGTACTACAATGGGTCTAGCTAAGTTCTATGTGTGCTGGCGGTATGGCTAGCAGCCATTTTAACCTAACCTAACCATGTGTGAAGAAATTCCCCTACAAGTTGCTGCCGGATATTTTAGCGTTGGTAAACTTACGCGGTTAAGGACGTTTACGAGGCTCTTACGCATTAATCGAATACCCTCAATGCAAAATTTAATGAATGCTTTTTATGCTCTTCCGATTCATTAATAAGCTCGTTGTTTAAAAATTCTTCTCTTCTTTTATAAAAAAAAAACTTTTCTCACTTTCTGGAGTCACAATATTTCTTTTTATAATTTAGTTTTTACGTATACTATTTTTAAGAATTTATAAAAAATATTAGCTTAATATATTTTAATGTAACTTTTTTGTATTTAAATAATATTTTCCCAAAATAAATACTGCAATCAATCATATTTGAAAAATATTAAAATTAAACTTAAAGATTATAACCCGGTAGATAAGCCATTGGGAGACAATGTAATGTCACGAATAAGACTCCGAAATTAACTTACTTACTATGAGTAATTTGTAAATAAAGAAAAGCAAAAATTCAATATATGTATATACAAATTATTTTTAATTTAAAACTGGCATTGACTTTTTTAAATACTTTATTTTTTTCAGCCCTTAAATGAAGACAAATATCTATGTTTTAGCTGCAATAATTGGTTGATCAACTGGCACTCATTACAGACATTAAACAGTAATGACGCGGAAAGCCCCTCCGGCACCTTCCGACCCCAAATGAATAGTATGTTCCACAAGGAGAAAGCAGAAAATCAACAACGACAACAAACACAGTCATATGAACCCCAATCAAAAACGAATGTACGACTTTGCCGTCCCACAGCTAAAGTACGGCCTTGGCACATAACAGAAGAAGTATATAACCACATCAATGCCGACAGATTAGATCTCTTGGAAAAACGGGTTTTCCCGCATGATTTCACGGAACAAAAGATATTAGCAAATGAAAATAAACAGATTCCGAAATTTCAACGCAAAAATCGAGGTACAACATTTTATTATAAGAAACGCCGAGTGCTGTTAAAAAATATTCGACTTCGAAGAAATTTTAGGCACTACAAAACGTCCACAGGCTATACTCTGAAACGACCTGGACAACTAATCAAACCAAATGTGGCGTCTGTCGTCATTTTACCGATTGGTAAGGTTAAGAAGGAAAAGCAGCATCTGCATCCTTTTAAGAAAAAGTACTACACCGAATATAAGCACGCGGGGAAAGTTATAAAGAAATTAGAATATTTCGAAACGGAAACATCTGAAATAAATACAATTAGAAGCAAAAGCACTGCAATTAACAAATCTGAAGGGAATATAAAGCCAAGTAATAATAACAGGCAAAATTTAATGCGTCCTCTTGTTGATGGCAAGATGGTTTCAATGTTACGACGTCTGGGAACCACACTTTATTATGAGACTAAAAGCGCAAAGACGTCTACATTACTCTTTCCGCGAATAATGAGCCCTACAAAATCAAAGCCTCAGTGGACACGCCAACTGGATGAAGGTGAAATTTTACTCGGCTTTGATTCTTTAATCTCGGAAGCGTTGCCGCAAGTATCGAATATGATGCAAAAAAAAAGCAATGGAGTTAAATATGTGCCGGAAGTTATGGCTGGGATGCAGGCCAAACGGAAACTGTCGTATCAAGTATTAATTGGTAATGATGATAGTCAACGTGTTTACCCTCTTCTACCTAAAGGCCTGAATATTTCCCTAGTATAAATTCGACCATTACTTATAAGAGAGAATAAAAAATGCGAAGCAGCGCAATGCATGAGTGTGGTTGCATTTTAGAAAATAAATATGTATAAATGTATGTACATACAGATATATACATATGTACATACATGTGTACACATGAAGCCTTAACCGTCAAAACAACATCAGCGGGTGTTTGTTTTCTGTAATTCCTCGGCAGCAATTTGGCGATTTGAATGAATGTAGTTGCATTGTGTAGAAAAAATATAGTTAATATTATGTACAAAATTTAAATCAAATGCGCAGCATAATTGCGGAGGAAATTAAAAAAAGGAATATTCTGCTGACAAATTGTAGATATTTGTCGCTTACGTAATTTTGGCGGTCATGGCTCGATATATTGGTGTCACAACACAAGACATTTTTGGAATATGTGTAAAACTGGATGTTATGTACAAGTATATTAGTTATTGTTAATCAAGAGTTTTTCTGTGTAGATACATACATACATACATATGTACATATATGTATATGTGGTCATTAGTAAAACTAATTTCTTATTAATTGATATCCGACAGTACCCTTTTACGACAAATGCAGGACTATTCTACATAGATATTACATATACTTATATATCATATATGAACATATAAATGCACAACCAAAACTTAAATGCAAAATATTTGTATCTATTATATAACACATTCTAAGAATAGTTGTTATTTAAAGAGGATTTTTAAGTTGTACCTATGTATGTAAGTATATGTTTCTAGTAGGCGTCGCTTAAGTTTTTATGTGTAGTTTTAGTTTTAATAGATACAATTTTTTTATATTTAATTATTTTAAAAATATAAATTTATTGGTATACACTTTACCTGTATGGTTACAAATTATGTGTCCTAAGCTTTAAAAAGACACTTGTTATTTATCATTAAAATAATTCCATGAGGCTTAGAACACATTTATTCAAATAAAATAAATATAAAAGCTATAACTTCTACCTCTTTGAACGTTGTTATTTTTTAAATTATAAATTTTCCAATTAAAAGAAAAACTTCGCCCTCAATAAAATTGTTAGTAATTATTTTAAAAAAATACGCCCAAAAAGGTTGATAAAAACAAATTTAAATAAAAGAAGATTGGAAGGAAACGGTATCGACGATTCTAGTACCATTTTGATTATGTGCTGAAAAAATACGAAAACTAATTTTCAAACCCTATTTATTTTAATCTTTTTATTCGTTTTTATTTATTCAATTATTTTAAAAAATTTCTGTTTTAAAACCTATTCTTATTATGTGCATATAAAGTATGTATGTTTTATTTACCTAAAACGATTTCATACCTATGTACATAAGATTGATGAGCATTTATCAACACATACTTCGCTTGAAGCAGTTTCTAGTCAAAGCCTATCGAAAGCGAGAATGGCGCCATCAGAAAGGATTTTTGAGCTTAAGTTTGCCTTGACGTCACATCAGAGCACTTGAGAGAGAATTCTAAAACCCAGCAGACAATGACAGAAATTCATCGCAATTAGAACAAATTTTATAATAAATTATTGCGCCCAAAAAAACATTTTTTTAAGGCATTGAAGAAGTAATACAAAAAAATAATAACTTCAAGTATGATTACCGCGTACATATAATTGTTCACATAATTGCAATTATTTAACTGAATAGTATCTTGTTTTTTTGCAACCATGTCCCTATTTTCTATTTCAACGATTTCAACGTGAGCTGGCACCGAAAAAACCCTGCTTCTCAATTCGGTGTTAAACCTTTTTGTGAAACTAAACTCGGTCTTCAGAAATCTCTCGGTATTGCTATTTCGGGGTAAAATTTTGTTAGAGTATTAAGCTTCTCCGACTCAGATGCCCCTCAATACCGGTAATTTTTAGGATAGCCCTCTTCGCTTTTGGTTGATTATGTAAGTGAAGAGGTGTTATATCCAATAGGACTTCCATTGTACAAGTTCTCAAAGCGTACGTTATGCTGACGCAAGTTTGCAAAGCACTTTAATGGCACCTTGCTAGTGGCTTCTATGTAGCCAGACAACACCCCTTAATATTTTGGAGAGCAACGCCAATTTTTCCCAGCTATGAATTTACAGGCCATAAAAATTCTTACAACTTTTTTACCCACCTCTTCTATATGGGGTTTCCATAACAGTTTTTGGTCTAGTAAGATCCCTAGATATTTTGCCTCCGTTTGGTATTCTAAGCTAATTCCGTCTAAACGAATCGGCTTAAGACACATTAATTTTCTAGTTAATTGTAAAGGGTACCACGCTGGTTTTAGATATGTTGATTTTTATATGTATTTTGTTTTTGCTGTTTGCATTTAAAAAAAAAAAACTTCGTCATTTTGATATTAGGTCCGTTCCTTATCTCCCAGAAATAGTCCGAAGTAGTCAGATTTAGTCCAAAAAGCGTTCCTTAACTTGAAAATCCTGTAGATGAGAGCAAAAATGAAGGAGTAAAATGTTCTGTATTTTGGAACGAATTTCCGTCATCCCTTGTCAAGTTTGGTTTGGAGACAAACCGGTTTCGGCGTTGTGCCATCTTCAGTGTAATTTTTCGTTCTGAGAACGAAAAATTACACTGAAGATGGCACAACGCCGAAACCGGTTTGTCTCCAAACCAAACTTGACAAGGGATGACGGAAATTCGTTCCAAAATACAGCGTATAATTACCCTGTCGGAAACCACAACAACCAAAAAGAATAAAGTAAAATGTTAATCTCTTTTGTCAGAAGTTGCAAGATTTAGTCCGAAGAATTTTTGCTGGCAAAATCATGAAAAGTGTCAAACTCAACTGACAGCTGACTTTTGTTAGAAAATATACATACACAAAAAAAGAAAATAATATAAAAACATTAAAACGTACATAAATTGAAATGGAAGGTGGCAAGAAAATAATTGAAATCGTAAGTGTTTATCGTGGTTGTGCTTGTATGCATGTATTTTATACATACATTTGTCAATATTTCTTGCGGATTAGTGATGAAAGAGTTTGTGGTGCCAATTTGAATGCGCAAGAAACTTCTTGGTGAACATTTAACATGAATCGGTAAATTATTCATTTTTATTTTTAAAAAGGTACCAAAGCTGCACAACGAGCAAAACAAAATAACAGTTTTATTTGACATTAGTTTTGTTGTTGTCATTCTTCGTACTAAAAATTGGTTTTTTGCGTTCCTTTACTTTTTCTTGTTATTCTCTTTTAGTGAGCGCATTTTGCTTACGCTCTTGCATTTTGACACTTTTCAGATTTTAGTCCGAAAAGATAAGGAACGGACCTATTGACTTCAACGAAATAAGTATAAAAATCGCCCTTGCGTTTGTTTACTTTGGCCTCAGCTGTGATCAAAGTTGAAGCGTTTTTGGAAGAAATTGACAACATTGTCTATTTAAGGTATCGTTGCAATGATTTATATTCTAGCTGCCAGGTTCTTCGGAATCATTTTCGTTTCATTCTAAGGTCGTTTTCATCGTTCCGTTCCGTTCCGCTAAGAAAATATCTCAGCCTTTTTCAACATACAGGAACGAATTCGACATTCGTTTATTTATATTAGAATCGAGTTCGATCTAATTGGATTTCGATGTGGTGAAATGAGCCGATATAACTTGACAGTGGGAACAAAACGCCATGCAACTTCTTTGTTGTGTACTTCTTTGGTTTTCGTCGTCAAAAGTTGCCTGCCAAAAATACGCTCACCATGCATTTTTAAAAAGAGAATAGACAAAAAATGGTATAGGATTTTATACTTGTGAGCATATACTCGTACAATGGCATTCAATTAGGCTGTTGGCTGAAGAGTTAACTGTGAAAAAAAATTTCAAGGTAAAGAGAAGGGGAAAATTTAATATACAGCCCTGCTCCCAGTTTCACATTTCAATTCCACAATGTGATTTAAAAAAATTTCTTGTGAAAGTGAATTTGTGTGCTCCCAATTTCACAAATTTCTTCGCATATCAGGTCATCCCTGTCACACATATCGGTTATCGTTGTGGCAATTCACAAACAGCTGTTGTTGAAATTTCCCTTTCAGATTCAGCTACCTATGCTTTTTGAGGAGTCATCAGCAAAACACTAAAAAATACGCATATTTCAATGTATAACTAATACAGAGATGTCATAAATGGCTTCTGCAAACATCAAAGAATATTTTAAAAATTATTCCAATCAAAAATAATGAAACATTCACACAATTTTTGTCACTTACTTTTCATTTCACATACAACTAAGCATTCCTATTCAATTCACAAAAATGTATGTGCATGTGAAATTGGGAGCACCAAAGATGTGATTTCAAACCGAATCCACAAGGAAATTTGTGATTGTGAAACCGGGACTGCTGATAATATAAATATTTATGTTGCTCTCTCACATTGTAACTTTTGCATCAGGCTATCAGTTTGTTTTGAAAAATGGCTATATTAGTAAAAAAATTTTCAACTTTTATTGGTCAAAGCTCAATAAAGTGGGAAAAGTACACGCAACGCCTTGAAAGGTCTAAGAAAAACAAACCAGGCAACATTATTTCGAGTAAAGAAAACGCCATTAGTACACAAAATATTTTATATGTATATATATAGAATATGTACGAGTATGTATGTATATAAATTAACTTCTTTTAATTTTGTAATTCCATAAATAAATAAAGAGCTAATAATATTTTGAATATGAAATGCATTCTCAAATATGAGAGATTCATCCAAAATAGCAATTAGATAAAATTTATCCAATAAATGACTATGTATACATATGTATGTGTATGTGGATAGTTATAATTATGTGTAATAATTTATGTCAAACTTACAAAATATAAGTTGCAAATTACACTGATCCAAAATAACTGTGTCTTTGTTTTTGTACGCTGTAACAAGTAAGTATCTTTCTTTCAAAAAATCATTTTTCATTAATTGTTTTTAATTTCTAATGCATACATATGCACATACAAGGATGGACCAGAAAACTTTTAATTTTTTTCCCTTAGATACCATAAAAATATCGTCCTAAGTGACGAAAACAAATTTCTCGTAAAGTTTGACCTCTTAATATTAGTATAAAGGGTGCCGACTTGAGATTTCTTATTTTCTATTTAAAAAAATGATATTTTATATTTATTTTAATTGGTTTTTTAATACGTTTCAACGAAAACGATAATTTACTCTTGTTGGAAATTCAACGATTTACAAAATAGGTCTGATATAAATACATACATGCATACCATACTTGCATGGGCGTTTGCTATTATCACCGATAATTTCAATTTTATTAATTAAGTATAATAGGATGTACACACGCTGTCACACAATATAATTTATTTGTATTAAACAAAAGAAAAATGGTGAATTGCCTTACGGTTCGAGCTTACTTTCCACTACTGCGGAGTCGTGGGGGAGTTTAAATAAAAAGGGGTTGAATAATTCGAGTTTAAATTCACAATTTTTATTTTATATTTCACGATTCTAGAGTTTTTTTTTTGGTACAAAAAGAGATGAAGTTATCGAGTTGGCAATCACCGGTATTATGTCGGTTTTCCGTTAGCATATGTGTAAATATATAAAAATATAAAAAGTAGTATAAAAAAAATGTATTAAATATAGTAGTGACTAAAGTTGATGCATTTCAGAGGTCGATGAGGTTACCACTATCCTCATCATGACCATGCCGGCCGCCTTGCAACGGTGCAAGCACGTACTTCGGCTCGTTGTTGGGACGTTGGTTTTGGCAGTAGCAGAGGCGCGGTTGTACGCTCCTACGTGGTAGAGTATTTGTGTTTGTTTTTTTTTTTTTGGTTTTTTTTGGTGGAAACCGCGCTTGCGATGCGCTTCGATGTCAGGTGATCTGGAAGACACAAACAATTGTATTAGAAAAAAGACGATTTAAGGTGTTTGAGTGAAATGTCTAGTGAATTGCTTTAAGGAGAAAGGATCGTGAGATAATCTTGATTGCGGTATAGGATGATATCGGGGAATTATTGGGTAGGGAGAACTCAGAGATTCACAAGGGGCCGATTGTAAATGCCAGTTTGAGTTCTGATATCTGTCACTCGAATGTGGTTATTAGCCCCTCTGTGAACTTTGAGTACTCTTCATAGGCGCAACTCTTGGGGAGGGAGTAAGTCATCTTTGATGACGACGAGTTCACCTTCTTCAAGGTCTTTCTGCGGGTGTTTCCACTTGTGCCGCTTGTGCAGATCTTGCAAATATTCACTTTTTCATCTTCGGCTAAACTCCTGATAGAGAATTTTCAAGTTTTTCCAACGATTTGTCAGTGTGATTTGTTCAGCGGGTGGCTCAGGTATTGCCATTAAGGGGGCGCCACGAATAAAATGGCCTGGGATGGGGACTAGAAGATCACTCGGGTCTTCAGACATCGGGGTTAGAGGTCTGGAGTTCAAAACTGCCTCAATGCGAATTAACAATGTCGTGAATTCCTCAAAGATGAACTTGTGAGATCCCGCAACTTTAACGAGATGGGTTTTAAAGCTTTTCAGTGCGGAATTCGCCCATATGAGGAGCATGAGGGGGTATGAATTGCCATTCTACACCCTGGGCATTAAACTTATCTCCGAATTGAAATGCTATTTGACTTTTAAAGCCATCGAGATTTTTGTTTAATGCGTTTTGTACTCCAACAAAGGTTTTGCCGTTGTCGGACATCATTTTTGCGGGTAGTCCTCGGCGGCCCACGAATCTTGCGAAAGTCGCAAGGAATGTTGAGTCGACAAGTCGGAACAAACTTTTAAATGTATTGCCTTAGTTGAGAAACAGACAAATACACATACGTACGCCTTGTGGTATTGGACATTGTAGGAAGGTGAATATCCAATCCATTGATTTATTTTTATGGTTTCTACTGAACGGAAGTTTTCAATGATTGTGCTCCAAGTGTGTTGGGAATTGGGTTTAGCACATTCGTCCCAATCCGTTTCTTCTTTCCATAGACTTTGCAGGAGGATTTTCGCTCTAATCATTATAGGCCATCCTGCCGGGTCAAACAGTTTAGCAACTGCAGAGGGTATTTGGCGTTTGGTCGCCGAGTGTGGAGTTTGTGGTGAACTAAATAAATATGAAAATTAATCAGATACAGCATTCCATTAAATACCTAAGTTTTAGTTGTACTCTGGTCTTCCAGTTTTAAAAAATTTTAGTCTAAGAGATTTTTAATAAGTACTTCTTCGAGTATTTTTGAGTTATTGGCTGTTATCTTTTTGAGTGGGAACCCAGCCGATTTTAGGGCTTGTGTTAGTTGAAATAACGACTTTAAAGCAGTTTTCAAATCATGTCCGCCAGAAAAGACATCGTCGGCATATGTTTCATGCTTGAGAATATTTGTACACAATGGGAATTTGTGGCCTGAGTCTTCAGCCAACTGGTATAGTGTTCTGATGGCTAAGTAAGGGCACAATTTACACCGAACGTCACTGTTTTGAACTTAAAATCTCTTATTGGGTGTTCGGGAGTTTTTCAAAAAACTATTCTTTGAAATTGGTGATCGTTTTCATGGACAAGTATTTGGCGATAAATTTTTTCAATGTCATTGAATACGAACTGGGAATGAGAACCATTAAATCAGTTTGGAGAGTGGGTCCTGTATAGAGAACTGGGCTACTCAAAATCCATCCGAAGATGGTGTTCTGTGCCAACAAGCTATCGGAGACAGTTTTCACGCCTGTTTTTGGTGTTAAATCACTGCGTATCACCAAATCGATTTTACCAGGGGTAAAACATGTGGGATCGGCAAGATCTAGTGAGGCGAATTGTGTCCAGTCAACATTCTTAACTGCAAATCCTGGTAGAAATTAGGTCAGTTGGGGTAAAACAATCGCTTTTGTTTCTATTATAATCTTTTTATCCGTTGTGCTTAGAGTTATTGAGCAAACGTGCGTGGAGTTTTGTACGATTCTTCCAGAAGTAATATTTTTTCTTTACTACTTGTGTGGTGAGAATGTACAAATTCATTTTCTTGCTGTCTGGCAGAATTCGAAGTACAGGGTATCTCTTCGGGTTTAGAATTCATTATCGAATCCTCTGTACACCTGGCTGTTGTAGTGGGAACTGTCGATTTTTGTGATATTGAGCTTGGGTTTGAGTTTTGTGAGTTGATGTGTAACATGGAACGATGGGTTTTTTGACAGTATACACACGTAAAGTTACTTCTACATTCTCTACTTTTATGTGATAATGCAAGACAATTTTGACAATATCCAGTTTCATTAATAAATTTCAGCCGTTCTTGAACTGAAATCGATTTGAATTTTGGGCATATTTTAAGTGGCTGTGCGGGTGAAACACTGCAAAATTTGCAGTATTTTTGAGTTTACGTATTTTTGATCCCTGTGAAATGAACGAGTTTTGTTCGGGTTTGGGTTAGTTTTGAGCTCTCATTGAGTTAAGCATGGGTTGAAAACTTTGTTCTGGGTTCGATGTCTAGTTTTCTTTGGGCTTTGAGGGACGGTGAGCGTTTAGCCTTTCTACTACTTCATAGCGAGTGGTAAGAAATTCGTCCATTTCCGACCAGATTGGCAGATCTTTTTTTTAGATGAGGCACTGTTCGGCCATAAACTGGAGATAAGCTCGCGACCTCAGAGCTTCCCAGCTTGGCCTTTGGTTTATATCGTAGGTGATACAATTTTTTAACGGGAGTTAATTTTGGGTGTCTTATGTAAATAAAACGATTTAATTTTATTCGATTGTTTTCTACAGCGCACTAGCTGTTGTCTTTAATGAGTTTTTCAAACTGAACTTACAATCGTGCCCTAGCTTACACCTAGCCCACGGCTTCGCGCTGCGCTGCTGCTGTTCTGCTAGCGTTCTACCGTGCGGACGCAATTCTGCTGACATGGCTGTGCGTTTAGAGTATTCGGTGCAGCCAGTCCGTGCGAACGCAATTCTGCTGACATGGCCGCGCGTGTAGAATATTCGGTGCAGCCAAACCGTGTGAGCGCAATTCTGCTGACATGGTTGCGCGTGTGGAACGTTAGGTGCAACCACCCTGAGTGGGGTTGCGTCAACAAGATGTTGTTGTTGACGAAAATGTTATCGTGAGAACTTATTTACGATAACTCCTCCCCTTCTAAGACAGGGACGTCCACGGGCCTCGTAGCGGCGTTTTTGATTGCTACTTCGACCGATTTGGTTATGTAAAGCTTCCTCCTGTAAGCGATCATGCGTCGGACTGCATAGGCGACCAAACCCACAATGAATATTACCCCGATGGTCGTTAGACTTGCGACATGAATTTTCTTTACACGTTTCTGCAGATGTTTGATGTGCTGCAGATTCTTTTGGTTTACATGGTGAAGGTAAGGTGCGGTAAGTATCTCTGTTTGCTCCGTAAGGTTGATTGTGGCGGCCCATGGTATTTCCGGTTTCAAAGGCGTCGTTGCGTTTTCATTGTAAAATGTCGTACCACTAATTCTCACACGATCTTTGAAGACAACCAGGTAGGTACCGTTGACTGTGATAGGAGCTTCATAATTTTCTTCTATGTCCGCCAGTTGGTCGTTGATGACAACCAAACCGTCGCTGACATGCGCAATAGGTGGGAGGTTGTTAAATGTTGTGCCGCAGTTGGCGGTATTGCGTGTCACTAGTTGTAGGGCGCATGACATGAGTGAAGATGCTAAACAAAACGTTGGTACGGTGTCGCTGCAGTTCTTTACCGCGAGTGTGCGGTTGTGGCACGTAGCTAAGATGGACTCCTGTAGGTGCAGGATTTCGTGGCCGTGGGCTACTGGCAAAATATTAAGTTTCTTACATCTAAACTTAGGAATAGGATATTTTATTAAAAAATAAATGACATTGTTATATTGTAGAATCTTAATCTTAGCTAAAGACATAATGTCGGTTACTGTAAGGTTTGTGAAGTGCTCGTTTGCTATAACGGAATTTATTTCATTACTGTCCAGGAGTATGGGGTTGAGTGTTCCAATTTTTGCGAAAGTAATGGAGGTAATAATGCTATCTAATTCTGTTATTATTGCTCTGTTTCTGGCCATGAGAATATCGTAGAGGTGACCCGTATCTAATTCTTTTTGTTTTGCTGCTTCCAAAATTTTGTTTACTGTGACGGTAAGGCTATTGATTTCTTTTTGAACTTCTGTGTTAATGATGAATTGTCTGTCCTGCGAGTCAATCAGCCGTTCCGCTGCGTTTGTCAGTCTTTCGAAGTCATCGTGATCGGGAGTCCCAGCAATATATTTCAGTACTGTCCCCAGTGCGTCCAAACTCCTCGTCTGCCTGTGGTGAGTATTTACCGTCTGAATAAGTCTATTTATCTGTTTTACGTCCGCGTCCAACAACTTCCTCATATGTGTTAGCGGGAAGAGGTCTGTGGCGTTAATTGTCTCATCCCTTAGGATTTCATAAAGAGTCAAATTCGTAACGTGTTTGATATGTCCAAAGTTCTCCCAAATTATGAGGTCCCCATCAACTATCGGAATGTACTTTGCGTGGGAGTAGTTTATTATTCGTCCCTTCGTTCCCGACACTAGTATAGCCATGATCAGATTTAAGATAACCCTAGAAGTACATGAACGTAAAAGTAATTAGATAATTTTTAATTTTAATTTAGCGAAGATTGTCCTTATGGACCCTCCTCCCTCTTATGAGCACCGTTGTACCCAAATCCTTTTCAACATTTTCCTCAGTATAAAGGGGTGTCAGCTTATTGCCTAGTCTCCTATTGTTTTTGACCAGGACTTTGTCGCCCTCTGAGAATTCCCTATCTATTATATTCTTATTGTGCGCTACTAATTCCTTTTCTTGCGCATCCTTTAAGCGAGACGCTATCTGCGCATCGTCCTTTTGATGTACTATGAAGTGGTGGGGCGTTCGCGATTTCTATACTAAAATGGTTATTTAGTGTCACATTGACGCTAATTGAATTTGGTTCCGGAAAACATATTAAGTAGCTGCAGAAGCTGGGGTTTTACGTCTACTATCGTCCTAGACCTAAGCGACTGTACTATTGCAAACTTCGAAAATTTGTCGATGCAAGTCAAAAAATACTTCGATCCAGTAGAAAATATGTCGATGTGAAGGATTTCTCCGCAATATGTCGGTATGGGTGTCCGAGCAATAAGTTGCTTTTTTGGGTGGCGGTCGTATTTCGCCTGAGAACATACGCGGCAGTTGGCCACGAACTGCTTAGCCTTCTTTTCCAATTTTGGGAAAAAGTAGTCTTCTAATATCTGTTTTGTATTTTCTTGAGCTGCGCGATGAGCTCGATTATGCTCAGCCGCAATTATTTCTTGTTGTTCGTTTGGGTCAAATATGTCATTAACAAATTTCTCTGTATGTCTGAGTTTTACTGTTGGAAAGAGTTCAGTCAATTCATGTTGAAATTGTGCTAGGGTGTGTAGGTCACAATGTATTGCGTTCACTACATCCACTTTCACTGCCTCTTGCAGGAGTTTCATTAAATCATCCTTGGTTTTGAATGAAATTAAATGCCTTGTTTTTTTTCCAAAAATAATATAAGTTCTTCTTTGAGGTTCTACGCCTTCTTCTAAAAGTATTTGGTTTCGGAAACAGTTAACCGGCTTATCGGTTCTTTCAATAGTATTAGTAGACGATACCTCGCTGTGTATTGTCTCAATACTCATATTGTCTAAAGCGTTTATATGCTGCCTAGACAATGCATCCGCAACCACGTTTTCCTTACCCGGTTTGTAGATGAGCTTTGCATTGCATTCATCTATGAAAGCTTTCCATCTCTTAATTTTTGAGTTTGGATTTCTGTCGGAAACCGCAAAGGTTAGTGGCTGGTGGTCCGTAAACACATTAAGCTTGGGTACACCGTAAAGGTAATTTCTGAGCGATTTTAATGCCCAAACGATGGCTAGTAATTCTCTTTCGTTTGTGGCGTAATGCTCCTCGCTACCGGACAAGGTGCGAGAGATCATGGTAATAGGTTTGCCCTCCTGTGAAAGGACGCCACCGATAGCGTGTGAGGACGCATCAGTAGTCAAATCGAACGGTTTGCTGAAATCCGGATATGTTAGTGTTACGTCCTCGGATGCTAGAATTTCCTTTAATGTATTGAAGGTCTTTTTCTGTTCGTCAGTCAAATCAATTTTGATTTTTTTCGACTGTGATGCAGTAACTCGACCGTATTCTCCCCTCATAATATTTGACAGGGGCTTTGCTATCTTAGCGAAATCTCTTATAAAACAGCGGTAATACCCCGCCAGGCCCAAGAATGATCTAAGCCCCCTCAAAGTGGTGGGCTCAGGGAAATTCCGAATTGTGTCAACTTTGTCTGGACATGTTTTAATTCCCCCTTGCGAGACCAAAAATCCCAAGTATTCAACCTCGCTTTTGAAAAATTTTGACTTTTTGCCGAAACCCTCATATTGGCTTCGAATAAACTTCTAAGAATTGCTTCAACATCCTTTAAGTGTTGTTGCTCATCCTTTGAGAATATAATGACATCGTCTACGTAGACGAAACAGTTTTTTCCTATGTGTTCTCTCAACACATCGTCTATTGTCCTCTGGAAGATACTGTCTTTTCTCTATCGCGCTCTAATAGTTTTATCTGGTGAAAACCAGACTTCAAATCTAGAGTAGTAAAGAATTTGCTCCCGCCCAGATTGGACAAGATCCCTGTAATATCGGGGATCGGGTACTTATCACTGATTGTTTTCTCATTCAGTTTCCGAAAATCTATAACTAATCGTTTTTTTTTCTCTGCCGCCTTCATCAAAACCTTTCTTCTTAACTACCCATATAGGGTTGTTGTATAGGGACCTAGAGGTCCGAATGATGCCATTCGCCAAAAGGTCCTGGATTTCCTTATTTACGAAATCCGAAACGCCCAGTGGGTACGGGTATAACCTTGAGTACACTGGTTCCTCGTTCTCTGTGCGAATCGTTGCCACGACATTGGTATTATATGGAAGCGCCTGATTGGGATCTGCAAATACCCCATTTACACTACTAATTATTTTGACGACGGCTTCCTCTAAATGATTGGGAATTGACTTAAACTGCAGTTGCAGATGACTTACATCCTGGCTGGTGATCAATAAAATAACCTCCTTGCCAAAGTCATGCCTAATTGTATTTGTCTTTAGATCAATAGTCGCGTGTACCTTGTTCAATAAGTCGAGGCCAATTACACCATCGAATGATGTCAAATTCGGTAGTATGAAAAAGTCTGCCACTACTCCAAAAATTTTAACTTTGCATTTGTGCTTAATGGGGGTAACCCCATGAATTGATTTAACTGAAAATGGATTCCTAACCGACTGTATTCCTTTTAAGTCTGGCAATTGTTTGATATAACTCCTTGACGCGCCAGTATCGACAAGGAGTTTGACTTCTTTCCCTCCTATTGACCTCGAAATCCAGGGAAGGAGGGATTTTGCTCTAAAAAATTGAGCTCATATTTTCAATGTTATCTGCTGCTTCTTCCGCTTCTTTGTCATACGTTGGTTAGATGAATCAGGCTCGTCATTCAGATGATTTACGCGCTGTATCTTAGGGCCGGTGTACCGTCCCGAATTCGCTGTGCGCTTCTGCAGATTCCCCTGCTGCCTGCCGTTATGATCTTGGCCAGGACTATTGGGAAGGTGTTTAAAGTGGGATGTGGAAGGATCTACTTCCATAGGCTCGACACGCCTTTGACCTGAATAGTTACTACTAGTATATGGCTTCAAGTTATTAGTGGAACTTTGTGCATGACCGGCCTGCCTATTTTGTTTACTAACTGAATAATGTGGATTCTTGTGACCCCCACTGTGGTCAGAATTAAAGCTCTTTTGATTGCTGAAGGTCCGAAGGCCTAGACGTGAACAGGATGTCACATAGTGGCTTCCTTAAACCTGATATGAACACTCTGAGTGCATCGGCCCTGTACTTTTCATTTATGGTGTCTGCTACTCCACTTTCGTAGGACATAATAGTTTTGTTTGCTAACAGAGTTAGTTTCTTCTCTACTTCATCGTAAAATTCTAGACATGACATTGAACCTTGTCTCAGTGTAGATAGTTCCTGTTCAATGAGGTATATTGGTCGCTTGTCCGCGTAGGTAAAGTCGAGGCGAGAAATTATTGCGCTAAAATTCAGCACCGTGTTAAAGGACGAAAGTACTGCATCGGCCGCCCCTCGTACCTTATTTCTCAAAATAGTAACTGCTTGATAGTGGCGTTCGCTGCCATCGTATCTTTTAAATAATTCGTATGTATTATGTGCAGCCTCACGCCAGGACACATACGTACCTGGGTGGCCAAAGAATTCAGGAAGAGATTTAATAGCGTCAAGCGTAATCTCGCAACTTACTGTAGGAATGATAGCAACCCTTGTAAACTTTTCTATTTTTGGCTTCGTCAAAGCGACCTGATTCTGAATTGCAATTATCTTTCGGTCGAATTCTAATTTTTGAGCCGCTAATGCCCTGCTCACCTCTGCTATAATCAACTCGCCTACTTGGTCAGCGTTCATGATATGTTCCTCTGTGTTTTCTAATTTAAGATTTTTAAACAAGTCCTCTAACACTTCACTCATCTACTTCCCCTAAAAATTCTTGTTCTATTTTAACTTTATTTTATTTCAAGTAATTCACTCATCAACTATTCGCAAAAATTGTATTTTCACTTTATTATATTTCACTATTACTACAAGTAATTTTTAAACGAGACAAGCACTTCACTCACCCTTTCATCCTTAACATATTCTTATAATATTCCAGGATTGGTCCTGTTAATCGCCTTTCTTCCTTATCCAGTAGTGGTGTTAATTAATTTTCGGTTTTATATTCGCGTTCCAGGATTGGTCCCGTTAATCGCCTTTCTTCCTTATCCAGTAGTGGTGTTAATTAATTTTCGGTTTTATATTCGCGAGCCCCACGTTGGGCGCCAATAAAACGATTTAATTTTATTCGATTGTTTTCTACAGCGCACTAGCTGTTGTCTTTAATGAGTTTTTCAAACTGAACTTACAATCGTGCCCTAGCTTACACCTAGCCCACGGCTTCGCGCTGCGCTGCTGCTGTTCTGCTAGCGTTCTACCGTGCGGACGCAATTCTGCTGACATGGCTGTGCGTTTAGAGTATTCGGTGCAGCCAGTCCGTGCGAACGCAATTCTGCTGACATGGCCGCGAGTGTAGAATATTCGGTGCAGCCAAACCGTGTGAGCGCAATTCTGCTGACATGGTTGCGCGTGTGGAACGTTAGGTGCAACCACCCTGAGTGGGGTTGCGTCAACAAGATGTTGTTGTTGACGAAAATGTTATCGTGAGAACTTATTTACGATAACTTGTATACAGCCGTAAACATAACGCTAACGCCACTTCTCTTATGCACCATAGAAATCTTGAGTATCGCATGGTGGAACTTGTAAAAATACACCAGACGATTCTGAATGATTTTTCTCGGTTGCCGGATTTATTGAGCTTGAGACTGAGTTTTTGGGTTTAAAGAGTTGTAAGGCCTCAGTCATCTCAGCTTTGCAAGTTTGGTAGCTATAGCTACATTTCGAATATTTTTGCTCAACCGATTCACTAACACAGGATTCTGAGAGAAACATGGCTCGATTTGGAGCTTTCACGCTTTTTGGTGTCTAATGTTTGCTTTGGATTTGGGTCTAGAAATTCTTGATCAGAATTAATTTTCCTATTTTTGGGTATGGTTGAAGGATTAAGAATTATAAATTGAGTGAATTGATCTATAAATATAAATTTAGTATTTAATAAGTAATAATAAATTAAAATGTATGTATTACGTATATGTAGGTATTTTAATTATTAATGCAAAATTAACTAAAATTTAATTAAATTTAATAAAATTTAACTTATTTAATTTTACTTTATTTTCTTAAATTTTATTTTATTTTATTTGTTTATTTATTTTTGTCGGGAGTTATTGGGTTTTTAAAGAAAAAAATTGTTCACAGTATATTTGCACCTTAAAGAATAGCTATTAATTAAAGTGAAACTCACTACTTGTCGGTTTGAAGTTACGCCAAGGAATGGCGTTCTTTACTTTTTCAGTTAAGAACTAAAGTTAGCTGCGGTTAACCGCGAGTACTAAATGTTAATACAAAACATATTCATACATGAGACTTCTCGAATTTATACCATTATTATAATATATTCCAAAAATAACGCATTTAATTAATATTGCTTATATATTAAATTGTGAAAGAGTAAAAATATCAAAAAAAAAACCCTGAAAATTGTAAAATATTTAAATTTTCTATGAGGAGTATTTGGATAAGTTAAAGAAGTAAAATGTCCACTTATTTTATAATCAGAACCTTATTATTAAAGTCTTAAAAAATAATAATAATGTATAAATAATAATCACTCAAAAGAAGTTTATAATTAGCTCTAATAATAAAGCATTACAGAGCAACCTAAACAAGAGCGCAAAAATCACAAAAAATTATTTGTTCTGTTAAGTTCTATAATCAGGGAGGAAATTAGAACAAAGTAAATAAAAATGATATAACTAAACATATGTATGTATATGGAATATTAATTAATATAAATTACCAACCTCCATTTCAGCAGAATGCAACTTGGCGCAAAAAAATGTCATCAACAATGTCAATTCTTCGTTTTCTGCTGCTAACATTACTTCCGAACGCGCTGTCAAAATCGGATTTTTCAACCGCTCGGCTTCATACAAATTGTATGGGCATGAGGAATTTTTGACAGATAAACGACGCTGCCGCTCTTGTTTAGGTTGCTCTGTTAAGCATAAGCGAAAAGAACGCTGATATGCAAAGCGCTGTTACCTACACACATATTAACAGGCGTCTCTAGCTACGCCTTACCTACCACTGGTGGTGTCTGGCTGTAAAACATTCGCAACATTCGCGCAATTTTCAGACTGGCTGTGAATGCATGAATGATCAATGACTATAAAAAATGTGTGCTTACCTTAGATCATAAGCAGAGAGTATTCATATGCGTCTCTTTTTCGCTGTGAATGGACATATTTATGTTCGCATGAGTGTATGAGTCGAATAAGTACCGCATTCACATTCGCGTCATTCGAGTAATAAAAGTTGATACAGAATTTATAAAAGTTGAGATATATAAATTTTTATTGGTGGGCTCAAGCCTACCCTGCCCACACGGCTCCGACGCCACTGTCTGTACCTATAATCCTCATAAATGTAATGATTTCGCGCCGCTTTTTACTAAAATATCAGAATTGTCATTGAGCTATCTGAATGTTCTCGTTTGTGGGGACTTCAATGTAGATCTTCTTGTTAACAAAGCTAGATGTAAGTTCCAGCCTAATAGCTTTAACAGCTGTGGCTGTCGCGAAGAAATATGCAACCCGCTTTGCACCGCACTGTAAGCCTTGCATGATAGATTTTTTGCAGTAAGTGTTGTTAGTGGAATTAATCACGTAGCCCAGTTTACTTTAGCAGGAGTGTCAGATCATGAGCTAACATTTATTTCTCTTGATATTGAATTTTTTTAAAATAATCAGCAGTTTTAAAAAAGTTAATTACAAAAAGCCTTGGTTAACTAATTATGTACTAAACCTTATTTAAAATAGATCTAGGGCGTTAAAGCAATGGAAACGAAATCATACAACTGAGCATTGGAATACCTCTAAAAATATACGAAATAAAGTAACAAAGGCAGTACGTTATAATAAAAAGCATTACTTACAAACTAAGTTTAACACTGCCTTGTCCACCCGCGAGTTGTGGCGAAACCTAAAAATAAGGATGCGAAAACTTGTAAGATTGATGCTGACGAAATGAACAGTTATTTCATTAGCGGCACAACGTTGGCAAATTCATACACCGTTACTAATAATCCAAGCTTAAAGCATTATTGCAATAAAATCAAATGCTATCGTGGTCTACGTTTCCTAAAACTAATTCTCCCCTATGTTCTGTCCACTCTTACCCATATTTTTAATTATGCCCTAACCTTTTCTGCCTTTCCGAAGCAATGGAAAATTTCCAACATTATTCCGGTCCCCAAAAAAAACTCCGCTGACTCTCCAAAAGGCTTCAGACCTATTTGTATTCTACCAGCTATAGCAAAAGTTATTTAAAAATTAAACTCAAATAAATAATCACCTTAAAAAGCAAAGTGTCTTAAGCAAGTTCCAGTCTGGCTTTTGACCCAATCACAGTTGCTCTACGGCCTTGTTAAAAATTATGGAGAACATCCGTCCTGCTTTCGATGATAAGCTCCTTACAATTTTAGTGCTCTTAAATTTTTCTAAAGCTTTTGATACGGTAAGACATGCCATTCTTCTCTTTAAACTGCGACATTACTTTGGTTTCAAATTTACTTCGCTCAAATTAATTAACGACTATCTCTCAAACAGATACCAACAAGTCCAATTCGGAGATGTATTTTCTTGTCATAGAAACGTCACTTCTGGAGTACGCCAAGGCTCGATCCTAGGTCCCATCCTTTTTAGTGTTTTTGTAAATGATATTGTGTACTGTTGCCAGAACTCTTCTATTCACTTATATGCTGATGACACGCAGATTTATTCCTCGCGCCCCATTAGTCTTGGTGAAGATTTAGTTTTTGGGCTAAATGAAGATCTTAGAAGAATCGTAAACTAGGCCAAAACGAACTGCCTCGGTTTAAACGCTGAGAAAACACAAGTACTATCTATATCGTTAGTGATGTAGTGACGAATCTTAGTTTCAAAATGAACTCCCACATAACTTGTACCGATCACACTAGCTGTGATATGTATATTTTATTCTAAAAAATTTATGGCAAACGTCTTATTGCCTACCAACCAACATAAAATTGAAACTAGTATAGTCACTTATTGTCCCCAACATTTCGTATTCCGAATTGGTTTATGGTAGTCTGTATTGTATATCTAAGAAGAAATCTCTCTCTAAATAACGCCGCGAGATTTATTTATGGTAAAAGAAAATATGACCACATCTCAGAGCTCACCAAAAAAATCATAGGTTCCAGCCTGGAGATATATCTAAAGTTTCATATTTTTATTTAAATTAATTAAAAATCGCGAACCATACTCTCTCTATCGAAAACTATCCCAACTATAATACGAGTATTATTGTATTGTATAGTATAAAACTTTAACAGCGTTTTGTCAGTGGAATTCTTTACCGAGCTCAATTAAGTGTATATCTATGTTTGGATGCTTCAAAATGGCAGTTGCAAATCTTCTTACACTCTCTACCTTACCTAATAACCGCCCCTCTAAAATATTAGTTGCTGTTTATTGTTCCATTTTATTTTATTTATTTTATACTTTTATTAATTTTTTTATTTATAAATATTAAATATAGTTAGTAACTGTTGTTATTATAACTATAGTATTATTCTGTACTTTTCTTAATCTGATTTAAGATAAAGTATGTTAGGTTATTTACTTGGATTATTTGTACATTGAGAAGGCCCCGTGTTTTACTGTACATATGAAGTTAATTTTTTTTTTTTTTTTTTTTATTAACTGTTACTTTTATTTATTGAATCTGCTCAACTAAGGAGCCTAACAACAAGTTTGCAAATCTTATTCTAATCACATAATTTACATCCCATAGTCGGGATGAGTATTTTTATTAACTGGCCTTAAGAAATATTACGACTGGGCTGGAAAGTCATTCCTACGTAATCTTGAGTTCCTGTTTACATGCAATAGATTTCTTGCTAACTGATTAGGGTGCGCTAAAAGCTTCGATGCATATTTCGCCTTCCGCTGCTCTATTTCAGTTCGTACTTCCGGGATTCTCAAGTCGTGGTGGATATTATCGTTTCGGATATACCATGGTGCTCCGGTTATTGTTCGAAGGATTTTAGATTGCGCACGATGAAGGATTTCGATGTTGCTGCTGCACGCGTTGCCCCATAACTCACATCCATAGGTCCAAATGGGTTTTAGAACCGTGTTGTATATAGTCACTTTATACTCCAGGCTCAGGGGTGAGCGAGAGTTAATAAGCCAGTGTAGAGAACTGGTCTTCAACTTAAGATGAGTCCGTTTAGCCTCTATGTGGTTGCGCCAAGTAAGTCGCCTATCCAGGTGGACCCCTAGGTATGTGACATTATTGCTTTGTGGTATTTGAACATTGTTCAAAGTCAAGGGCGGACAATTTTTCTTATTTAGTGTAAATGTTACTTGCTTAGATTTTTGTTCGTTAACCTTTATAGCCAGTTTACAAGCCAATTGGCCACAGCTTCCATATGGATACCTAAGAGCGCAGATGCTTGCAGGGGACACTTGGAGCGGCTGATTATCGCAGTGTCGTCGGCAAAAGTGGACATTGTCAATCGGCCGTTTGTTGGAATATCCGAGGTGTATAAGACGTAGAGCATCGGGCCGAGAACACTGCCTTGTGGTACTCCAGCTTCTATTAGATGAGCTTCAGTGATGGCAGTGTTACATCGAACTGTGAACTTTCGATCATACAGATAGGACTTAAGTAGTCTGTGGGTGCTCTGAGGGAGTAACATTTGTATTTTATACATTAAACCGTCTAGCCATACTCGATCAAAAGCCTGGGCCACGTCAAGAAATATTGCAGCACAATATTCCCTCCTTTCAAACGATGTACGGATTTCAGATGTAATGCGATTTACTTGTTCGATCGTACCATGTTTCTCCCTGAAGCCAAATTGGTGGGATGGTATTATGCTGTGGGCTTGAAGATGTGGGTTAATGCGCAGCATAAGAAGTCTTTCGAATAATTTCGATATGCACGGTAGCAGGCTGATAGGTCTATAGGAGGATGGTTGTGTTTTGTCTTTTCCGGGCTTTGGTATCATTACAATAGTTGACTTTTTCCATTGTTGAGGGAAATAGCAATGTTTAGTAATTGCATTAAATAACATACAGATGCAAAGTACAGCACAATTTGGTAGCTCAATAATAATTTTTGGAGTAATCAAGTCGTGCCCAGGGGCCTTATTTGGTTTCAATTGTTTCTTAATTACTATTGAAATTTCTTCAGGTGCAAATTTCAGTGGCTCAGATTCCGACACTTTGGGTACGGGTGGTAGTGTAAACCCATTGGTTGCTGAGTTTGGTCTGAAAACATTTTGTAGATGAGCAGCAAAGGTGTTTGCTTTTTCCGCGTCACTCCGAGCCCAATTACCATTCTTGTCCCGTACTGGCATTTCAGTCTCCATTGGGACACTTAAGTTTTTATGTGCTTTCCACACCGGGTACTTTGTGCTAGTTGGAGAAAGCTTTTGAATGTACCGGTACTGTGCGTGCTGTTCCTCGCTCTTGAGGGCTCTCGTTAGCGCATATGTAGCCGCCTTCAGCAGTTGTTTAGAAGCAGGTGACCCATGAGTCTGCCATATCCGTCGTAGGCGTCGCTTTTCTAATAGCAGCATTTCAATTTTTCTATTGGTCGGATAATGTTTTTTGTTTCCCATATAACCTTGCTTTGGAGTGGAAATGCTAGCGGCAGTTCTGATTGTAGATTCAAAAGTTGCTACGGAGTTTTCAATGTCGTCAGGTGTATCTAAATTTGGGTGGAGTTCTATATGCGCAGTGATATATTTTTTATACTTCAACCAGTTTGTAGCTTTTGTCGTGAGCATGTAGAGTGACTCTTTTTCGTGCGGCTGGTGCCACAAAGTGAAGAGTACAGGTGAGTGGTCTGAAGAGAAGTCTGCACTTGATTCTGTACTAATAAGACTACGAGGAATTTTTCTTGTCACCGCGAAGTCAATCAAATCTGGCAGCTTTTGCGGATCTGAAGGCCAATATGTGGGCTTTCCAGGAGAAGCGTAATCAAGTTTGTTTCTTTTACATATAAGCGCGTTATATAATTGCTTGCCTTTAGGGTTGGACAAGCGTGAGCCCCAGTGAGGATGCTTCGCATTATAATCGCCTGCAGCAATGAAGCGCTCTCCCAGCAAACTGAAGGAATCCATAAATTTTTTTTCTGTTATCGTAAAACGTGGGGGGCAATAAACCGCGGACAGTGTAATATCTCCTTGCTTTGTTTGTAGGCATATTGATGTTGCTTGCAGATAATTATTGGCAATTCCAATCGAGGGATGGTGTTTAATGCGATTTCGGACTAAAATACCGGTTCCGCCATGCGCCTTTCCATCTGGATGATTCGTGCAGTAAAAAGTATATCCCGAAATATTGAAATTATATTTGTTAGTTAGGTGTGTTTCAGCAAGGAGCATAACGTCAATTCCCTTGTCGTTAAGGAATTTTGACAGCTCTAGTTTGTGGCGAGGAATGCCGTTTGCATTCCAGAGGGCTATTTTAGTTGAGGTCATTATCTTTTTTTTGTTGAGTAGCAAGCAGTTTGAGCAGGGTGTTTTGATTTCGCATGAGATCTTGCATTGCGTTTTGCATGTAAGTTA
The DNA here is from genome assembly GCA_963971545.1 of Philophylla caesio. Taxonomy (NCBI): domain Eukaryota; kingdom Metazoa; phylum Arthropoda; class Insecta; order Diptera; family Tephritidae; genus Philophylla; species Philophylla caesio. The sequence goes on along the minus strand of OZ020606.1, from coordinate 39,706,351 downwards.
TGAAATTCATCATGCTTTGTTGCATCGATGCTATCATGGCTTCGATATTGGATTGACTACCGTATTGGGCGTGGGGCTCCCGTTCTTGTGGCGCAACTTGAGGTGCAGTTATTTTATGTGCAGGATTTACTAGGCCTGACTTTACGGCACTTGCAAATGAGACACCATTGACGGTGTTTGATAAAGCCATTGGCGGCATGGTTTCTTTGGCAAAGAAAACGCTAGGATTTGTCTGGGAGGGTACAAAGGTATTCAATACGTTATCATTGCGTTCAGAGGCCACACGTTGGTTGATCCGGTTTTTCAACTCCTTATAGACTGGACAACCCCTATAGTTTGCTGTGTGGTTCCCACCGCAGTTACCACACTTTTTTGCATTTGGGTCTTCTTTGTTTGACGTGCAGGTGGCAGAGTCGTGTAGCTCTCCACAAGCTACGCATACTGAGCGAAGAGTGCAGTAAGACCTGGTGTGACCATACTCCTGGCAGTTAGTGCATTGTACAGGGCCGTTTCTCTTGTGTGGTTCTTCCACAGTTATCTTACGACGCAACAGGTATTGAAGTTTATAAATTGGATGCCCAGCGTTTTTCCCCAGTGGTTTGTTTTCAGGCTCAAGCTCAACTTTAAACATGGGCTGCGGAATTTTGTTTCTATTAAAAATATTTACTACAGCTTTTGGGTTAAAGCCCTGTTCTTTAAGCGCTTGTAAAACTTCCACAGCTTCAACACTTGGCTCGATACCTTTAATTACAATTTGTAAGCCTTTTGCACTTTTAAGCTGGTATGTATAGAACTTTGTGTGTATGTCATTCAAGTGTTTGGACACTGTGCGAAAATTCTGTTCAGAGTATATTTGCACTTTGATTTCACGAATATTTCCCTTAGATAGTGGGATAATATGGAAGTTATTATTACCGATAAGCTGACTGAATTTTTTAACAAGGGCGCTTGAATTCTCTTCTCTTATGTATATTGGCGGAGGTTTGGCATTAGTGACTTTTGTAGCACCTTCAGAATTTTGGTTACTCACGTCTTCTATATTTTCACTTAGCAGTGCAAATCTATTCGTACTGACTTGCTGATTTGAGCTTACGCGGGTTATTTTTGGCTTAGTACCCGTTGGTTTTTGCGGACTAAGTTTTCGTTTAACTGTAATATAGCGATCCATTCCAGTCTGTATCGGCACTTTTTTAGCTGCTTTGTTTTCCAACAGTTCTTTCGCTTTGCATTTGTTGACACTCAAGCTAATTTGTGCTTGATCGGCAATAACAGGCAAAGCCGTTGACACCGCTGTGCAGACGGAAGGTACCAGTGTGGTTGTTGTTGTTGTAGACGCAATTGCGGTGGTGACAGAGGCCACTGTACTTGTTGTTGTTGTAGCTATATTTGGATATATGTAACTGCTCACCGAGTTTGATGTAACCGTTGAACATGAAATATGGCACGGCACAGGTGAAGCGCATTCTTCACTCCAAGCCATAGGAATAGTCGTTGGTAAGTTCGGTGAACAAGTCAGCGATCTTGGATTTTGAGGGGGTTTGAGGGTAGTCAGTGGGTTGGACTTTCCGCTTTCGCTGTCACTCTGTGACCGAATCGAAAAATATGCGTTGTTACGTTGAACTGCAAGCCGGCGCTCATCTTGCTCGCGTTGTCTCTGGGCACGGGTATCAGTTTGACTCATCGCCTTCTTTTTTCATTTGGTTTGTTTATTTTTATTTTTTTTATCTTTATTTATTATTTATTCTGTTTAATAAGCACAATATTTAATGTATACGGAGCGAACTAAAAACACGTCCGCACTCTTTGACTGCGCACAGTTAAGTTAATAAATGAAATTAAAAAAAATTATTCCAATTGATTGTAATAATCCCTCCAAACTAATTCTACTACATCTCTTGAAATGCTTTACTAAGATTCGTCAACATTTTCTTGTCATTGAACTCACTTAGTACCTGATCTACAATCTTTTGCTAGTTAAAGCTACGATTTTAAAAGACTCAAAATGTGTTTTTAGCTGTGTGGTGTAAAATATACTTCTCTATGCTTATGAGAGTCGTGACGCACTTAAACATTTCCATTACGTTCACGGTGTGTTCTGCATGTTTTTCATAGGGTCATCTCTAGACTGCTTATACGACTTTAATAATGCTAACGTGGAAATCAAAGCATTTTTATGTTTCAAAACACGTTCCAACATTTCGCTTGTGGAGTTTTAACGTATGACTACATCGTTAATTTGTTTTAAATCTGGCATCTGGATATTTTCCAATGTGCTCTTACGCTTTCTTTCTTTTTAAACACAGCTCATTTTTTATACTTATATATTCGGCGGTATGTCGCCCGGCATATGTACAACAGGTGAGTAGAACTGATGCCGAAAACGTACGTTCACTGCTTTCAACTATGAAGATCGCTGTAACCCTAAAAAGCTTTTAAGCGCACGAGAGGTCCATCCATCTAATGTGAGACGTAAGTATAGCATTTTTTAGCTCTATCCATTTGTTGGTCTATTTCCTGTTGTCTTTTAATTGGTAGCTGCTTCGTTTTCCTTGAACGATACAATCTGTGGCATAGAAATACCTTCACCAGCGGTAGTGGACAATTCTTGCTGTGCTATAATCTGAGTTGGGTGCTTCAAATACCGGATAAGCCCATACGTTAAATAAATAAAACTTACAAAATTGATAAAAATGGCCGCTATCGAGTGTGTAGCGGTGCGTGCTAAAACTAGCTATGTCCCTGAGTTTGAGGATTGAATCTTAGCCAGGGAAAGTAAAATCTAAATAATCAAAAAAATTTTTTCTAACAGCGGTCGCCCCTGGGCAGTCAATTGCAAACCTCTGAGCTTTGAAAAAGCTTCTCACAGCACAAACGGTACGAAAAGTTATTTTACTATAGTACTTTGCTACGAATTGGCAGAGGCTCATATGTATATACACATATGAGCGTTGCATCGGTTATCCGGCGACTGGAAAAATTTCAACTCAAGTCTACTACGGCTGACGGAATTATCGTTTACACTAGTCGATTTTGGTTGAGCAATAAAAAAAAACACAGAAAATCGACTCTTATAAAGGCAGCTTCAAGTACTTTTAAATCTTTCCAGCACTGCGTTACGTAGTTTATGTCATCATACTGTCACGTTTTTACCCTGAAATGCCAATTATTTTCCAAATCCTTCGGGTAAGACCACTGGATTGTTAAATAAAGCTCGCGGAATTATCTTACTGCTAACTTTATTTATTTACAAATAATTTACAACACTTTACAACGCTTATTATTTCGCGTATACTATTACTAGCGCTCGCGCAGCTTTAAAACTCTTAACTTACTGCATTACAATTTCACTCTTCAAAGACAACTTACAAACAGAATTATCACACACAGTGCCCTTTTGCAATTCTCGGTTATGTGAAGTTGTTTTCAGAGATAAGATTTTCCAAAGTTGATAATGAATGGCGGGGTGCAATACACTATAGCTGAGTTGCATGCAATTATATTCCATAATAAACTTTGAAAATCACTTAAAAAGTTTTTTGGAATGTTAACAACTACATTAACCAGTGAAGATATGCTATCCACTTATTGCTTAACCCATTACTGCATAAAGTTTGTCGATGGACATTTTTAAGTTTGAGGTTGTGTGACAATCGGTATCTTCTTTCTCCGTGGTGAGGCGAGGTAAAAAAATTTGCTATGGTGTGAAAATAAATCTTATTTTGCTATGGCAAACGGAATGTAAAATTTTGACTTTTAAAAAATCAAACAAACGGTGCTGCGAAAACTCTATTTTTGTGTGTCAAATTTTATATATAAAATGAACAGAAAAGAAAGAAAACCTTTTCATTGCTGATGGCGATATTGATATTGGAAATATAAGCAAGGTACTGATTTATTTTTAAGCGTACAAGTTACGTACACGTTTTTGCTTCTGTTTTTTTTCCACATCCATTTATCCTTTATATCTGCCAAGCTATCGATATCGCACCCCTACAAAAATGTTATGCTTACATATTTAAAGCCGTAAAATTTTTGCCTAGCCAGCTAAGCTAGGTAAAATTCTGAATTTCGTGTGCGGATCTGTCGAAATTTTCTATTTTCTATAAATAATCACACAGCCTGAGTGAAGAATACGAATTTTGAAAATCATTTGAACCAAGTAGAGAGAATAGGTTAGGTTAGGTTAGAGTAGCTGCCAACCGCGCAGAAAGCACGGCGGCACACCTAGGCTGAAAATATAGAAGCCCGTTGTGAAACCACTGGCGTAAGCCATGCATTCCTTCCCATCTCTTAAAAATGTAATCATCCTGGGCATCTAATATAGAGAAGAAAACTTTGGATGCTTGCCGAGTTCAAGTCGGCTAAGCAGTCCAAGAAGTAATGTTTGAAGGCTAGCATGCGCGTCTTGGCCGGACAGGGGCATAGACAAAGGTAGTGTTCAATACTCTCCACCTCCTCCTCGTTCCGACAGCTGCGGCAGAAGTCATTTTTTGGGTAACCTAGAATCTCCCCATGCATGCCCATAAGGCAGTGTGTCCGGTTATTACCCCAATTAATAGTCTTGGAGACGGTCGGTCATGTCTTGTGATTGCTATAGAACGCTTCACATCGACTACTGACCATATTTGTGTGGTAATATGGCAAGTTGGTTTCGAAGCCCACCTGGAATTCACCTTCTCTATTAGTTCAGATCTTAGTAACTATCTGCAAGATGCCAGAGGTATACCAGCATACTTGGCAGCGTTAACAGTAGTTAATTCGGTCCCTTTCCTTGCTAGCTCGTCAGCCAGGCAGTTGCCTGGAATGTCTCTATAACCAGGGACCCAAACAACACACACGGAGCACATTTCTGCCAGTCGGTTTAGTGTCCTTCTACACTCAATGGCTACCTTGGAGGTTCTACTGTATGAATTAAGAGATTTTATTGAAATAAGACAACGAGCTACCTCCATTATTGCATTTAGCTCAGCCTGAAAAACACTACAGTGGTTCGCTAAGCGAAAACTTAGGTTGAGATTGAGTTCACTTGAGTAACCCCACTTCTCACTCTTGCGTTTGACTTGGAGCCGTATGCGTATACAGCTGTCCATCCTGGTGAACTTGTTTCCAGAACATAGAGTATCAGTAGTATAATCTGGTTTCCTTGCGTTGTCTGGCAGAGTTTCCAGGTCTTTTGCATGAGGCCGCCCTCTGTACTCATTCTAACTTTGTTCTGGTTAGAGTCCTGCCCAATGCCGACCACCATACGACTGTAGTTTGAAAGTAGGAACTTTATATTTCCTCGTGAAAAGTACCGCCTCGGCCTTGGTAGGATTGACGCTGAGTCCACATTCCACCGACCAGTAGGTAACAGTATTGATTTTGTATTGAATTAAGTAAGTAAGTAAGGTTCCACAATAAGGGGGAGAGAACGCCTTCTTGGGGTGCACTCCTGGCCACGTGTTTGGACTTGGAACTATCTCTAAGTGTTGAAGTATGAGCCTCACAACTAGTCCCTGCTGCACTCCCACTCTGCGGAATGATTCGGTAACAGCTTCGGGGTAGACATTGTTGGAAGTCCCTCAATATCGAGAAAGATTCCTAGAGTGTACTCCTTTAAGGCCAATCCTTTCTCAATCCTTGAGACGAGGTCATGGAGAGCGGTCTCCGCGGATTTTCTTTTTGAGTATGCGAAGGCACTTTGGTAAGAAGACTATCTTTGCCTTCGTCCAAGCGTATAGAATATGAGTGAGCGTAATACAGGCTGTGAAAATCTGGGTCAGCAGAGGACATAGAAAGTCCTGGGCTGCTGACCTGAAGATTTGTATGGTTCAAATGACATTATTGCCCATTCCACTTTTTCATACCTCACTATGTCCTCGGCGGGATTTCCCATGGAAGAGTTGGCTATTGGACCTGACGATGTGTTGGAGTCGTCAGAGCATCTGGAAAAATGGGTGATCATTAGCAGCTCCAGCATTTCGTCACATGTGGACGTCCATCCTCCATTCGGTTTTTGGATAGAATTTATGATAGGGACACTTTTTGAAAGAATCTTCCTCAGCCTGTTGCCTTTCGATTTCTCTTCTATATTATTGCAGAAATTTTTCCAAGATTCGCGTTGTTCCTTTTTTATGGTCTTCTTGAAGATTTTAAAAGCATTTTTGTACGGTTACCAGAGACCCGTACTTTTAGCTAGGTTAAAGAGTCTCCTGGCCTCTTTCCTAAGTGTTGAAATCTCTGCTTTCCCCCACTGGGGTTTCTTTTTACCCTCCGGGATGGTTTTTGGGCAGGAGACCCTGAAAGCAGAGTTGCAGGCGTTTTTCACAAAGTTAACCGCTTCATCAATTTTCGACGATGAGTCTAGCTCACCGAGAGAAACGACCTTCGTGTTCGAGAGACTCGCTTCATCAGGGGTTAACAATAGGCTTGGCCTATCGTGAAAAGCGTGTCCGAACAAAGAGGCTGAGCGGGCATTCTTGTATTTTTGTCAGTCCATTCGGCTCTTGTTCCCATACGCTCTTAGAGTGGTAGGATTGATAATGATCTTAGAAGTTATATAGAAGTGGTCGGAGAAAGAGTCCTCTTTGGACACTTGCCAGTCGCTTATCAGTTCAAAAAAATTGCCTGATACGAGGGTAATGTCCAGAACTTCGCTTCTGACAGAGTTCATAAAGGTGGGTTCGTTCCCACAGTTACAAATATATAGATTATTTAATAAGATAAAATCAAGTAGACACTCACCCCTGGTATAGGTATCGCTTGAGCCCCATAGTACGTGATGTGAGTTATAATCAGCCCCAATTACGACCGGGATTCTCTTTTTATCAGCCTCCTGTCTGTTTGGTGGGGGAGACTGGCTATCGTAGGCCATAGCTAGCCATGAACCAGACCATGTTCTCCTCCAGTTGGACTGTAATGCTCACGGTATCTTCGTCACTGTATTGAGAGAGAAGAATATAAGAGAATACTTTTTTGATTAGAATACAGGCTCTGATCCTACCTGTTACTGGAGCTGTTACCACTAGGTAGACATCGGTCATCAAACCCTGTTTCTGACGATCCATAGCTCTTGGACTAGAATTACGTCCTCAGCTCCATCGTTGAGACAAAGAAGGAGGGCAGCAGAGACTGCCTTGGAGTGGTGCAGATTAATTTGCAGAATCCGCACCATCTCCAGAGTCAACAATGTCTTTCTCGGCGGTGGCCCTGACTGTGGTGCCAAGGTCCGCCTCCTCAGGTTTCGATGCTAGAAGCTGGTCCTCTTCAAGTGTCGTTATCCAATGGCTGTAGACAGACCCGACAAATGCAGATACAGAGCCCGTATCGCTCTCGGCATCTGTCGTGGTATCTGATACCCCCAGTGGGACGTCTGCAGTTACGCTCACGGCGCCTGATGTTAGTGGTTCTGGCTCCGGGGCCAAGGCGGATGAGCTCAAGGATCTCCTGCGGTTGAGAGGGTTTTGCTGGGACCCATGCCCAGGTTCGAGGCCGCTTAGGGATTTCATCCCTGTGGATGGCCTTCGAGTCTGTCCCGGGCCACAGCAGCTGCCGCACCGAGGAGATTGCTTCCTTGTAGAGCCTGACTGCTCGTTCGTCTGCACATGAGACGAGCTTAATCCACCCCTGATGCCACCTAACATCGCGGACGACTGGTGCAGGGGCGGGATACTTCTGGAATATGCCCCTGTAGATCCTGCAGAGACCCATCAGCACGATTTTCTAATTATCGGTACTAATGTACCCGTCGGGATGCCTCTTGTACAGTACAGCCAGTGTAAGGTGCTTTTTGGCAGCCTCGCTAAATAGCTTCAAGAGTACGGCCATCGACCGACGGTTAGGAGTGGAGGAGGTCCTATGCCTTTTCGACAAGCTCTGGGTTTCGTTAAGAGATCGCAAGCTCCTTCTGGTGTTTAATTCGAGTGTATGGGGTTTGTCCGTGCCGCCTTTCCCTGAGGTGCGATTTCGCTGGCGGCCATGACTCTCTTAGCCCACTCTAGCGATGCTTTCTGCACCTACGTCAGTTGTTCGTGCGGTTTCCCACCAGGGGCGTAGCCACTTCTCCAGTCGCTGTGAAGGACCGAAAGTGTATTTTGAAGGGTGCGATTCCTAGAGAGAATAATTACATAATTAATTGAAGTTTGCTGATAATAAACCCCACGATTTATAGAACGCTATGAACACAGACACCTTAAGATGCCTCATGACCCCCTATAGGGGGTCCGGACATTCCAGGTGCATATCCGTGAATGGTAGTCCTTGTTTCGTTTGCGGGGGTCGTCAACGTGTGGGGAGGTCATTATCCGAGACTCTTTCGTTCTTTTCATTTGACTTGCATTTTACATGGTGGGTGCCAAACTCAACGCATAACCCATTGCTGGGGGTAAAATTTTGAGTTCATTTATATAGCGAGCCGCAGAAGCACTGCTGTACCCCATTGCACCCCTAAATATATTAATAAATAGATTAGTTTTCTTATAAATGAAGATTTGAACTTTTTATAGATGGAAATAACTGCCCGGTATGGAGCGTAAGCGAAACTATATATATAAATTGAAGCTAGTATTTCTAGAAAAGTTTTAGTGGCATATCTGCATGCGTATCCTAAAAGTCAAAAAAAATTTTTTATTTCAGCGTCAATAAAGATACTGTGAAATACTTTCAAAACATCAAGACCTTAGAATTTACATCAAATTATGCACAAAAATACAAAACTTCGAAATATGTACATACGAGTATATGTGTATAAACATAAATGCATACATACACGACCACTATGGATCAAAGGTGATATATGAGGAATTTCATTAAAAATATTTACCGAATATTTCATGTTAAATGATATTTATAAACCTTAATAAAAAGAATTTCATAATAATAATAATAATAATCCCAACGGTTTTATCCCTCCATACCCGCCCGACCGACGCGAGGGGCGCATCCGCATAACGCACGGATAAAAAAAAAAAAATATATATATGTTGTGCCGAGTCATGAAAGGCAGAGGTTTGTTAAGTGCCGAGATCTAAAACTGTTCAGCTACAGAACACATGCTCATCAGCTGATCAAATAGTAATATATATGTATGTATGTATCAATTGTTGAGAGTATTGAGTTTAGTTTTCTTTATGTAAAAAAGTGAGTCTGAAATATCAAAAGAACCGGAGTGAGTGTTAAAATCCTGACACAGACTACGGAGTGGCTCATTTAACTCAAAATTACTTTTACAAGGCTTCAGAAAGAGAGGCCGGAAATGCCTGAAAATTCGGGAGGGAACGTTTAGTTTTATTTCGCCAAGAAGAGATTAGCTAGAGATCAAGCCTGTCAGTAACTTGACTAAAAATACAATGCCTAGCATTTCTCTGCGACTAGCAAGTGTAGGAAGATTAATGAGTTTTAAACGACTTATATATGGCGGCAGTTTGTACTGAGAATCCCAACGAAAATTTCTTAAAGCAAAAAGCAGAAATTGTTTTTGAATTGACTCTATTCGGTCGGAATGAACTTGATAGCGCGGGTTCCAAACAACAGATCCATATTCCAGTATGGGCCTCACTAACGTTGTGAACAGAGCCTTCGTGATGTAAGGGTCATTGAATTATTTTGACCACCGTTTTACAAATGCAAAAACACCCTTGGTTTTGTTAACTGTGACATTTATTTGAAGATTAAAATTAAATTTCGGGTTCATTGTAATTCCAAGATCAACAAAATTAAACACTTGTTCGAGGTTATGGTTACATATGTCATAAGAAGCTGGTTGAACTGCTCTGCGAGAAAAGCACATTAACTACTTTAAATTTTTTAAGGTTTAGGGGCATGTAATTTACTTCACACCAGTTAGTCATGCTATTTAAATCCGCTTGTAGTAAGGACCTTTCAACAGAATGATACGATCTAAAAAGCTTTACATCATCAGCATACAATAAAATTTTTGAATAATTTATTACAGAAGGTAAGTCATTTATTGTTGAAATTATAAAATGTAATTGCAAGTGAAATATTTTCTATTGAGAATATGTTCTTCATATATGTATACGAATAAGCTATATGTATTAATTGAAACAGATATATATGTATGTACATATATCAAATGATAACAAGGGTTATGGGCCCAGATCGCGCGTGAAGTTATTTGTAAAAGACATAAAATAAATATGAATTCGAATTATCAAATTGAAAAGCTAAATGAAAGCAACTATGACGTGTGGTGTATGCAAATGCGTAGCATACTCATTAATACGGACCAATGGCATATCGTAAATGAAGCTGTAAAGTGTAGTGCAGAAAATTCTGAAAAATGGAATCAAGACGATCAAAAGGCGTTGGCAAATATAATTTTGTGTGTCAAACCAACGCAACTCAGCAACATAAAAGCATGCAAAACGTCGGCGGAAGCATGGAAAAAGCTTCGAGAAGTTAACATGCCAAGTGGTCCTTTGCAAAAGGTTTCGCTTTATAAGAAGCTGCTCAATTGCAGTATGTCTGCAAATCAGAGCATGTCCGATTATTTAACTTCGTTTGTCGAAGTGATCGACAAGCTAGCCGAAGTCAACATCGAGTTAAACGAGGAGCTGAAAGTAATAATACTGCTGTCCAGTTTGCCTGCAGAGTATGAAAACTTTGTGATAGGTATCGATACTCGTGATGAGTTGCCACTATTCAGCGCATTGAAAGTAAAGCTCTTAGAAGAAGGTGCCAGAAGAGAACAACAGGTCAATAACGCAACGTCTGCGCATACAGTTTATTCCCATGTTAACGAAGCAACGCATAATCGTAACAATGTAAATACAAACGCAAACGCAAACGCAAAATCAGTTGAGTTCAAAGGCAAGTGTTTTGGTTGTGGCAGAGAACGTACATTACAGAGAAGCTTCAACACCGAAAGACCAGAGAACGTACATTACAGAGAAGCTTCAACACCGAAAGACGGTGTGAATTGTCAAAAACCATCAAAATTGCAATAGGCAAGTTCACCACTTTTGCAATGGCGGCGAAAAATTGAGAGCGATATATTAACAGAGCTGAGAGCAAGGCCGACATTTTTAACAGATCATGCATTTTCTCGATTATGTTGTGATTTCTCATTGAAATTAACTAAAATAATGATAAATTTTAAAATATGTATGAAATTCTGTATTATTTAAATATGTTTGCCCTAAGAGTCGATTTCTATTACATATGTTTATGCATATGTGCATATTTAAAACCATACAAATACACTTTGTTTGTTAGAAGTTATGTACATATGTACATTGTACATGTTCACAAGATGTTTTGGCCGACGGCATTTTACATGCACATTTTCAATAAAGTAAAACGATTTTCCTTAAATGATACATTTTAAACTTTATTCATGTTCATAAAATATGTAGGTTGACAATTACATACATTCATACATGCGTAATGTGTGTACTAGGTATGTCTGCTCAAGATTTGCTATAATTGCTGTGCACAAAGGCAAATGTTGATTTGCCGACGGCATTTTACATTCTCAGATTTTGTAAATTTTTTAGTTTTTTTATATAAGTTATGACTTTATTTCGGTATATATTTACGATAAATTACTGCAAATCATTTCCTATACATGAGTGTAGGTACATATGTATGTAAGTATGTATATACTATGCATAAGATTAGTTCATACATACATATGTATGTATGTAAGTACAAATAAGTATACGTAAATAGTACCCATGTTATATGTATGTATATACTAAGTAACAATAATTATAAATTAATTTATTAATTAAACCTCAGCGTAATGCAAATCAATATTTTGCACATTATTCAAATGTTTCCTATACATAAATGTACATACATATGTATATACCTACTATGCATAAGTTTAGTTCATACATTCATCCATATTTACCTACATACATATGTAAGCACAAATAAGTATATGTAAATAGTACCCATGTTATATCTATATACTAAGTAACAATAATTTTAAGATAAGTTATTAATTAAACCTCAGCGTAATGCAAATCACACATTATTCAAATGTATTCATATTATAATACATTATATAACTGACATACATCACAATGCCAATATATGTATGTACATACAAATTCAAGGACAAATGACGTCCGCATACATACAATTATACGTAAATACATATTGAAACATATCGACATGTGCACACTTCTGTCCTCACTTCCCTCACAATTGCAAACTCAACCGTTACGCCGGCGCCATTAGTCCTAAACGATTTCATTCATAAACTGCGCGTGCGTAAAACTCATTTCATTCATAAATTGCAGCACAACTTAAAATCTGCCAGCGAAGCACATTTTTCGCGATCTTGCAAAAATGTATAAATTTGAAGATTTTTGTCTTCAGCTTTGCAAGTACAGGGGCGTTCGCTATTTATGGCCCAGTCCGGCAAATTTGTAGTTAACAGATAATTAAAAATACGTATATTAGGCATTGTTCACCTAATACGAGACTAATTTACCAAATTTATATCTAATTTATCAATACTTAACCATTACAAACCATTCTTTTGTAAAAAACGATTGAAAATATATCAATGCATTCGGTATAATTTCACAAAATAGGCCTTACCAGAAAAATTACTCAGCACATTTTCATCACCTCAATACGCGCTGTGTACATTTGTATGAGCTTACATATATATGTAAATATGTAGCCGAATTTTGTCGCTTTTGAACAACAGTGTTGGTCATCATTGAATTTGCAAACCATTTACTGCAATTTGCAGTCGGAGTAGGAAATCTACTGCTTTGAGAAAAGTAGCAACAGAAATTGATAATACATTTTTTGCTTTTAGATAACTTTAAATATTTATTACCTAATATCTTAACTTAATATTTATTATGCGCCTATATATTATTGACTTTCTCCTAGTTACATGTCTCTGAGTGTGAAATAGTACCTTTTCGTACTACTGCTATTTTTCCGTGTACTTACTGCGAAACGAAAACTATTTGCACCCAACTCTAATTTATGGTGGTGGTTTTTTGCTTTCGTCATGCAGCAGAATTGTTGAAAGTCCGAGCAGAGGCCAATATTTAGAGTTCGAGGGTATTTGCGGGCACGTGAACAAGGGTACGTTTGTGCACAGCTACATATATTTGTGTGTATGTAAAACACAAACGCATGCTACCGAATTTGTGATATTCACCCCTATTGCGAGTGTCGATCAAAAATAGATAATCGACTATTGAACGATTATCGACTATCGTGGTATTGCGAGTGTCGATTTCTCGCTCAACAAGCGACTGTGAATAATTTTTTGTCGATCATCATTCTATAGCCATTTTGTAGTCGTTGAGCGTGTCGATTTTAAAAGTTTGATATAATAATGGCTAAAAAGTGAGTTTTTTGAGTGAAAATAATAATAATACATTTAAGTTATGGTAGTAAAATGTCAAAGTCTCAATTACAGAACGAAAATTGTTTCTAACAAGAAGCAAATGGCGCGGAGTTTGTGGAAAAACTCAAGCAAAGGAAAGATGGGAGCTCATAGCTACTGAACTGAATAGCTTGGGACCACCATTGCGTTTGTGGGAAAAGTGGTTAAAGGTAAACAAAATATGTACATAGCTTTGGTAAATAAAATGCGAGTATTTCATTGTAGGTGTGGACAGATTTCAAATGCAAAACCAAAGAAAAAAATGGTAAGATCCCTGCGCGCAAAACCTTAAAGCAGCTGCCAGCTTTAAAATCGTCGGAACTGATGTTCTTCTCAGACCTGGTTGTAGTCTGCTATCTAACAATGAAAGCAAATGCGTAAATGCAGCTTTTGGCATACGAAAGATTTTCAAAAATCTAAAAAGCGGAAGTTTTAATAATTTTTCAACACAGAAAATATAACATATATATCGTATACAAACATTTTTTCCTCAAACTCCAGAGGATTGGAGGAGTCTCTCAACTTTCTCCTCTCTCTAGCTAGGTCCGCTAGCTTTGAACTTGCATCTTCATCCTCCTCACTATCACTAAACCACAGTTCTATAGTATCCATTTTTATTTCATTTTTTTTATTTATTAAGTTATGACTTATGAAATTAAATTGAATTGAAAAATTTTTCGCCAATGTAAAAATGTAAACAAACACCAAACAGCTGATTGAAATTCAACGAACCATTCACAATGGTACATTTTTTGATCGATCAATTTACACAATACCAAAATAAAATACAATCGACTCAATCGACAAATGTCTATTCTACTGCCAATCGACACTCGCAATAGGGGTGATTGTTTACAAATTATTTGGTAGATTTCGATAACTTACCATAACAATTTACATTTTATAGTGTAAAAGATATATATATATATTTTTTTTTTTTTAAATCTTTATTAATTAATGAACAATTAAATAATTAATCACAATTTCATAAAACTATTTATTTTAATCGCTGAAATAAATGAAAAAGATCATGAAATAAGAAAAAATATACTAAAATTAAATAAAAAATATGCTAAAATAGAAAAGAAAAAACAAAATCATATGGTTATTGGAAAATATTTGAGACAACTGTATTATGGAAATGGCTTTGCTGGAAAAAGAGTTGCGAAAGTGTTATTCATACGAATAAAACGACACTTTCTCACACGAATTAATAAATTAGTGTTTTCAGAAGATTCTCGGTAAAGTTGAAATTCCATATTTGAAAACTTTATTGATAAAAAAAAACATATTAAAGGTATACATAAGGAGTTAGCCAAATTGCAAATTACAACTATGTATAACAACTTTTGTCAGAAAACTCCAATTAATTATTAATTGGGAATTGCACCCATTTTTAAAAATTTCCCACCTACTGCATCTTCCTCCAAGGGCTTAATGCAGATAAAAGCACTTTGCTGTGGGAGGTCCTGTATGGGTGGAATCTCCGAATTCTTTTTCCACTTGTTGTGCATGGCTGGATCCTTCGGAAAAGCGAAAAATCGATAGTGGTTATCGCGGCTTTCACATTCGCGAACTCGACATTTTCTTTTTTAGGCATTTTTATGCAAAATCTTAGGTTTATAAGTTGAAAACGTATTAAATTTATATCAAAACTATCGTGAGCGTCAAAAATTCTCAAAGAATTAAAAGTCTGTTGACTTCTTTCTTTTGACATTGCGACAAAACAGTTATTTTAATTCTAACTACATTTAAATTGGTAAATAGAAAATCAAAATAAAATAAATTAAAATAAAATACACCTGCAACAAACCGTACTGTAAAATATATACATAAATTCTCTCAATTACAACTCTCGCTTCAAAACTGTTAACTTTTGATGACTTTTGCTAATTGGTGAATTTGCTTACTACCTGTGGTGTACTTGCCTATTAGAATCAAGCTCAATTCACAGTAGAGGAACGAATCACGGAATAGACCGGAATGAAGCTTCTCTGTAATGTACGTTCTCTGGTTGTAGGTCCGAGGAATACAGATAGTAGTACAAAAAGGTACGCTTTTATCACTCAGACACATATAACTGGGAGAAAATCAATAATATATATACGTGCATAACAAATATTAAGTTAATATATTGGGTAATAAATTTTTAAAGTAGCCTGAAAGCTAAAATGTATTATCAATTTCTGTTATTACTTTTCTCAATATATGTGCTCGTACAAATGAACACAGCGCGTATGGAGGTGATGAAGATGTGCTAAGCCATTAACTTGGTAAGGTCGCTTTTGCGAAATTATCCCAAATGAATTGATATATTTTGAATAGTTTTTTAGTAAATAATGGTTCGTAATGATTAAATATTGATGTATTAGATATGAATTTAGTAAAGGAATCTCGTATTAAGTGAGGAATGCCTAATATACATATTTTAAATAATTTTTCAACTACTTATTTGTCGGACTGGGCCAAAAAATGTGAACGCCCCTGTATTTGCAAAGCTGAAGACGAAAATGTTGAAATTTATAAATTTTTGCAAGATCGCGAAAAATGTGCTTCGCTGGCAGATTTTAAGTTGTGCTTAAATTTATGAATGAATTGCTAGAAATACGCATGCGCACTTTATGAATGAAATAATTTAGGATTCATGGCGCCGGCGTGCTGGTCGATTTCTGGTGGTTAGCGGGAAGTGAGGAAAGTGTGCGCATGTTGCGGGCAAGTGAACAAGTGTGCATTTGTATTTTAATATGTACATATGTATGTATGTACGCACATATTTGTGTTCACATAAACATGCGTTTGGCTTTAGCTTGCACATAAGATTAATTTTAGGAATTCACTAGTTTGATCGACTATCTTATATGTACATAGTCCATGCATACATACATACATACATATGTAAGTATATATATAGATATACATACATACAATGTATATAATGTATGATATTGAATTCATTTTTGAGATGCAAAATGCCGACGGCAATTCGATATCGATATGTATGTACGCACATATTTGTGTTCACATAAACATGCGTTTGGCTTTAGCTTGCACATAAGATTAATTTTAGGAATTCATTAGTTTGATCGACTATATTATATGTACATACATATGTATGTATATTTTCGAGATGCAAAATGCCGACGGCAATTCGATATCAAAAATATGCAACTGCAAATTATAATTTTATATTAAAATAGGTATTTATACTACTTATTAATTCTCATATTTGTTTAAATAATTGAAATATTAGCTGAAAAATAAAAGCATTCATATGAACATTCTTCATAAATAATGTGCCGAATTGGCGAAAGAATTTTTTTCTTTTATTCCCCGCATTGTTCTTATTCCATGCAGCATTTACCGTTCGTTTTGCGGCTAACTTCAATTCTTGTTTTGTTTTCGTCTTCGTCGATCATATGCAGCCGCCTGCCTCCGCAAGCACCCCGCTGCACATTTGCGTAATTTATATTTTTCTCATTTTCGCAGTGGTATGTACCCTCGAGCTATGATGGAAATAGTCTTTGCGGCCGCTGTGGCTGCAAGTTTTTGTGGTGTGTACTCCCGACTTGTGGTGGCTGCGAGTCTGCTGGTGGTGTGTACCTCCGAGCTGAGGTATGTTCCCCCGAGTAGAATCGCAAATTTTATTCACAATGAAAGCCGGAGTCATTTTGCTCCTTCTCATTTCTTATAAGTTCTCTGGTAAAACCCTTTTATAAATATTCGCTAGCTTCTTCAAATCCGTAAATATGCATGTATGTATATGCAGCCTACTTACTGAGTGCCAGGCCATTAGCTCAACTTGGTGATTATCCCTTTTGTATTTATGTACACACATGCATATATAGTATATATATATATATTATATACATACTATATATTATATATTACATACATACATGTGTGCATAGAGTGTACGTCTGCGCTTGTGAATATATACATATGTATATACATATGTATGTATGTATATTCTCTTCCTGTAATTGTGTTCCTATATCATATTCTGTATACCTTTGAAAAAAAAAGTATAAAGTTTCTGGTTTTGATTTTTGAAAATGGAAGTGTACTATAGTTCCAATGGTATTATAAAACATATTCATACATAAGACTTCTCGAATTTGTTCCAAAAAAAACCATTATAATGCATTAATTATGCGAGCTTTCTACTTACTATATCTCGAAAATAAAGCATTTAACTACTATTGCATATATCTACATATGTATGTATGTACATTGAATTGTGGAAAAGTAATAATATTAAAAAAAAACAACTCAGAAAATATTTAAATATTCTTTGTGGATTATTTGGATAATTTAATAAAGTCAAATGTCCACTAATATTTTATTCACATCAATATTATTTAGGTCTTAAACAATAATTATATTGTATAAATAACATCAGTTAAAAGAATTTTGTAACCAGTTATCCATCAGCTTTAATAACAAAGTAGTAAGCATAAGCGAAAACAACGCATATGCTAAGCGTTGTTACGTACACACATAATAACAGGCATCGCTAGCTGCGCCTTACATATGTATGTAAATATGTGCCTTTGGTGGTGTCTCCCTGCGCAACGTCCGCCACATTCGTCACATTCGTGCAAAATCCGGACACGCCGTGAATGCATGAATGATCGATGACTATAAATGAGCGTAGCGAAGAGAAAAATTTGTACATCCCTTAAATCATAAGCAGAGAGTACCCACATTGGTCTTTTTTTTCTCTGTAAGTACACATATTTATGATCGCATGAGTGCCTGAGTTGAATGAGCACCGCAGTCGTGTCATTCGGCTAACAGAAGAAATGAAGGTGCTCATGCAGCCCTCTATTATTTATGTACTAATGAATGCTATAGTCATGCTAAAGCATAGTGTTAAACAACTGTTTTTATTTAATTAGAGCATTAATGAGTTTTATTTTATTTAAATATTCAAGCTTTTGTACATGTAAAACACATATAAATGCAAGTGGTGTATATAAGAGAAATATGCACACAAAATTAATTTTAAATGTCCCAAAACTTTTTATCAATGCTTTGTAAAAATAAAATGTTGCTTAATCTTTTTCCTTTTAGCATGTTTCTTTCTTGATTCATTACTTGTGCTGCCTTCGAAAATAGCCTTTCTGATGGGACAGAAGTTCCGACCATTGTTAGGAATCTATAAGCTATTCTATAGAGCTTGGGAAACTGTATTTTTATGTCCTCCCATATCACCAATGGATTTTCATTAAGTCGACTTACTGGAGTCCTTAAATAGATCGAAAGCTCATCGGACAAACTCTCATCTGATTTATTGGTTTTCCAATTATGGCGATCTTCGTTACTTCTGTTAGAAATATCGGAGTCAGAATCAGTTTCATCAGTATGGTTCAACTGAAATTCCATTAAATCTTTTATCTTTGCAATAGCTAATGGGTCTTTAAAATGTATTTTTTTAAAGCGGGGATCAAGAATATTCGAAATGGCAAGTGGTGAAACATATTTTATTACACTCATTTTTCTATGAATTGTTTCTTGACCTCTCTTGCAACATTCGTATCAGCGGCAATCACATTAATTTTTGAAATCATGCAACGCACAAGCGGTATTATTTTGCTACTTGTGCAATATTTTTCACCAGATGCTTCTTTTGTAGCAGCTTCTATGGGCCGCAATATTAGGAGGACTGGTGATGCTTCAGATATTTCAAGATTAGTAAGCATTGGAGGATAGTTGGGGTATCAAAAAATAGTATCATTGACAACTGTCTGCAATTCCAAAAATCGTTGAACCATGTAGTATGTGCTGTTCCACCGAGTAGGCACGCTTTGTATCAATTTCGTTTCCCCCGTAGTTGCTTTGCGCAGCTCGTCACTAGCAATGCAACTTTTTTTAAACCATTTTTTAAACTATTGCTTTTATTTTAGAAATTATATCTTGCCACTCAACGCATGCCTTTGTGCTCTCAGCCACCAAATTCAGTGTGTGCGCGAAACACGCTAAGTGTTTTTTTCCCCGAACGCTAAATCTATTGCCTTTACCATGTTGGTTGCATTATAGGTAACCTCAGCTGTCAAACGCTCTTTGTCAATACCTCACTCTTCACAAGTTTTTAAAAGTATATCGGAAATGTACTCGGACACATGTCTTTCATCTAGCTCGTACACGCCGAGAGAAACTGAACATAGTTCAATGCCACTACCAAAGTGTGCAGTCACTCCCAAATAACTTTTCATATTCTCAGTGTCAGACCAAATATCTGTTGTTAAGGTTATATATTCGGTAGTGGACAGTTTCTTTTTAAATATTTCTGCAATATATTCATATTTTTGGTTAAGCCAACGCCTGAATTTTATATTGCGGCGCAAGGGTCTTCATGAGATTTCTAAATCCTTCATTATCAACGAAAAAGGCTGGTTGTCCTTACAAATCATATACAACAGTAAATTGTTAACTTTTTTATGTTTTCATCCCTGTTTCTGAGAAAGCTGACACATCGCGAAAAGACGAAGCTATTGTTTTTTGCCGTTTTATAGGGGCTACGCCAAAATCCGAGTCTAGAGTTTCCAATCCATTCGAAGTCTTACTTGCAACATCTTGAGATGAGTCTTGTGAAGCATTTGATCGAATATCCATTTCACTATCAACTATTACTTCTTCGTAACCTGACTCCTTAGAAGATGAAGGTGTCAGGAAAACGCATTCTGCACGTTTTTCATCTTCCACCGTAGTTTTTTGCAAGTGAAAATGTTCGAAAAAACAAAGCTTGTGACAATTTCTTATGTGCCCAGGTGTCAGGAAAACGCATTCTGCACGTTTTTCATCTTCCACCGTAGTTTTTTGCAAGTGAAAATGTTCGAAAAAACAAAGCTTGTGACAATTTCTTATGTGCCCAATCAAGTTAGTGGTGTTTACGGAGGACTTGATGCTCTTTTGACACAATTTACATTTGGCTGTCTTGTCGTCGGTTTTGGAAAAAAAACTGTTATAGCAGTGGGTAACATAAGACTTTCGCTTTGCTTTGCTTCAGAGTTTCGCTTTGACAGATAAGTTAAAGTACTGATGTTATATGAGTGCTGCTAAATACAAGGCAAGAAAAGTAAAGCAAAGCAAAACGAAGCAAAATCAAGGCGAACTCTCAACTTTTGTACACTTTGACAACCAACTGTTTGCATTTCCATTTTATTTCTGTGTGCATATACACACAATTTAGAAAATTTACTAGTATTTCATAGGTTTTGCGTGTATAATTACTTTTAAAAAGATAAAAGAAGAGAAATATTAATAAATAGCAAATAAAACACCTCTTTGATCGGTTTTTATTTATCTTGTCGAAATATGCTCCTCCTGAATATAGTTTATTACACTCGCGACTTTGAAGCATACATAAGTAGCATAACTACCGCTTAATTATATTAGTAAAACTCATTTCTTAATATTTTATTAAACAAAATATTTGGAATAGACTCAAATAACAATTGAAAACAAACCACTAACGTAGAAACTGTCAAAACGTTATATGTAGCAAACCTTCTACACCTCATGCTTTGTTGTTAAATTTCGAATTGTCAAGTAAAGCGAGGAAAGTTGTATATGTACGGCCCTTTATTCAGTCTCTCAACTGTTGTAAATATATGCCACACACTATTGCAAATACTCTCAGACTCTCAGTCGTTCGAATGGGTTAGTAAGCATCATATTATACGTGAGCATATGTAAATGTTCTTGGTTTCTCTAATGTTTAAGTGTATGAGTGAGCTATTGCACGTATATATTATATAAGCAAGCACTGTAATTCTCTCGCATAGTACATATGTCAATGGCATAGTAGTTAATAAGTATTTATGTACATATCCTGAGCGGTATATAAAAAACGATACAAGACACTGGCGAGTGTGTGAAACAATTTGAGCCAAGTAAAAAGATTAAGAAATAAAGAGACCATCAAAGCGGACAGTTCTTGTTTGAATTCGCGGAATCGGCATCCTACAATCCCTCAGAAGTGGGATTCGCGCATCACGATTAAAAAAGTTACAAAAATTTTTTCGGTCGTACGCAAAATTTAAAGTTTATAAAAAAGTGTGTAACAAAAAGTAAGAACAAAGTGAGTCAAAGTAAGAACAAAGTGAAAACGAAGTATGAACAAAGTAAGAAGAAAAAACTAAAAATACATAAAAAATTATTAACCAAGTGGACACTTTGTGCGCGGAAGATTATAGTTCCGTACAACTACGCGAATGGCTACGTAAACTTAATTTGCCTACAGGTGGCTCAAAAAGTGCGTTGATTTGTCGCCTAAACTCGATATCGCCGGGTGAGCGAGGCGAATGCCCAGGACTACCAGACCAAGGTGGTGCATCCAATGTGATGGAGCCCGAAATTGAAAATGATTTTGACACGGGCGAACGTGAACAAGGTTCAGTAAATGAAACCTCCCTCCTTAAGCGGGAAATAGAACTCTTGAAAAGAAAATGTCTACATGCAGTGTAACTAATAGCGAAGGAGCTATGTGTAGCGAAACATCAGTGCAACAGTCAACACGAATTCCCATCGACATGCTGAAAAACCTGCTAGCTGATTTCGACGGCGGTGCAAATTGTGAATTGTGGGTGGCACAATTCAAAAACGTCGCTGACACGTATGCGGTCGACGATAAGTTAAGGTTGGTATTACTTACAACAAAACTAAAAGGCAGAGCTGCTGCATGGATCCAATCGAAAGTGAATTTCGCAACTACAACAGTGAGCAGCCTACTCGATGAAATGGCAAGTATTTTCAAAAATACAGAAAACAAGTTGTTACTGCGCAAAAAGTTTGAAAATAGAAAATGGAAAGCGGGTGAAAATTTCGGCGATTACCTGAGCGATAAAAGCTTACTAGCGGCACCATTGCAGATGGAAGAATCCGAACTCGTCGAGTACTTAGTAGAGGGCATACCAGACGAACAGCTGAAAGTGCAAGCCCATCTTCAGTGCTTCAGCAGCAAAGCAGAGATCCTACGTGCATTCAGCAAGGTGCAATTGAAGACAGGTGCCCGTATAGAAACGACGAAAGAAGGCGAAAAGTGCTTTAACTGCAATTCAAAGGGGCACTACGCAAATGAATGTCGCAAGCCGAAACGAGAGCCAGGCGCATGTTACGCCTGTGGCAGCACATCGCATAGGGTGTTGGAGTGTCCAGAGCGCAAGGTCTTCGTGAAAAATAATTATAATGCATCATAGACACCGGCAGTCCAGTAAGTTTGGTACGCAAATCGAGCCTACCTCAAAATATAAAATTTAATTCTCTAGACTTAAATACATGCTTTTTTGGAGTAAATAACTCAAAAATTTTTGCCTTTGGAAAAACTTTATGTTTGATTAAACTAAACAATAAAATATACGCATTTTCTTTTATTATCGTTGACGATAAAACAATGTGTTATGATGCTATTCTAGGAAGAAATTTTTTAGAGACATGTAAGTACAAATTGGTTAGAGACGTTGGGATACATTCTAGTAAAATTGAAGATATTAACAAAAAACATGCTAAAAAAGAAAATGTTTTTGAAATCCAAAATAATAAATATAATGATGTACGGCATAAGTTAGTAAATTTTGAAGAAAAAGTAAGTGAAACTAAAAGTTACGAAAATGTACGTTCAGACAATTTTAACGCAATATGCAATATGCCATGTGAAAGACAATGTGAGACAAGGTTTGATAACGATTTGATTTTACATGCGATGGAAAGCGACAGCAATTTAAATTTAAAAGTAGGAAAAAACATTAAGCACCAGGATAAACAAATTTTTTATGAACTGTTTGAGAAATTTTACTTGGTTTCCGATTATACGGCTGAGTCAAAACTTAAATTTGAAATGAAACTTAATGTAGAAAAAACGAAACCGTTCAGTTGTCCACCAAGACGTTTGTCGTATGCTGAAAAAAAAGCCTACAGAGTTTATTAGTCGAATATTTAAGTAAAAATTACATTAGGCCTAGTGAGTCAGAATACGCCTCGGCAATCGTTTTAGTACGCAAAAAAACTGGGGACTTACGAATGTGCGTAGACTATCGTACGCTAAATAACGTAACAACAAAAGATAATTATCCAATGCCTTTAATTGATGACCTACTTGATAGACTAGCAAACAAATTTTTTTTTTCGAAACTCGATCTCAAAAACGGATTTTTTCACGTTTTTATGCATTCAGACTCGATAAAATATACATCTTTTGTAACTCCATTTGGACAATTCGAATTTCTACGAATGCCATTTGGCCTAAAAAATGCGCCGTCTGTATTTCAAAGGTTTGTTAAAAAAATATTTGCGGATATGGTTAGAGAACAAAAAGTCATAATATATCTTGATGATATAATGATCGCCACAAAAGACCTTAAAACACATTTTGATATTTTAAGGGAAGTTTTAAAGAAATTAGTTGAAAACAAATTAGAGTTAAGAACGGATAAGTGCGATTTTTTGCAGTCTGAAATTAAATACTTGGGTTATACTGTATCCAAAGATGGAATTATGGCAGACGAAAAAGGTTTAGAAGGTTTCATTGGATTATGTTCCTACTTCCGACGTTTTATTCAAAATTTTTCTATTCTAGCAAAGCCTCTTTACGATTTAACCAAAAAAGATGTAAAATTTAAGTTTGGAAAAGAAGAGTTAGAGTGTTTTGAAAATTTAAAAGAAAAATTTTTGCAATCTCCGATTTTAGCTATTTATGATTTCAATGACGAAACAGAATTACACTGTGACGCTAGTGCATTAGGGTTTGGTGCAATATTAATGCAGAAAAAACCAGATAAAAAATGGCATCCAATTTTTTATTTTTCAAAGAGAACAACAGAAGCAGAGGCAAAGTACCATAGCTTTGAACTCGAAACTTTAGCCTTCATTTATGCGCTTAAAAGATTTAGAATTTCTTTGCAAGGGATACATTTTAAAATAATAACTGACTGCAACTCACTTACGCTAACACTAAATAAAAGAGAGATAAACCCTAGGATAGCTCGATGGGCTTTAGAACTCCAAAATTACGATTATGTTTTAGAACATCGTGCAGGAACAAAGATGCAACATGTGGATGCTTTAAGCAGATGTAATGTCCTCATAGTTGAATGTAATACATTCCAGGAAAACCTCATAATATGTCAAGGAAAAGACGAAAAAATAAAAAGTCTGCGGGAAATATTAGAAAAAAGTGAGCATAGTTTTTACGAAATGCGGAATGGAATCGTATTTAGAAAAAGTAAAGATGGACGAATTTTTTTTTAAGTTCCGCAAGGTATGGAAAATCACGTGTTATACCAATTTCATGATGAAATGGGACACATTGGGAAAGACAAAACAATAGATTTGGTTGCGAAAAGTTACTGGTTTCCTAAAATGAGAGAAAAAGTAACTACTCATATAAAGAATTGTTTAAAATGTATAGTTTATTCGGCAAAACATGGGCGCGAAGAAGGTTTCTTTCATAACATTCCTAAAGAAATCAGTCCATTTTTCGTAATACATATATACCATTTCGGACCAATAAACGGTTCAGGACAGAAAAAATACGTTTTTCTAATTATAGACGCATGCACAAAGTTCGTGAGATTTCATCCTACAAAAACTACGAATACTAAAGAAGTAATTGTTGCGATGAAAGATTATTTCAGAAGCTACAGCCGCCCAAAATATATTATTTCGGACAGAGGTAGTTGCTTCACGTCGAAAGAATTTGAACAATTTACAGAAGAAAATATAATTACACATATAAAGATAGCAACGGGGTCGCCACAAGCAAACGGGCAGGTAGAGAGGGTAAATATAACATTAGGACCAATGTTAGCAAAACTAACTAGTGATGGAGAAAATGTTTATTGGGTGAATGTGTTAGAAAAAGTAGAATATGTTATAAATAACACAATCCATAGGACTATAAAACAGCATCCGAGTGTGACGCTCTTTGGCGTCAAACAAAGAGGAGAAGAATTATTAATAGAAACGTTAGAAAATGTTATAAATTTACCCGTGCTATCACATGAAGAAATACGTATTGAAGCATCTAAAAATGAAAAAATTTTACAAAACTACAACGAAAAGTATGTCAATGCAAAAAGACGAAAACCTACTGAATATGAAGTAGACGATTATGTCATGATTAAAAATTTTGACTCGACCGCAGGTGTTAATAGAAAATTAATTCCAAAATTTAAGGGGCCATATAGGGTAGTAAAACGACTAAGAAATATCGCTATGTGTTGGAGGACGTTGAAGGGTTTCAACAAGCACGTATACCTTATAAAGGTGTATGGGCTGTCGGTAATTAAAACAATGGTTCGTTAGTTATCGGAAATCAAGCGAAATTAGCAAAACAAACACCAAGGCATGTGATCAGGTGATCACATTTGTCAGGACGGCCGAATTATAGCAGTGGGTAACATGTAGCAATACACACTGTAGCTTGATATATTGGAGTGCACACTGTACTTGCAAACCGCATCATGTTCTACGTGCTGTCTGCAGGGTTGTTTGCTATTGCGTCGCGTACGGTAGTTCGTACCACATGTATGTACATATGTATGTACAGCAACGTAGTAGGCCTAGCGCCACTCATATGTATGCAAATATATAAACCTTCACATTGTCTTTGACAAACATATATGTATGTTCGTTCTCGATCTTTCTATCATGTATGTATAATAAACATGCGTTGTCTCACATATTATGTACTTACATATAATTGCACATATTGTTACTATACATATTTGTAAGCGTCATCTATTTTTGCATCATACGATTGAACCGTTACAGTTTGAAAACGCGCATGCGTTATTTCTTTTAGAGTATAAGTATATGAGCACTGATATTCAGTCTCCCAACTGTTGTAAATATATGTCACACACTATTGCAAATACTCTCAGACTCTCAGTCGTTCGAATGGGTTAGTAAGCATCATATTATACGTGAGCATATGTAAATGTTCTTGGTTTCTCTAATGTTTAAGTGTATGAGTGAGCTATTGCACGTATATATTATATAAGCAAGCACTGTAATTCTCTCGCATAGTACATATGTCAATGGCATAGTAGTTAATAAGTATTTATGTACTTATCCTGAGCGGTATATAAAAAACGATACAAGACACTGGCGAGTGTGTGAAACAATTTGAGCCAAGTAAAAAGATTAAGAAATAAAGAGACCATCAAAGCGGACAGCTCTTGTTTGAATTCGCGGAATCGGCATCCTACACTGTCAAACTTTGCATTGTCATATTCTTACAAGCTGAAACTAATTATAATAAAATCATTCCACTTCTCACACAATTGAATAAAATAACTTAATTTTACCTTATTTGCAATAGAGCACTCAGTATTCTTAATGTAAACAGTGTAATTACGCTTCAAATATTATTAACCACGCTCGATTTAAAATTTCGTTGAGTTGCAACTTCGCGATTCTGTTGTTAGTGATTTCGACTAATACTGAAAAAATGCATTACATCGAATAAAAAACATCGATACATCGAAGCCTAAAGGGGGAAACTGCTGTTCGGCGTCGGCACAAAACTGTAGGTCCCTCCATTTGTGGTAGAATATAAAATGACGCACACCACAAATGGTAGGAGAAGCTCGGCCAAACACTGAGCAATATAGTGTACGCGCCAAAATTATATATATTATAGATTGTGGAGATAGCGCCGATGACACAGAGAAAAAATGATTGTTTGACGTCACATATTCGTATGATGTGAAGCCACGATGCAGTAAACTAAAGATGACGCATTCCGGGGTACCGTTACTTTGATTTTGCCGAACTTGACGGATGTGACGTCAGTACCCTTTTGTAAGCAAGCCATTTCCTTGCATGTGTTTCGCATGGTTCAAGTACTTCAAATTGTGAATGTTATTATTTGTTAATTTATTTTTATTTTTTTTGTTTGCATATGCATGCTTGCACTTTAATTAAGTTCAAAGCTTGGATTTTGTTTCCTTGCATTCACAAATATAAAAAAAAATATAGAAAAATATCGGAATGAAACGATGAAACTTTAAATGGCCCGTTCTATATTAAAGTGGCTTAACTCACTGTTCTCTCTTTCTCTACTTCTTCGCTCCGCCATCTTTTGTTAACTGCTTCTAGCTGTCGCAAGAGAGATAGAGATTTGTTCACTGGGCATTTTGAAAGCATAATTTTTCATTTGAAACACGTCGTCGAGAAAGATGGTTTGCGCCCTGCGTGCTATTCAAACTCTAAACGCACTCATATTGTCGGTATAAATTATTAATTTAAAAAGATCAGTAACGCGACACTCGATTTTATCATTATAACTCAAGAACGATAAAATACAAGATTGCGCCTTCCCGACGAAAAATTATGTGAAGCAAAATGTCGTCACGAACATGAATTGACTGAGAATCGGAACAAATTGCAAACAAAAATGCGATTTTGGGTTCTGCTAGGATTTATAAATATTTAAAATTTTACAAATTTCGGCACTTCATGCAACGTATTTATATTTAAATAACTTCGTTTATGCTCTGTCTTTAATAGGAGACCTTAAAAAAAACACTGAAGAGTAACATTGGAAAACACAAAAAGCTTAACTTGCAACCAAGTGTGCCGCTACACCTTCACATCACTTTTAGCATGTTTTATAGCCCCTTATCATTGATAGAATTTGCGATGTAACACTTAGCACTGCGCACTTGTTGTTAAATAACTTTTTTTTTTAAATAAAATCACTTTATATCATAGAATTTAAGAACAAACAATTGTATGCTTACAAACATACACAAAACCAACCGCTTTTGTGACGTAGCATACACAGATGATTCTGTCAAATTTGCTGAGAGCGAATAGCGGTTTGCGAAAGTCGCAACCTCTGTATTTTTTAAATCGTGCCGTCAACCGCTCTTTATAATATAATATAATTTTGGCGCTTACACTATATATGTAGCTCAGAGTTTGGCCGAGCTTCTCCTACCATTTGTGGTGTGCGTCTTTAAATTATACCACAAATGGAGGGGCCTGCAGTTTAGTGCCGACTCCGAACGGCAGATGTATGTACATATTTAATGAGTTATAGCACGCACCGCAACCAACTCGACCACAGCGGCCACCGCTCTTTGCTAAATATTAAAATAAAAGTTTGTACACAATTTTATTAGCTTTATCCAACCGTGCCCAAAGCTATTATCAGTTCGGACCGACATCGATAATATGTTTTCGAGGCTAAAATCTGTTCTTGCAAAATAAAACTGGTTTTAGCTGAAAACTTCTTGAAAACTCAAGTTCCTCTGATTCTAATCAGTTAGGGCATTGATAAGCCGTGTTATTGGTCGTATTTCGGCGTATCGTGTATTGTAATATAACAGCTGTAAACATGTTCTTATTGTTTCTGTGTTTCACATGTTAAATTTTCCTATTTCAATACAACTCTGAAATGTATGTTAAGTGTGTTATTTGTGTGTATTATTCGATCAGCTCTTTCCGTTTATCATAATTTGAGGTTAATTTTTGATTGAAAATTCATTTTTTACAATAGCAATTTAAATACAAAATACACTGCGTTACAAAAACGAGCTTTAGGAAAATCTGAGAATTGATAAAAATCTATTTTGTAAAAAATTTGACGTGATACAGACATTTCCACGAGTCTGCCTGCACAAATTCAGCTCGATTGGATCACGGAAAAAGGGTTAAAAATCGGTTAATAGCGCTAAAAGGGTAAAAGGGTTAAAAATAAAAATAAAAATTCTGCCGTGTACATGAAAATCGCCGATACACGTGTATTTTTATTTTTTCTCCCCTTTCCGAAAAAGTGTATTTGGTCCATAGGACAGAAAGTGTGTAACGCGGTGATAAAATTAAACGAGTTCCGTTGTATAAACTGTTTTAATTAAAGCGCAAGCGCAAAACCCGAAATAGACGAATATTGAAAGAGGTTGCTTTCCCTTCTCGTTGCTCTGGGTTCAATTTTGATTAGATATGGCTTCCGTTGTACATAAGTAGCTTATCTGGTCCAACCAAAGCTCCAAAATAAAGAGAATAACAGAAAGAAAATATTGTTCTACTTTTTATAATAATTCAACAAATTAGCAAAGGTTTTTGCCTATTTTCTTTTTTTCCAGGTGGTCGCTGTTGGAGTTTTATGTTATATTAAAGTTGAATGTACATGGGTACTTTATACTTGTGTAAAATACAAAACATTGAATTCAAATAAACAGCACTTCCTTGTGCATATACATATGTATCTATTCACTAAGATGACTACGAAAGTCGTATCCTTAACTGGAGGGCAAAAAGCTTTTCAGCTGCACGGCATCTTCCTCACAAAAACTATGCACAATTTCTTTAGGGGTTTTTAGAAAACCTTGCGTAATGTCTGCCCGCTCCTCCATCATATTCAACAGTCTCTTAAACTAACTCCGGTCAAGACCCTGTTGAAAAATATATTAAAATTTATGCACTACAGCCATTAATAAAAACTTCTTACATTTTTAATTCATTAAGTGAAAAATATCTACTTAGTTTCTACATACTTAGTTCACTTGTATCTTTTTGTTCGTTTTAATTATTATTTGCATGTGTGTTTTCTCTAAATTCTCAATATCATAAATCGTACGAAATGTCAACGAAAACACACCTTCAGCTCAAAGTCTATAAAATGCAATTGCAAGTCGTTTTCGTTGACATTCCGAACATAGTATACGGTTGCGATAGTTGTATTTTTCTCTTTCACCTATCGCAATGTAGCTGTTTTGTTAAGCTATTGTGGCGTTGCCGCAGTTTACGACGATATACTCTAAAAATAAATTAAATGGAAACCTTGCGAATCTCACTTTGTCAACAGTACCTTTGGACATTTCCAGAATTCCTGTCGAATCCAGATACTCCCCTAAGTCGTGGTGGAATAGTTCTCTTGACGTACTATTTAGACGAATACGGGCTGCACGAGCAAAACTAACACATTATTGCAGTTATCCTAATCATTTACTATATCAAAAAAAGGGTTGGAGGAATGGTATGTGGCAAGAAAAAAAGTAAGGAAGGACGCTAGAGAGGAACACTTATCTGAAATCAATAAAATATCGTCTAGTCACGAATTTTGGAGATCTGTACGAAGTCATAAAATACTTGCCAAGAAATACCCTATCCGTGCAACTTGGGATTCGACAAAAAATGTAACTTTTTTAGCACACCTAAAGGATCAAATTCCACAAAATAATAAATGGATACCTATAACATTGGCAAACGATCGCGTGGTGACCCCATTTGAATTAGAAGATCTAGACAAAGTACGGCTCAAAAAGCCCAAAGCCACTGCGGCTGGGTTTGACGGGATTAAATACGGAATGATCCGAAAACTATCGATTGCTGGTCGAACAAATTTTTTATAGGCTTTGAATACTTTCTGGAAAAACAACACGGTAATTGCTGAGTGACGAAAAATTAAAATTGTTTCCATTCCAAAAAGTGAAGTTGACTTGAAACTTATCAATCTTATGATTAAAAATATACTAGAAGAAATCTTAAAGGGAAGTAATATTCTCCCACGATCTTCATTTGCTTTCTGCAAACATTCTCTGGAACTATGTGTATTAACGAAATTACCCTTTTAATTACATCTAAAAAAAACAAGGGATATAAAGCAGTCATGACAACTCTTGACATATCTAAAGCCTCTGAGTGTGTCGATCTTAGTAAATTGAGTAAATTGTTTAACCACAATGGGATTAGTTCTGACTCTTCAACCTGGATACTAAATTTATTTTCAAAAAGAACCCTGAATCTGTGGATGTGACAGGAGGTATCTCTCAGGGATCCTGTCTAAGTCCTACAATATTCAACATTTACACGGCATCTCTCCACGACTTAAAGACGAAAACACTTCAATTTTTCAATTCGCAGATGACTTTGCAATCATTTCTTATGAAAGAGATTTTGGAGAAATGGCAGTACTCAATCTAACATTTTTTATGAGAAGTGTAAACAATTAAATCTACATCTTAACCTAACCAAAACCCAATGCATATTATTTGCTAAGGGCTCTAAAAAGGACTTAAAACTCCAAGTTGACAATACTACGATAATACTATTTTCTGACAGCGCAGTAAACTCGAGTTTGTGGTTTTGAGTTTATACTTATACTTATATTTACAAATTATAGCTTTTCTCAAGTCTTTTAAAATAAGCGTTTGTTTTTGTGATATTCTCTTCAATTCACCAAAACATCTTACCACCCAGCCAT
This sequence comes from Philophylla caesio, assembly GCA_963971545.1. Taxonomy (NCBI): domain Eukaryota; kingdom Metazoa; phylum Arthropoda; class Insecta; order Diptera; family Tephritidae; genus Philophylla; species Philophylla caesio. The sequence continues at coordinate 39,674,777 of OZ020606.1, read as the reverse complement.
ATCTTCAAGTTTGGAAATAGGAAAAAGTCGCATTGGGCTAAATCTGGAGAATATGCTGGATGGTTTAGCAGTTCGTAGTCCAATATATGGATTTTTGCCATGGTTTTGAAGAGATCAACCGGTTACGCGTATGGTCGAGTGTGAGCAATCGCAGCACCCAGCGCGCGGATAGCTTTTTTATATTCAAATACTCGTGTCAAATGTGATGTTCTTGCTCAGTTGGTTGCCTACAACCTCAGCTACATCACAGACTTTCGTTCTCCGGTCTTCCAATATCATTCCATGGATTCTAAAGACCATTTCGCTGTAACGACCACGTTCGGCGCCACTTGTCATGCCTCGACAACAACGGAACTCAGTAATTCAATTTTAAACAGTTGTTTGTGCTAGGTCCTTATAGTATTTATCAAGCCTTTGCCTGATTTAGGTGATGGTTTTATACGCAAAAAATATTGCTTAATCAGCTCACTTAGTAGTTTATTATAAGATGGCAGTTAAAAGCAGCAATGATGAATTTAAAGTTTCTGGGCGGGAAATTCCAAAAGTCGATGACCTATTAAACCTTCCTCGTATTTGAAATTATGAACTGTCATACCACTAAACAGTGCAGCAAAACTTTTGAACAATTTATTATTATAACCCAACGGAAACCCACTTTCCCGCCCAACCGGCACGAGGGGCTCAATCCGCATAACTTACGGATGTTTTTTAAATATACAAATCTTAGGTGCCGAGTCGTGACAGAAGAAAGTTTGTTAAGCGTCGAGATCCCAAGCTGCTCAGCTACAGAATAAGAATTCATCAGCCGAATACAAAGTTAGAGAAATGCAAAGTAAGAAAATTGGATCGTTAGCTGTTATTAAGAGAGGATAGAATAGTTCTTTTAATTATACATCCGATACATCAAAGGTGCTAGAATGATTGTTAAAGTCTTGGCATAAACCCCGAAACGGTTCATTCAACTCAAAGTTAGTTCTGCATAGTTTCAAGAAAAGTGGTTTAAAGTTTCTCGTTGCACGGGAGGGTACATTAAAATTAATTTGCTCTGGAAGAAATGAACTTGAGATCCATCCATTGACTAATTTTAGCAATGATGCCAAAATTTGTCGACAGTGCTGCCTAATATTGGGGCAAATAAGGGTTGCACGTCCATAAACACCAAATAAAAGTGATGTTTAAAGCGAGTTAGTCAAAAAATGTTTGCATGGTATACTCCGAGTTTATGAGAAGTGTTTGACGTTAAACTCCGAAATTACTCACAAACTCGAGTTAACGGCGCAGTCAAAACATAGTATAATACAAACATTTTCTATACCATTTTTATGCAAATGGATAAACCATAGCCTGACAGTGAAATACCACTATTCGCACATATTCAAAGATACAAACTCAAATGCCAATGTAGTTAGGATAATGACCAATGCTCGCCTGCGGACAAGGCGCAAGAGAATATATCCGCAGTAGGCATGCTTGTCGTAAAAGGCGACTAAAATCCCATTGGTGTGTGTGTCCCGACTGGCAGTCATGCGTCTCGGGAAGTAGGAGGATGACGGAAAAAATTCCCTCTAAAATACCCACCAACACTGGCAGTTTGGGACAAAACTGTACAGTACGGCAATGGCCCAACTAAATGATTGTGATACTCCAGGTTGTACCCACGCATGTGGAAATCCACCCGCAGTTGCGGCAGGGGCACGGATTCTGGAGGCCCCAACCATTGCTAAAGTCTCCTGTGTCATAGACCAGGAGCGCATTCTGGAGGAGAGTGGAGAGGTAGTACCAATTCTCTCTTCTTCAGAGTCGGAAGGGGATGCGTGTTGGGGAGCAGCTCGCTGTCAACGACCCTCCAATGGCGAAACGCGGGCAGGGGAAACCCTCGTGTGTGGCCAGTCAGACTCCTGTTGCTGCATCTAGCAAGCGGCCCAGGTCTATAGAGGTTACTCCAGAAACCAGTGGGACATTGGTGGATGCAACGACTTCCAAATGAGCTAGCGGACGCTGCAAGAAAAGAAAAACTGCGGCGACACCTACCAGTGCTTACCCCAATGTCCCTTCGAGGCATCGTGCGGCGGGTACTGCTGCGGCGTTGCCCAATTCTGAACTTGTGGCGGACAATCAAGGACAGCGACGGAAGAGGGCGGTATCAGTCAGACAGACCTCGAGCGGCACGAACCCCTCGCCTAAAAACAACGGAGGTAGTGACGCGGGGGTTGGTTGAGGCAAAACCGCCCCTGCCATGCCCTTGCAGAAAGAAAACCTCCCAAGTACGTCAGGAGGTCTGGGGCCCGGTCAAGTTATTGTGAGACTGTGAAAGGCCCTCCGCTGGTTGCAGTAATTGGAAGGGCGGGTTCGACACGGCAGATGACTACTGCAGAAATAAAACACTGCAAGAGCCATCTGATCCGAGTCGGCATTGCCTCCGGCCCTGCAGCCAATGCCCGTGGAGAGGGAGGAGAGGGATGGAACCATTATAGTGAAATTCCTCTCCCAAGCAAACTGGGATTGGCTCAAGACTGTGGTGCAAAGAATCCCGCACATAGGAGGAACACGATTCACTGTTTACAGTGAAGAGTGAAAGCCTCTCAGAAAAGCGCTCTGCTGGATTCCAGATCCAGATCAGAAGACCGCAAATGTGCTTTCCTTGTTCCGTGCCCAAAATCCGGCAGTAGACACCAAGCACTGGCACGTCATTTCTCACAAACAGAGTAGCAACCGGGAAGGTAGAGAAGGTGCTACTCTGGTGGTGAAGATGGACCAGAGCTTCGTGGATATCCTCTGGTCTAGGTATGGAAATCGCCTCAGTCTCTTCCTCGGGACCGTCTCATTAATAGTTGATCCCAAATGAGTGACGAAGGCGATGCATGGTGCGGTCCAGTGACGGTAACTTAGATCAATTTGCAGCACTCTAAAGCCGCAACTTCTCTTATAAGTAGAAGGTTAACCATGCTGCACACAAAACCCCACATAACAGCCATTCAGGTGGGTTTTCAAACAAAACCCTGTGGACTGAGTGACTTACGTGGTGCCAACATCTTATATGACGAAAGCTCGGTCAGGACTTGTCTCACAGTGTCTTCTCACTTTGCTGTAACTAAGCTTGTACAGTTCCGCTGTCAGGACTTGGTGGCAGCGAGGCGGAGCTTCAAGTGCAAAAATGGGTGGAAACATTTCATTATTGCATCCACGTACTTTTCATATGACTCTCTGCTGCCGCCACCTCCGGGGAAGGCGGCCAGTCTTGTGGAGTATTGCGAAAACCGAAACGTCGGATTGATCCTCTGTTGCGATGCTAATGCCTAGAATAAAATCTGGGGCAGCAGCAAATGCAACGAGAGGGGAGATCGGCTTTTCGAGTTTATTCTGTCAAGTGGGCTGAGCATCTTGAATGAGAGCTCTAAGCCAACATTTTTCACGCCCAGGAGACAGGAAGTTATTGATCTTACTTTTTCTAACTCTCGATTAGGGTGTTCAGTCCTTAACTGGAGGGTCCTGAGTGAAGACTCGCTTTCGGACCACAGTGCTCTGCGCCAGTACGAAGCTTGAAAAAATCGGACTGGTCGTGTTTTAGGGATGAGCTTGCGAATCAGATCTCGGCGCCACCTAGAATAAGATCTACTCATGCCATTGATGAGGCAGTGGTTTTTTAACGACTACCCTACGTGATAGTTTGAATATGGCCTGTCCGACTCGAACACCTCTAAACCGCACGCCTGTTCCCTGGTGGAACAAGCAGCTGCGGACGATGAGAGTTATATCGAAAAAATTTCCTTACCGGGCCCTCAAAACTAATCTTGAGGAGGACTGGGATTAATATCGCTGCACGCAAAGAGAGTGTAAGATGCTAATTCACTCTGCGAAAAGGAACTCTTTTAAAGAATACTGCCGCGGGATTGAAACCTTGGGTTAAACAGCTAGACTGGTAAAAGTTCTGAAAAAGGACTAATCCGTAAAGCTGGGTTCGCTCAAGAGGCCTGATGGCTCTTTCACAGAGACCTTACTCTCTTCTTCTAGAGACTCACTTTTCTGGAAATCAGCTGATGGTTACGCCCTCTTCTCCCTCGACAGGGGAGAGAGGGAATGCGAGAAACACCGCGACAAGGTATCACTGGTTTTTCGCCAGAACTGTGGCGAGGGAAGATGCCATAAGATATGCTATTGAGTCTTTTGACAGTTTCAAATCGCCCGGTCCGGATGGCATCGCACCTATTGTACTAAAAGAAGGTGTCGAGCTCGTGTTGGCGACCTTGAAAAATATTTTCATAGCGTCGCTCGCACTTGCTTATATACCGCAATCTTGGAGGCTCGTAAACGTCGCCTTTATACCAAAGGTTGGCAAGGACGACTACGCTAGTCCCAGAAGATAGCATGACATCATCCTCTATATTTGCATCAACATGCCTATCAGGCGGGAAAATCCTGTGAGACGGCTTTGCTAAATCTGGTTGCCAGAGTTGGCGAGGTCGTCGATAGGAAACAGTTCGCCCTGGGCAGTTTTGTAGACATTGAGGGTGCTTTTGACAATGCCACCTTCAATGGCATGTGCACTGCTGCTCTACGGCGTACGGGGTAGATCCTTCGCTGGTAAACTGGATTCGTTCAATGCTGGCGCAGCAGATTATCAGGATTCAGGCAGAAAGGGATCAATACCTAAAGAGTGATCAGACCCATAATCAGCTATGCTTCAGTGGTATGGTGGAGCAGACTCTCAATTAATAGCGTGGGGGACCTGATTGCTAAACTTCAGACCAGCCTTCTAACTACTTCCAAACTAGTTCGGCAATGCAAGTCTCGACTAATCTATGGTAAACATAATGAACTTGCTTTGCTCTTTGTACCTGGTCAGTCGGGAGTACCTGGTAAGGAGACATCTGACCTTTTGGCCAGATCAGGTGTTTCTGGGCCCGCAACTAGCTAGTACTCCCACCTTCGGCCATCAATGCCACCATCAGAAACTGGGTGAATACTTCGCTTAGCAATGACTGGGAGGCGTCGAGAGGTTGCAGATGGGCAAAACTCATCTTACCTTTAATCTCAGAAGGATTATCAAAACTCTTGCTATCGCTTAACAATCGAGACTGCAGGCAACTTGTTGGACTGCTGGCCGGTCACTTCACGTGGCATAGTCAGCTGACAATGATAGGCGTACATGACAACGCCATATGCCCATCCTGTTTTAAAGAGGAAGAGACGACGGAACACTTTCTGTGCTTCTGCCCCGGCTTTGCAAGAACTAGGTATGAGGCATTTGGTCGCGACGAGACGAGAACACCCGAGCTCTTTGACACCCCAAAACCTGCTAAGATTTATTTGTAAAACCTGCTAGGCGTACATGAACACTCCATATGCCTATTTGTAAAACCTGATAGGCGTACATGACAACTCCATATGCCTATCCTGTTACGAAGAGGTAGAGACGGCGGAACACTTTCTGTGCTTTTCCCCGCCTTTGGAAGAACTAGATATGAGGCATTTGGTCGCGACGTGTTGAGAGACGAACACCTGAGCTCTTTGACACCCAAAATCTGCTAAGATTTATTCGTAAATCCTGCGGATTTAAAACAGATTTAAAGGAACATGAAAACAGTACAATGGACGGCATGTAGTCTGAGTGCTGTTTTCTGCACGCGTTGTTTCGTGCCTGATTCCAACAAAAAAAATTGCTTGCGGAGTGCTAACTCCTCAAGCTGCCCATAACTTGTACAAATATCTTGTAAGAGCCAAAATTAGTTATGACAGAACTACCACACGTCATTCTCCTAAATATGTTGTAAAAAAATTTCAAAATCAACTACTACGTCGCTGCTTAAGGTGTACTCCGTCGACACCTAACCATATACTATATGCCCTATCAAAACATACATCAAAAAAGCGACTTACACTAATGGATTTGTCCGGTCGACTAATCATATGTATGTTAAAATTTTATTAACAAAATAAGTGAGAAGACAATTAAACATACTCGTAACTATGGAAACATAAACATGAAAATGTAAACAATTTAAAATACAGTAAGTGTTTACTGTAGATGTCGAGTTATAAAGAAATAAAGGGACATTTTTCCTGAGCCGCCATCAAAACCATGGTTTCACAGAATATATTTATCATCGAGTAAATTTAAATCAATTAATAGACTTATGTCCTCACATCATTATGATTGCGAATACCTATTTTTAATTGGAGCAATCCATGGTACAATAAACAGGTAGTATAATGTTAGCAGCTGATTGGAGTTTTTTCTTATATGTGGTCCATAACAAGTCAAACTTTGTTTACAAAACAAATTTTTTTTTCAAGAACAAAAAAAACTTTGTTTACAAAACAATCTTTGTTTACATTTTGTATAATTATAATTTTCAATTTATATAAATTTTGCGTTAACGTGATTTGGAAACATACATACGTACTTATGTACATACGCAGAAATGGGACTTTAGTTTTGCATTTATTTATCTATTAAATATTTACTTGACTAATTACAAACTTGAAATTTAATCTAGAACAATATAGAAAATGATAGAAACGGTGCTGCTCGCAGAACGTGTCGATGATGATGAGTTTAAAAATTAGTGTGCCAAAAAACAGGGTTGCGTTGTACTTTACTAACGTTGGTTGTTGTGATGAATTGAAAAGTAGTCTTGTGGAGTTGCCACAATACTCCCGTTTCAGACTTTTAGGTAGCAAAGCGTACTGAAAGTCGAATGATGCGTCCACGTCGTGTTGATTTGGTTGTCAGCGATGGTTTTGCAGGACAATCGGTGTTTGGAGCAGTTTCAGCGTGTTGGGTAATTGCTTCTGGGCGTTGGATCGTCTGCGGTGTTGAATCTAGACAATCATCGGTGGTAATAAACGCTGGTTTGAGGCGATCTATCGATATGTTAAGTGCTCTGTTACGTATTCTTACTTTGTAATATTTAGAGATACAGTGGGCGACAAAAGTCTACGTACGATCCATATTTCCGCGTCTGCCCGAGTTCAAAAGTATTAGGGGAAAAAATAATGATGCAGTTTTGTTTTAATTGTATTTTTATTAGGAAATTATAAAAAAGAAACGTATTCCAATACAAACTTGGAAGTTATTCACAAAAAACGAGAAAAAAAAACCTTGACAAAAGTCTACATACGGCATATATGCATGCTTTATATTATTGTTGTCAGTTAGAAAGCAACGGGAAAGTACCGTTTGTAAAATTTTTAGTTCATGCTTGGCATAAGGCTTCGTGTTAATAACATTTCATCTGAGTCGTGAATAGTTTAAGTGGTGCATAATTGTGATAATGGCTCCTCGTAAAGAAATTTTAACTGATGTTCGAAACTTACATAGTTGTGAAATATAAAACCGAACAGAAATCATTTTGAGAAATATCGAAACTGCTAAATTTACCCAAAGCAACAGTCCAAACCATATTTGAAAACTTTAAAAATACGAGTACTAAAAGCGTTGAAAACAAATCGCGGAGCGGTCGGCCGAAGAAGCTTAGTCGCAGAGATGTCTCTTTTATTTTAAAAGAAGTGGATAAAAATCCAAAAGTGCATGCCACTGGAATTCGCTCACAAGTATAAAGACAAAGAACTCGGTTTCTGGAAACAAGTCTTATTCACAGACGAATCCAAATATATCATTTTTGGAAGTGATGGAAGAGCCAGAGTTTGGAGAAAAGTTAATATAATGATAAAAGATAATACAATAATGAACCCTAAGCACCTAGTATCTACAGTCAAGCATGGCGGTGGAAATGTCATGGTTTGGGGCACTGTGGCTGCGTCTGGAGTTGGAAATTTAGCGTTTGTTGAGGGGAACATGGATCGTTATCAATATAAGAATATACTAGAACCAAATTTAAGAGAATCCGTTGATAAACTGAACCTTGGTATAAGCTGGATCTTTCAACAGGATAACGATCCGAAGCACACGGCCTACATTATAAAGGAATGGCTGCTTTACTATGCTCCACGTCAACTAAATACACCACGATAGGCACCGATTTAAACATTATTGAGCACGTTTGGGCGATTTTGGAACGCAATCTGAGAAAACATGCATTACAAGCGCGAACGCTAAAAGAGAAGCTGCAGGAGGAGTGGCAACAAATAACACCCGTTGAGCCTGAAAATTTTTAACTTTTTTTGCCTTATTAAAGTTTTTTATGCTAATATGCTAGTCGTACGTACACTTTTGCCAAGGTTTTTTTTCGTTTTTTGTGAATAACTTCTAAGTTTGTATTGGAATACATTTCTTTTTTATAATTTCCTAATAAAAATATAATTAAAACAAAACTGCATCATTACTTTTTCCCCTAATACTTTTGAACTCGGGTAGATGCGAAAATATGGATCGTACGTAGACTTTTGTCGCCCAACAGGGTTGCGTTGTACTTTACTAACGTTGGTTGTTGTGATGAATGGAAAAGTAGTCTTGTGGAGTTGCCACAATACTCCCGTTTCAGACTTTTAGGTAGCAAAGCGTACTGAAAGTCGAATGATGCGTCCATGTCGTGTTGATTTGGTTGTCAGCGATGGTTTTGCAGGACAATCGGTGTTTGGAGCGGTTTCAGCGTGTTGGGTAATTGCTTCTGGGCGTTGGATCGTCTGCGGTGTTGAATCTAGACAATCATCGGTGGTAATAAACGCTGGTTTGAGGCGATCTATGGATATGTTAAGTGCTCTGTTACGTATTCTTACTTTGTAATATTTAGAGATACAGTGGGCGACAAAAGTCTACGTACGATCCATATTTCCGCGTCTGCCCGAGTTCAAAAGTATTAGGGGAAAAAGTAATGATGCAGTTTTGTTTTAATTGTATTTTTATTAGGAAATTATAAAAAAGAAACGTATTCCAATACAAACTTAGAAGTTATTCACAAAAAACGAGAAAAAAAAACCTTGACAAAAGTCTACATACGGCATATATGCATGCTTTATATTATTGTTGTCAGTTAGAAAGCAACGGGAAAGTACCGTTTGTAAAATTTTTAGTTCATGCTTGGCATAAGGCTTCGTGTTAATAACATTTCATCTGAGTCGTGAATAGTTTAAGTGGTGCATAATTGTGATAATGGCTCCTCGTAAAGAAATTTTAACTGATGTTCGAAACTTACATAGTTGTGAAATATAAAACCGAACAGAAATCATTTTGAGAAATATCGAAACTGCTAAATTTACCCAAAGCAACAGTCCAAACCATATTTGAAAACTTTAAAAATACGAGTACTAAAAGCGTTGAAAACAAATCGCGGAGCGGTCGGCCGAAGAAGCTTAGTCGCAGAGATGTCTCTTTTATTTTAAAAGAAGTGGATAAAAATCCAAAAGTGCATGCCACTGGAATTCGCTCACAAGTATAAAGACAAAGAACTCGGTTTCTGGAAACAAGTCTTATTCACAGACGAATCCAAATATATCATTTTTGGAAGTGATGGAAGAGCCAGAGTTTGGAGAAAAGTTAATATAATGATAAAAGATAATACAATAATGAACCCTAAGCACCTAGTATCTACAGTCAAGCATGGCGGTGGAAATGTCATGGTTTGGGGCACTGTGGCTGCGTCTGGAGTTGGAAATTTAGCGTTTGTTGAGGGGAACATGGATCGTTATCAATATAAGAATATACTAGAACCAAATTTAAGAGAATCCGTTGATAAACTGAACCTTGGTATAAGCTGGATCTTTCAACAGGATAACGATCCGAAGCACACGGCCTACATTATAAAGGAATGGCTGCTTTACTATGCTCCACGTCAACTAAATACACCACGATAGGCACCGATTTAAACATTATTGAGCACGTTTGGGCGATTTTGGAACGCAATCTGAGAAAACATGCATTACAAGCGCGAACGCTAAAAGAGAAGCTGCAGGAGGAGTGGCAACAAATAACACCCGTTGAGCTTGAAAATTTTTAACTTTTTTTGCCTTATTAAAGTTTTTTATGCTAATATGCTAGTCGTACGTACACTTTTGCCAAGGTTTTTTTTCGTTTTTTGTGAATAACTTCTAAGTTTGTATTGGAATACATTTCTTTTTTATAATTTCCTAATAAAAATATAATTAAAACAAAACTGCATCATTACTTTTTCCCCTAATACTTTTGAACTCGGGTAGATGCGAAAATATGGATCGTACGTAGACTTTTGTCGCCCAACAGGGTTGCGTTGTACTTTACTAACGTTGGTTGTTGTGATGAATGGAAAAGTAGTCTTGTGGAGTTGCCACAATACTCCCGTTTCAGACTTTTAGGTAGCAAAGCGTACTGAAAGTCGAATGATGCGTCCACGTCGTGTTGATTTGGTTGTCAGCGATGGTTTTGCAGGACAATCGGTGTTTGGAGCGGTTTCAGCGTGTTGGGTAATTGCTTCTGGGCGTTGGATCGTCTGCGGTGTTGAATCTAGACAATCATCGGTGGTAATAAACGCTGGTTTGAGGCGATCTATGGATATGTTAAGTGCTCTGTTACGTATTCTTACTTTGTAATATTTAGAGATACAGTGGGCGACAAAAGTCTACGTACAATCCATATTTCCGCGTCTGCCCGAGTTCAAAAGTATAAGGGGAAAAAGTAATGATGCAGTTTTGTTTTAATTGTATTTTTATTAGGAAATTATAAAAAAGAAACGTATTCCAATACAAACTTAGAAGTTATTCACAAAAAACGAGAAAAAAAAACCTTGACAAAAGTCTACATACGGCATATATGCATGCTTTATATTATTGTTGTCAGTTAGAAAGCAACGGGAAAGTACCGTTTGTAAAATTTTTAGGGCTTCGTGTTAATAACATTTCATCTGAGTCGTGAATAGTTTAAGTGGTGCATAATTGTGATAATGGCTTCTCGTAAAGAAATTTCAACTGATGTTCGAAACTTACATAGTTGTGAAATATAAAACCGAACAGAAATCATTTTGAGAAATATCGAAACTGCTAAATTTACCCAAAGCAACAGTCCAAACCATATTTGAAAACTTTAAAAATACGAGTACTAAAAGCGTTGAAAACAAATCGCGGAGCGGTCGGCCGAAGAAGCTTAGTCGCAGAGATGTCTCTTTTATTTTAAAGAAGTGGATAAAAATCCAAAAGTGCATGCCACTGGAATTCGCTCACAAGTATAAAGACAAAGAACTCGGTTTCTGGAAACAAGTCTTATTCACAGACGAATCCAAATATATCATTTTTGGAAGTGATTGAAGAGCCAGAGTTTGGAGAAAAGTTAATACAATGATAAAAGATAATACAATAGTGAACCCTAAGCTCCTAGTATCTACAGTCAAGCATGGCGGTGGAAATGTCATGGTTTGGGGCACTGTGGCTGCGTCTGGAGTTGGAAATTTAGCGTTTGTTGAGGGGAACATGGATCGTTATCAATATAAGAATATACTAGAACCAAATTTAAGAGAATCCGTTGATAAACTGAATCTTGGTAGAAGCTGGATCTTTCAACAGGATAACGATCCGAAGCACACGGCGCACATTATAAAGGAATGGCTGCTTTACTATGCTCCACGTCAACTAAATACACCACGACAGGCACCGATTTAAACATTATTGAGCACGTTTGGGCGATTTTGGAACGCAAGCTGAGAAAACATGCATTACAAGTGCGAACGCTAAAAGAGAAGCTGCAGGAGGAGTGGCAACAAATAACACCCGTTGAGCTTGAAAATTTTTAACTTTTTTTGCCTTATTCAAGTTTTTTATGCTAATATGCTAGTCGTACGTACACTTTTGTCGAGGTTTTTTTCTCGTTTTTTGTGAATAACTTCTAAGTTTGTATTGGTATACGTTTCTTTTTTATAATTTACTAATAAAAATATAATTAAAACAAAACTGCATCATTACTTTTTCCCCTAATACTTTTGAACTCGGGTAGATGCGAAAATATGGATCGTACGTAGACTTTTGTCGCCCACTGTACGTTCTTCTATTTCAAATGGGCCATCGTATGGTTGTGTGAGCGATGGTTTCACGGTGTCATTTCGTATGAAGACGTGAGTTGCGTGACTAAGCGCAGGGTGCACGAAAATCCTTCTTTTTTCATGATGCGCCGTATCTGTATGTTGAACTTTTTGTATGGTATATTTGAGTTGTTGAACGAATTCTGATGGTGAAGAGTGCTTAGCTGGCTCGAACATGTCGCCAGGCAGTCTGAGTGTCATGCCGAAGACGAGTTCACCCGGGGAGGCATCTATGTCAGTCTTGTAATCAGACCGCAATCCAAGAAGAATGATTGGTAGTTCAAGAGACCACTTCGTCGGGTTTGAAGTACACATAATTGATGCCTTCAAGGTGCGGTGGAACCTTTCAATAATTCCGTTCGCCTGTGGGTGGTAGGCTGTTGTACGAAGATGTGTGATACCCAAGGCGCGTGATAATTCATTGAAGAGTAGCGACTAAAAATTGCCTTCCCTAGTCGGTGGTGATGCGTAATGGTAAACCGTAGTGCTTAATCCAACCCTCGTTGAGCGCAAATGCGACTGTGTCGGCATTAATATCGCAAATTGGAATCACTTCCGGCTACCTTGTGAAGTGATCAATGATCGTGAGGCAATACTTAAAACCGTTGGAAATATTTGGTCGCGACGTGTTGAGAGACGAACACCTGAGCTCTTTGACACACAAAATCTGCTAAGATTTATTCGTAAATCCTGCAGATTTAAAACAGATTTAAAGGAACATGAAAACAGTACAATGGACGGCATGTAGTCTGAGTGCTGTTTTCTGCACGCGTTGTTTCGTGCCTGATTCCAACAAAAAAAATGCTCGCGGAGTGCTAACTCCTCAAGCTGCCCTTAACTTTTACAAATCTCTTGTAAGAGCCAAAATTAGTTATGACAGAACTACCACATGTCATTCTCCTAAATATGTTGTAAAAAAATTTCAAAATCAACTACTACGTCGACACCTAACCATATACTATATGCCCTATCAAGGGAACTACCATCTAAACAAAGAGGAATATTCTTAACATCTAAAGAATTATTAAACATAATGACCTATAATTATCTTTTATACATATAACATCGCTTCTGAAAATCTGCTCAACACTAGCAAACATATTTTTGACAAGGTAGAATATAATACAGAAATGATTATCGGTATAAAATACGTCATTCAATTGAATATGTTATCAGATATAGGTTTTAATAAATCAAATATATCTAAGGATACTATCTAAAAACTATTTTGGAAAAATATCACTTTTATAAAAATGAGAATTTACAAATATTTTCCCCCGATGCTACTATCAAAGATAACTTATGTGGCATAGCTGCATATTACGAATATGTTATTTTTACTGACAGCAAAACCAGTTGCATTATGTTAAAAAAACATAGTAAAAACAACCATACAGGCAATGAAATAAACGCTATAATTGAGAGGTCGTCGATTGGGGTCTGCAAGATAGAATGAATACCCGGACATTCAGGCTTCTTTTTAAATGAAAAAGCAGATAAAGATGCTAAGCTTAAATGGATTGCACATTGTGTCGAGTTATAAAGAAATAAAGGGGCATTTTTCCTGAGCCGCCATCAAAACCATGGTTTCACAGAATATATTTATCATCGAGTAAATTTAAATCAATTAATAGACTTATGTCCTCACATCATTATGATTGCGAATACCTATTTTTAATTGGAGCAATCCATGGAACAATAAACGGGTAGTATAATGTTAGCAGCTGATTGGAGTTTTTCTTATATGTGGTCCATAACAAGTCAAACTTTGTTTACAAAACAAATTTTTTTTTCAAGAACAAAAAAAAACTTTGTTTACAAAACAATCTTTGTTTACATTTTGTATCATTCAGGCAGGTTCTGGAATTCACTTCCGAGTGAATATCAAACAAATTCGTTTTCAATCCGACATTGGGTGTTCTGTGTTTCACTTTCACAATTTCAATTCCACATTTTTTCTAAAATGAATTCCGAGTGAATACGCATGTTCTGGAAAACGAATTCACAAGAAAAATGTCGGTTAGCATTCACTTCAGTTCAAACTTGCGAAATTGGTGCGAGCAAATATGTAAGTAAATAAAAACGCTTGATTATTGGAATAAATAGAGTTTCAAATATTTTTTTTTAAAACTCTAACATGGAATTAAAGTTAAATTTTATTTTTATAGGGGTAAACATAAGAATACGCAGCAGGAAGCGATCCTTCTCCACTTCATGGAGACACATAAAGATATCGCTCGAGGCTTTGTAAAGGGTGACAAAGTAAAAGTTGATGCCCTATGGAAGGCGGTGGTGACAGAGTTGAATCTGCGTGGTCCACCACAGAAAGATATTTCTGGTTGGAAAAAGGTGAACAAATTAATTTTTTTTTACTTTTGCTAATTTTTCTTAACTTAAAATAATATTATTTTAATAGGTTTTGATGGATTGGAAGGCCTTCATTAGGAAAAAAGTTGCACACAACAACTTGGAAGCTAGGGCAACGGGAGGAGGACCATTCAACAAACAAATCCTCACTCCAACCGAGGATACAATCGCAGGATTATGTGGAATATATACCGTGGTGGAAGGCATTCCAAACACAGCAGACTTCGGTGTCCCTTCTGCAAACGGCGAAGTGCCTTCAGAGGTTTCCAGCGACGATGATAACCTCCCGTCTACAAGCAGTTCTGCTCGATTCCGAAGACTCGAGCCTATGGTAACCGACCACTTATGGAACAATATCGGTGAGCAGACAGGTGCCATGAAAAGCCTTGTAGATGGGTTGCAAGATAATGTTGAGGCCACAAAGGAAGTGAGCAGTGGCATTCAATGTCTTTGTGAATCCGTTAAGGACTTGACAACTGCTGTACAAAACGCCACTGAGGAGAACAAAAGACACCATTTACAAATGGAGCGGCTGCGACAAACAGAAAATGAAATGAAGTATAAAGAGTATGAATTAGCGGAGCTGAAAATGTACCTCAAATATCAGTGCAAACCAAACAGTAATTAACTGCATAATTCCATCACTGTGTATTTACCTTATGATCGTACCTGTAATTAGTCCATTAATGGACAACGAATTTCGAATTCAATGTTTTGAGTTTATTTTTGAAAATAGTGAATTTATAATTATTTTAATTTTAGCCTTAAAGTGAATATATAATTATTTTAATTTTAGCCTTAAACTTGAAATCACAATTAAAAACATTTAAAAAATGACTATAAATTTGAATTTGTTTTATTTTATTCGGTGCTTTAAACTTTCAGGAAATTATATGAAGATGAGTGGCTATATTCTCTCTTAATGTTATAGCCTCAGTATCCAGTGTGGCATCATTTAATACTCCTTCAGCAACTGCGGGTTCTATTCTCTCGACTTCAGTGTCATCAGAAAATAACTCCTGTACTTTGTAGTGTTTGCAAACATTATGTAACGCGCAGCAAACATTTGTTATTTGCACCACCTTTTTTGGTTGGTATTGAAGAGGGCGTGCTAAGCATCTAAACCTGCTTTTTAGCACCCCTATTGTTCTCTCAACGACATTGCGTGCCGAAGAATGCTTTTGGTTAAATGTATGCTGCGCTGTGCCAGCAAGTGGATCTCTAAAAGGCGTTAGCAAAAAAGGCTGAAGTGCATATCCAGCATCGCCTAGAAGCCATGAGACACGTTCTCCGTTATCGTAGCACCGTTGGTAATAGTCATGAGCTCTACTCATACTCCATATTAAAGAGTCATGACTTGATCCAGGGCGACGGGCATCAACTGCCTTTATAACCATATTATGGTCGCATATCTGCAAAAAAATGTTTAACTGATAAAGCTTGTTATACAATAAATTTGATGAAATACCTTACAATCATTGCATTAATGCTAAAGTATCCTTTCCGATTGTAAAAAAGGCTATGATCTGTATGCGGCATAATTGTATATGCGTTCCGTCTACACAGCCAATTACTCCAGGTATACCAAAACTTCGTTGAAAATGCTGCTTCGATTTAGTCAGCTCACTTTCGGTCATACTTAATTGAATCCACTCCGGGCATAAGTACCTTTCCAAAATTTCCAATACTCTTGCCGTAACTTTTGCTACCGTGCTGCGCCCCATAGAAATGCAACTATCTTTGCCAACAGCCTTTTGAAAACCACCTTCGGCTAGGAATCTCAGTGTTGCCACGAGGTGTAATTGCACTGGAATAGACGTGTGCTTTATGTAATTGTCCACAACGATCAGCAGCATAAGGAAAGCGTCTTTGTTGACCCTGTAGTTGGACACAAATCTATGAAATATCTGATTATAATTGGACTAAATACAAATAAATACGTACATACTTACACCAACTCAGTCACATCAAATGGATTGGAATGGTCCCGCAGTATCCTTCTATTAAGAGCTGCTTCTGCATGATCCGCAATTTCCGTATATATGGTGGCAAACGCAGTTAAAGCACTCATTTTTCGATTTTTATACTAAAATTTATTATTTATTTTGGGTAAATTGACAGCTGTCAGCTGTTAAGTTCACTTTTGCGGTGAATGAAAAACGAGTTCTAAAATGAACAAAAAGTTCGGTTTTCAGAACACCAAATCCAAATTCACTCGGTTCTAGGTTTATTTGCATATTCACTTTCACTTGGATTCCAGAACCTACCTGATTATAATTTTCAATTTATATAAATTTTGCGTTAACGTGATTTGGAAACATACATACGTACTTATGTACATACGCAGAAATGGGACTTTAGTTTTGCATTTATTTATCTATTAAATATTTACTTGACTAATTACAAACTTGAAATTTAATCTAGAACAATATAGAAAATGATAGAAACGGTGATGCTCGCAGAACGTGTCGATGATGATGAGTTTAAAAATTAGTGTGCCAAAAAACAGGGTTGCGTTGTACTTTACTAAAGTTGGTTGTTGTGATGAATTGAAAAGTAGTCTTGTGGAGTTGCCACAATACTCCCGTTTCAGACTTTTAGGTAGCAAAGCGTACTGAAAGTCGAATGATGCGTCCACGTCGTGTTGATTTGGTTGTCAGCGATGGTTTTGCAGGACAATCGGTGTTTGGAGCAGTTTCAGCGTGTTGGGTAATTGCTTCTGGGCGTTGGATCGTCTGCGGTGTTGAATCTAGACAATCATCGGTGGTAATAAACGCTGGTTTGAGGCGATCTATCGATATGTTAAGTGCTCTGTTACGTATTCTTACTTTGTAATATTTAGAGATACAGTGGGCGACAAAAGTCTACGTACGATCCATATTTCCGCGTCTGCCCGAGTTCAAAAGTATTAGGGGAAAAAGTAATGATGCAGTTTTGTTTTAATTGTATTTTTATTAGGAAATTATAAAAAAGAAACGTATTCCAATACAAACTTAGAAGTTATTCACAAAAAACGAGAAAAAAAAAACCTTGACAAAAGTCTACATATGGCATATACAATGCTTTATATTTTTGTTGTCAGTTAGAAAGCAACGGGAAAGTACCGTTTGTAAAATTTTTAGGGCTTCGTGTTAATAACATTTCATCTGAGTCGTGAATAGTTTAAGTGGTGCATAATTGTGATAATGGCTTCTCGTAAAGAAATTTTAACTGATGTTCGAAACTTACATAGTTGTGAAATATAAAACCGAACAGAAATCATTTTGAGAAATATCGAAACTGCTAAATTTACCCAAAGCAACAGTCCAATGGGGTGCAATGGGGTACAGTGGTGCTTCTGGGTATGCAGATACAGTTGCGCGGCTATACTCAATTCCTACTCTTACGTCCACGTTCGTGCACCCTGGGCAACGTGAGCAACCCAAGTGCGAGATGCGGTAACCAACCCGTGTGGAGCCTTGGATCACGGCTAATAGAGAGGGAGCTTTAGTGGAGCCACTCCGACATATTCGGTTTAAGGGTTCACTAAAGTCTGCAGCGTCTGTTCACCAGGAGGTGCGGCTGCAAGCGGGCGTCTGTCTTAAAGCAAGAGGCTCGCTATATAAATGAACCCAAACTTTTTACCCCCAGCAATGGGTTATGCGTTGGGTTTGGGACCCACCATGTAAAATACAAGTCCAATGAAAAGATCGAAACAGCCTCGGATAATGACCTCCCCACACGTTGACGACCCACGCAAACGAAACAAGGACTACGATTTACGGATATGCACCTGGAATGTCCGGACCCTTTATAGGGAAGGTGCCTCTATCCAACTGCTGGATGTACTAAATAAGTATAAGGCTGACATCACTGCAGTCCAGGAAATGCGATGGACGGGACATGGATGCAAAAAATACGCATCGTGCGACGTTTACTACAGCTGCCATCAGACGGCGCACAAATTTGGTGTTGGATTTGTGGTTGAGCGGAGACTGCGAGATCTTGTCTCCAGGTTCACCCCCATCAGTGAACGAATTGCCACAATCCGCATCAAAGCTAAATTTAATAAGATCAGCTTGATTTGTGCGCACGCCCCGACGGAGGAGAAGGATGATGGGACCAAGGATGAATTTTACGAGCGCTTGGAGGAAGCATACGAGCGCTGCCCCCGCCACGATGTAAAAATTGTGATTGGTGATTTTAACGCTAAGGTGGGCAAAGAACAAATTTTTGGTCCAACAGTCGGAAACTTCAGCCTTCATAAAAATACCTCCGGCAACGGAGAGAGGCTGATCGACTTCGCCGCGGCGCGAAACATGGTAGTAAGTAGCACCAGGTTCCAACACCGAAGCATCCACCAAGCAACGACCAAGGCAAGGTGAGAACAGCACTTAGGCGGCTAAAGAATAACAAAGCGCCTGGGGCAGACGGTATACCGGCTGAGCTTTTCAAAGCCGGCGGCGAAGAGCTGGTAGGAAGCATGTACCAGCTGTTAAGCACAATTTGGTCTGACGAGTACATGCCAGAAGATTGGAACCTTAGTGTTCTTTGCCTAATCCATAAGAAGGTTGATCCTGCTGTTTGCGCCAACTACCGTGGGATAAGCCTTCTAAAAATCGCATATAAGGTTTTATCGACGATACTGTGTGAAAGACTGAAGCCATATATGAACCAGCTGATTGGACCTTATCAGTGTGGTTTTAGACCTGGTAAATCCACCATCGACCAGATATTCACAGCACGTCAAATCCTGGAAAAGACCTTAGATAAGCAAATCGACACACACCACCTTTTTGTCGACTTCAAAGCCGCTTTTGATAGCACGAATAGAAGCTGCCTGTACGACGCCATGTCTAAATTTGGGATCCCCGCAAAACTAATACGGCTATGTAGAGTGACGTTGAGCACAACATTTAGCTCCGTCAAAGTTGGGAAGAACCTCTCCGCGCCGTTTGAGACCAAACGAGGTTTTAGACAAGGTGACTCACTTTCGTGCAATTTCTTCAACCTAATGCTGGAAACTGTAATAAGAGCTGCCAATCTGAATCGCAGTGGTACTATATATAACAAAAGTACGATGCTGCTTGCATATGCGAATGATATTGACATCGTTGGCCTTAACAACAGGGCCGTCAGTGCAGCATTTTCCAGTCTAGAGAAGGAAGCAAAGGAGGTTGGTCTAGTAGTGAATGAGGACAAAACAAAGTACCTTGTGGAACAAACAAAAAATCCTCGCGTATTGGGACCCACGTCACTGTTGGCAGCTACAATTTTGAAGTAGTCAAGGATTTTGTATACCTTGGATCCAGCATAAACACCACCAATAATGTCAGCCTTGAAATCAAACGAAGAATAACACTTGCCAACAGATGCTACTTTGGGCTCGGTAGGCAGTTGAAAAGCAGAGCCCTTTCTCGACGAACGAAAAACGGCAAGGACGCCCAAGAACACACTGGAAGGACCAAGTGCAGAAGGACCTGTCTACGCTTGGTATGAGTAATTGGCGTAACCTCGCCAAGGAGAGAGGGAACTGGCGAAGCTTTTTGATCTCGGCCCAAACCGACAAACGGTTGTAGCGCCATAAAAGAAGGAGAAGAACAGTCCAAACCATATTTGAAAACTTTAAAAATACGAGTACTAAAAGCGTTGAAAACAAATCGCGGAGCGGTCGGCCGAAGAAGCTTAGTCGCAGAGATGTCTCTTTTATTTTTAAGAAGTGGATAAAAATCCAAAAGTGCATGCCACTGGAATTCGCTCACAAGTATAAAGACAAAGAACTCGGTTTCTGGAAACAAGTCTTATTCACAGACGAATCCAAATATATCATTTTTGGAAGTGATTGAAGAGCCAGAGTTTGGAGAAAAGTTAATACAATGATAAAAGATAATACAATAGTGAACCCTAAGCTCCTAGTATCTACAGTCAAGCATGGCGGTGGAAATGTAATGGTTTGGGGCACTGTGGCTGCGTCTGGAGTTGGAAATTTAGCGTTTGTTGAGGGGAACATGGATCGTTATTAATATAAGAATATACTAGAACCAAATTTAAGAGAATCCGTTGATAAACTGAATCTTGGTAGAAGCTGGATCTTTCAACAGGATAACGATCCGAAGCACACGGCGCACATTATAAAGGAATGGCTGCTTTACTATGCTCCACGTCAACTAAATACACCACGACAGGCACCGATTTAAACATTATTGAGCACGTTTGGGCGATTTTGGAACGCAAGCTGAGAAAACATGCATTAAAAGTGCGAACGCTAAAAGAGAAGCTGCAGGAGGAGTGGCAACAAATAACACCCGTTGAGCTTGAAAATTTTTAACTTTTTTTGCCTTATTAAAGTTTTTTATGCTAATATGCTAGTCGTACGTACACTTTTGTCAAGGTTTTTTTCTCGTTTTTTGTGAATAACTTCTAAGTTTGTATTGGTATACGTTTCTTTTTTATAATTTACTAATAAAAATATAATTAAAACAAAACTGCATCATTACTTTTTCCCCTAATACTTTTGAACTCGGGTAGATGCGAAAATATGGATCGTACGTAGACTTTTGTCGCCCACTGTACGTTCTTCTATTTCAAATGGGCCATCGTATGGTTGTGTGAGCGATGGTTTCACGGTGTCATTTCGTATGAAGACGTGAGTTGCGTGACTAAGCGCAGGGTGCACGAAAATCCTTCTTTTTTCATGATGCGCCGTATCTGTATGTTGAACTTTTTGCATGGTATATTTGAGTTGTTGAACGAATTCTGATGGTGAAGAGTGCTTAGCTGGCTCGAACATGTCGCCAGGCAGTCTGAGTGTCATGCCGAAGACGAGTTCACCCGGGGAGGCATCTATGTCAGTCTTGTAATCAGACCGCAATCCAAGAAGAATGATTGGTAGTTCAAGAGACCACTTCGTCGGGTTTGAAGTACACATAATTGATGCCTTCAAGGTGCGGTGGAACCTTTCAATAATTCCGTTCGCCTGTGGGTGGTAGGCTGTTGTACGAAGATGTGTGATACCCAAGGCGCGTGATAATTCATTGAAGAGTAGCGACTAAATATTGCCTTCCTTAGTCGGTGGTGATGCGTAATGGTAAACCGTAGTGCTTAATCCAACCCTCGATGAGCGTAAATGCGACTGTGTCGGCATTAAAATCGCAAATTGGAATCACTTCCGGCTACCTTGTGAAGTGGACAATGATCGTGAGGCAATACTTAAAACCGTTGGAAACATTTGGTCGCGACGTGTTGAGAGACGAACACCTGAGCTCTTTGACACCCAAAATCTGCTAAGATTTATTCGTAAATCCTGCAGATTTAAAACAGATTTAAGGAACATGAAAACAGTACAATGGACGGCATGTAGTCTGAGTGCTGTTTTCTGCACGCGTTGTTTCGTGCCTGATTCCAACAAAAAAAATGCTCGCGGAGTGCTAACTCCTCAAGCTGCCCTTAACTTTTACAAATCTCTTGTAAGAGCCAAAATTAGTTATGACAGAACTACCACATGTCATTCTCCTAAATATGTTGTAAAAAAATTTCAAAATCAACTACTACGTCGACACCTAACCATATACTATATGCCCTATCAAGGGAACTACCATCTAAACAAAGAGGAATATTCTTAACATCTAAAGAATTATTAAACATAATGACCTATAATTATCTTTTATACATATAACATCGCTTCTGAAAATCTGCTCAACACTAGCAAACATATTTTTGACAAGGTAGAATATAATACAGAAATGATTATCGGTATAAAATACGTCATTCAATTGAATATGTTATCAGATATAGGTTTTAATAAATCAAATATATCTAAGGATACTATCTAAAAACTATTTTGGAAAAATATCACTTTTATAAAAATGAGAATTTACAAATATTTTCCACCGATGCTACTATCAAAGATAACTTATGTGGCATAGCAGCATATTACGAATATGTTATTTTTACTGACAGCAAAACCAGTTGCATTACGTTAAAAAAACATAGTAAAAACAACCATACAGGCAATGAAATAAACGCTATAATTGAGAGGTCGTCGATTGGGGTCTGCAAGATAGAATGAATACCCGGACATTCAGGCTTCTTTTTAAATGAAAAAGCAGATAAAGATGCAAAGCTTAAATGGATTGCACATTGTGTCGAGTTATAAAGAAATAAAGGGGCATTTTTCCTGAGCCGCCATCAAAACCATGGTTTCACAGAATATATTTATCATCGAGTAAATTTAAATCAATTAATAGTCTTATGTCCTCACATCATTATGATTGCGAATACCTATTTTTAATTGGAACAATCCATGGAACAATAAACAGGTAGTATAATGCTAGCAGCTGATTGGAGTTTTTTCTTATATGTGGTCCATAACAAGTCAAACTTTGTTTACAAAACAAATTTTTTTTTTCAAGAACAAAAAAAAACTTTGTTTACAAAACAATCTTTGTTTACATTTTGTATAATTCAGGCAGGTTCTGGAATTCACTTCCGAGTGAATATCAAACAAATTCGTTTTCAATCCGACATTTGGTGTTCTGTGTTTCACTTTCACAATTTCAATTCCACATTTTTTCTAAAATGAATTCCGAGTGAATACGCATGTTCTGGAAAACGAATTCACAAGAAAAATGTCGGTTAGCATTCACTTCAGTTCAAACTTGCGAAATTGGTGCGAGCAAATATGTAAGTAAATAAAAACGCTTGATTATTGGAATAAATAGAGTTTCAAATATTTTTTTTTAAAACTCTAACATGGAATTAAAGTTAAATTTTATTTTTATAGGGGTAAACATAAGAATACGCAGCAGGAAGCGATCCTTCTCCACTTCATGGAGACACATAAAGATATCGCTCGAGGCTTTGTAAAGGGTGACAAAGTAAAAGTTGATGCCCTATGGTGGTGACAGAGTTGAATCTGCATGGTCCACCACAGAAAGATATTTCTGGTTGGAAAAAGGTGAACAAATTAATTTTTTTTTACTTTTGCTAATTTTTCTTAACTTAAAATAATATTATTTTAATAGGTTTTGATGGATTGGAAGGCCTTCATTAGGAAAAAAGTTGCACACAACAACTTGGAAGCTAGGGCAACGGGAGGAGGACCATTCAACAAACAAATCCTCACTCCAACCGAGGATACAATCGCAGGATTATGTGGAATATATACCGTGGTGGAAGGCATTCCAAACACAGCAGACTTCGGTGTCCCTTCTGCAAACAGCGAAGTGCCTTCAGAGGTTTCCAGCGACGATGATAACCTCCCGTCTACAAGCAGTTCTGCTCGATTCCGAAGACTCGAGCCTATGGTAACCGACCACTTATGGAACAATATCGGTGAGCAGACAGGTGCCATGAAAAGCCTTGTAGATGGGTTGCAAGATAATGTTGAGGCCACAAAGGAAGTGAGCAGTGGCATTCAATGTCTTTGTGAATCCGTTAAGGACTTGACAACTGCTGTACAAAACGCCACTGAGGAGAACAAAAGACACCATTTACAAATGGAGCGGCTGCGACAAACAGAAAATGAAATGAAGTATAAAGAGTATGAATTAGCGGAGCTGAAAATGTACCTCAAATATCAGTGCAAACCAAACAGTAATTAACTGCATAATTCCATCACTGTGTATTTACCTTATGATCGTACCTGTAATTAGTCCATTAATGGACAACGAATTTCGAATTCAATGTTTTGAGTTTATTTTTGAAAATAGTGAATTTATAATTATTTTAATTTTAGCCTTAAAGTGAATATATAATTATTTTAATTTTAGCCTTAAACTTGAAATCACAATTAAAAACATTTAAAAAATGACTATAAATTTGAATTTGTTTTATTTTATTCGGTGCTTTAAACTTTCAGGAAACTGTATGAAGATGAGTGGCTATATTCTCTCTTAATGTTATAGCCTCAGTATCCAGTGTGGCATCATTTAATACTCCTTCAGCAACTGCGGGTTCTATTCTCTTGACTTCAGTGTCATCAGAAAATAACTCCTGTACTTTGTAGTGTTTGCAAACATTATGTAACGCGCAGCAAACATTTGTTATTTGCACCACCTTTTTTGGTTGGTATTGAAGAGGGCGTGCTAAGCATCTAAACCTGCTTTTTAGCACCCCTATTGTTCTCTCAACGACATTGCGTGCCGAAGAATGCTTTTGGTTAAATGTATGCTGCGCTGTGCCAGCAAGTGGATCTCTAAAAGGCGTTAGCAAAAAAGGCTGAAGTGCATATCCAGCATCGCCTAGAAGCCATGAGACACGTTCTCCGTTATCGTAGCACCGTTGGTAATAGTCATGAGCTCTACTCATACTCCATATTAAAGAGTCATGACTTGATCCAGGGCGACGGGCATCAACTGCCTTTATAACCATATTATGGTCGCATATCTGCAAAAAAATGTTTAACTGATAAAGCTTGTTATACAATAAATTTGATGAAATACCTTACAATCATTGCATTAATGCTAAAGTATCCTTTCCGATTGTAAAAAAGCCTATGATCTGTATGCGGCATAATTGTATATGCGTTCCGTCTACACAGCCAATTACTCCAGGTATACCAAAACTTCGTTGAAAATGCTGCTTCGATTTAGTCAGCTCACTTTCGAACATACTTAATTGAATCCACTCCGGGCATAAGTACCTTTCCAAAATTTCCAATACTCTTGCCGTAACTTTTGCTACCGTGCTGCGCCCCATAGAAATGCAACTATCTTTGCCAACAGCCTTTTGAAAACCACCTTCGGCTAGGAATCTCAGTGTTGCCACGAGGTGTAATTGCACTGGAATAGACGTGTGCTTTATGTAATTGTCCACAACGTTCAGCAGCATAAGGAAAGCGTCTTTGTTGACCCTGTAGTTGGACACAAATCTATGAAATATCTGATTATAATTGGACTAAATACAAATAAATACGTACATACTTACACCAACTCAGTCACATCAAATGGATTGGAATGGTCCCGCAGTATCCTTCTATTAAGAGCTGCTTCTGCATGATCCGCAATTTCCGTATATATGGTGGCAAACGCAGTTAAAGCACTCATTTTTCGATTTTTATACTAAAATTTATTATTTATTTTGGGTTAATTGACAGCTGTCAGCTGTTAAGTTCACTTTTGCGGTGAATGAAAAACGAGTTCTAAAATGAACAAAAAGTTCGGTTTTCAGAACACCAAATCCAAATTCACTCGGTTCTAGGTTTATTTGCATATTCACTTTCACTTGGATTCCAGAACCTACCTGATTATAATTTTCAATTTATATAAATTTTGCGTTAACGTGATTTGGAAACATACATACGTACTTATGTACATACGCAGAAATGGGACTTTAGTTTTGCATTTATTTATCTATTAAATATTTACTTGACTAATTACAAACTTGAAATTTAATCTAGAACAATATAGAAAATGATAGAAACGGTGCTGCTCGCAGAACGTGTCGATGATGATGAGTTTAAAAATTAGTGTGCCAAAAAACAGGGTTGCGTTGTACTTTACTAACGTTGGTTGTTGTGATGAATTGAAAAGTAGTCTTGTGGAGTTGCCACAATACTCCCGTTTCAGACTTTTAGGTAGCAAAGCGTACTGAAAGTCGAATGATGCGTCCACGTCGTGTTGATTTGGTTGTCAGCGATGGTTTTGCAGGACAATCGGTGTTTGGAGCAGTTTCAGCGTGTTGGGTAATTGCTTCTGGGCGTTGGATCGTCTGCGGTGTTGAATCTAGACAATCATCGGTGGTAATAAACGCTGGTTTGAGGCGATCTATCGATATGTTAAGTGCTCTGTTACGTATTCTTACTTTGTAATATTTAGAGATACAGTGGGCGACAAAAGTCTACGTACGATCCATATTTCCGCGTCTGCCCGAGTTCAAAAGTATTAGGGGAAAAAATAATGATGCAGTTTTGTTTTAATTGTATTTTTATTAGGAAATTATAAAAAAGAAACGTATTCCAATACAAACTTAGAAGTTATTCACAAAAAACGAGAAAAAAAAACCTTGACAAAAGTCTACATACGGCATATATGCATGCTTTATATTATTGTTGTCAGTTAGAAAGCAACGGGAAAGTACCGTTTGTAAAATTTTTAGGGCTTCGTGTTAATAACGTTTCATCTGAGTCGTGAATAGTTTAAGTGGTGCATAATTGTGATAATGGCTTCTCGTAAAGAAATTTTAACTGATGTTCGAAACTTACATAGTTGTGAAATATAAAACCGAACAGAAATCATTTTGAGAAATATCGAAACTGCTAAATTTACCCAAAGCAACAGTCCAAACCATATTTGAAAACTTTAAAAATACGAGTACTAAAAGCGTTGAAAACAAATCGCGGAGCGGTCGGCCGAAGAAGCTTAGTCGCAGAGATGTCTCTTTTATTTTAAAGAAGTGGATAAAAATCCAAAAGTGCATGCCACTGGAATTCGCTCACAAGTATAAAGACAAAGAACTCGGTTTCTGGAAACAAGTCTTATTCACAGACGAATCCAAATATATCATTTTTGGAAGTGATTGAAGAGCCAGAGTTTGGAGAAAAGTTAATACAATGATAAAAGATAATACAATAGTGAACCCTAAGCTCCTAGTATCTACAGTCAAGCATGGCGGTGGAAATGTCATGGTTTGGGGCACTGTGGCTGCGTCTGGAGTTGGAAATTTAGCGTTTGTTGAGGGGAACATGGATCGTTATCAATAAAAGAATATACTAGAACCAAATTTAAGAGAATCCGTTGATAAACTGAATCTTGGTAGAAGCTGGATCTTTCAACAGGATAACGATCCGAAGCACACGGCGCACATTATAAAGGAATGGCTGCTTTACTATGCTCCACGTCAACTAAATACACCACGACAGGCACCGATTTAAACATTATTGAGCACGTTTGGGCGATTTTGGAACGCAAGCTGAGAAAACATGCATTACAAGTGCGAACGCTAAAAGAGAAGCTGCAGGAGGAGTGGCAACAAATAACACCCGTTGAGCTTGAAAATTTTTAACTTTTTTTGCCTTATTCAAGTTTTTTATGCTAATATGCTAGTCGTACGTACACTTTTGTCGAGGTTTTTTTCTCGTTTTTTGTGAATAACTTCTAAGTTTGTATTGGTATACGTTTCTTTTTTATAATTTACTAATAAAAATATAATTAAAACAAAACTGCATCATTACTTTTTCCCCTAATACTTTTGAACTCGGGTAGATGCGAAAATATGGATCGTACGTAGACTTTTGTCGCCCACTGTACGTTCTTCTATTTCAAATGGGCCATCGTATGGTTGTGTGAGCGATGGTTTCACGGTGTCATTTCGTATGAAGACGTGAGTTGCGTGACTAAGCGCAGGGTGCACGAAAATCCTTCTTTTTTCATGATGCGCCGTATCTGTATGTTGAACTTTTTGTATGGTATATTTGAGTTGTTGAACGAATTCTGATGGTGAAGAGTGCTTAGCTGGCTCGAACATGTCGCCAGGCAGTCTGAGTGTCATGCCGAAGACGAGTTCACCCGGGGAGGCATCTATGTCAGTCTTGTAATCAGACCGCAATCCAAGAAGAATGATTGGTAGTTCAAGAGACCACTTCGTCGGGTTTGAAGTACACATAATTGATGCCTTCAAGGTGCGGTGGAACCTTTCAATAATTCCGTTCGCCTGTGGGTGGTAGGCTGTTGTACGAAGATGTGTGATACCCAAGGCGCGTGATAATTCATTGAAGAGTAGCGACTAAAAATTGCCTTCCCTAGTCGGTGGTGATGCGTAATGGTAAACCGTAGTGCTTAATCCAACCCTCGTTGAGCGCAAATGCGACTGTGTCGGCATTAATATCGCAAATTGGAATCACTTCCGGCTACCTTGTGAAGTGATCAATGATCGTGAGGCAATACTTAAAACCGTTGGAAACATTTGGTCGCGACGTGTTGAGAGACGAACACCTGAGCTCTTTGACACACAAAATCTGCTAAGATTTATTCGTAAATCCTGCAGATTTAAAACAGATTTAAAGGAACATGAAAACAGTACAATGGACGGCATGTAGTCTGAGTGCTGTTTTCTGCACGCGTTGTTTCGTGCCTGATTCCAACAAAAAAAATGCTCGCGGAGTGCTAACTCCTCAAGCTGCCCTTAACTTTTACAAATCTCTTGTAAGAGCCAAAATTAGTTATGACAGAACTACCACATGTCATTCTCCTAAATATGTTGTAAAAAAATTTCAAAATCAACTACTACGTCGACACCTAACCATATACTATATGCCCTATCAAGGGAACTACCATCTAAACAAAGAGGAATATTCTTAACATCTAAAGAATTATTAAACATAATGACCTATAATTATCTTTTATACATATAACATCGCTTCTGAAAATCTGCTCAACACTAGCAAACATATTTTTGACAAGGTAGAATATAATACAGAAATGATTATCGGTATAAAATACGTCATTCAATTGAATATGTTATCAGATATAGGTTTTAATAAATCAAATATATCTAAGGATACTATCTAAAAACTATTTTGGAAAAATATCACTTTTATAAAAATGAGAATTTACAAATATTTTCCACCGATGCTACTATCAAAGATAACTTATGTGGCATAGCAGCATATTACGAATATGTTATTTTTACTGACAGCAAAACCAGTTGCATTACGTTAAAAAAACATAGTAAAAACAACCATACAGGCAATGAAATAAACGCTATAATTGAGAGGTCGTCGATTGGGGTCTGCAAGATAGAATGAATACCCGGACATTCAGGCTTCTTTTTAAATGAAAAAGCAGATAAAGATGCAAAGCTTAAATGGATTGCACATTGTGTCGAGTTATAAAGAAATAAAGGGGCATTTTTCCTGAGCCGCCATCAAAACCATGGTTTCACAGAATATATTTATCATCGAGTAAATTTAAATCAATTAATAGACTTATGTCCTCACATCATTATGATTGCGAATACCTATTTTTAATTGGAACAATCCATGGAACAATAAACAGGTAGTATAATGCTAGCAGCTGATTGGAGTTTTTTCTTATATGTGGTCCATAACAAGTCAAACTTTGTTTACAAAACAAATTTTTTTTTTCAAGAACAAAAAAAAACTTTGTTTACAAAACAATCTTTGTTTACATTTTGTATAATTCAGGCAGGTTCTGGAATTCACTTCCGAGTGAATATCAAACAAATTCGTTTTCAATCCGACATTTGGTGTTCTGTGTTTCACTTTCACAATTTCAATTCCACATTTTTTCTAAAATGAATTCCGAGTGAATACGCATGTTCTGGAAAACGAATTCACAAGAAAAATGTCGGTTAGCATTCACTTCAGTTCAAACTTGCGAAATTGGTGCGAGCAAATATGTAAGTAAATAAAAACGCTTGATTATTGGAATAAATAGAGTTTCAAATATTTTTTTTTAAAACTCTAACATGGAATTAAAGTTAAATTTTATTTTTATAGGGGTAAACATAAGAATACGCAGCAGGAAGCGATCCTTCTCCACTTCATGGAGACACATAAAGATATCGCTCGAGGCTTTGTAAAGGGTGACAAAGTAAAAGTTGATGCCCTATGGAAGGCGGTGGTGACAGAGTTGAATCTGCATGGTCCACCACAGAAAGATATTTCTGGTTGGAAAAAGGTGAACAAATTAATTTTTTTTTACTTTTGCTAATTTTTCTTAACTTAAAATAATATTATTTTAATAGGTTTTGATGGATTGGAAGGCCTTCATTAGGAAAAAAGTTGCACACAACAACTTGGAAGCTAGGGCAACGGGAGGAGGACCATTCAACAAACAAATCCTCACTCCAACCGAGGATACAATCGCAGGATTATGTGGAATATATACCGTGGTGGAAGGCATTCCAAACACAGCAGACTTCGGTGTCCCTTCTGCAAACAGCGAAGTGCCTTCAGAGGTTTCCAGCGACGATGATAACCTCCCGTCTACAAGCAGTTCTGCTCGATTCCGAAGACTCGAGCCTATGGTAACCGACCACTTATGGAACAATATCGGTGAGCAGACAGGTGCCATGAAAAGCCTTGTAGATGGGTTGCAAGATAATGTTGAGGCCACAAAGGAAGTGAGCAGTGGCATTCAATGTCTTTGTGAATCCGTTAAGGACTTGACAACTGCTGTACAAAACGCCACTGAGGAGAACAAAAGACACCATTTACAAATGGAGCGGCTGCGACAAACAGAAAATGAAATGAAGTATAAAGAGTATGAATTAGCGGAGCTGAAAATGTACCTCAAATATCAGTGCAAACCAAACAGTAATTAACTGCATAATTCCATCACTGTGTATTTACCTTATGATCGTACCTGTAATTAGTCCATTAATGGACAACGAATTTCGAATTCAATGTTTTGAGTTTATTTTTGAAAATAGTGAATTTATAATTATTTTAATTTTAGCCTTAAAGTGAATATATAATTATTTTAATTTTAGCCTTAAACTTGAAATCACAATTAAAAACATTTAAAAAATGACTATAAATTTGAATTTGTTTTATTTTATTCGGTGCTTTAAACTTTCAGGAAACTGTATGAAGATGAGTGGCTATATTCTCTCTTAATGTTATAGCCTCAGTATCCAGTGTGGCATCATTTAATACTCCTTCAGCAACTGCGGGTTCTATTCTCTTGACTTCAGTGTCATCAGAAAATAACTCCTGTACTTTGTAGTGTTTGCAAACATTATGTAACGCGCAGCAAACATTTGTTATTTGCACCACCTTTTTTGGTTGGTATTGAAGAGGGCGTGCTAAGCATCTAAACCTGCTTTTTAGCACCCCTATTGTTCTCTCAACGACATTGCGTGCCGAAGAATGCTTTTGGTTAAATGTATGCTGCGCTGTGCCAGCAAGTGGATCTCTAAAAGGCGTTAGCAAAAAAGGCTGAAGTGCATATCCAGCATCGCCTAGAAGCCATGAGACACGTTCTCCGTTATCGTAGCACCGTTGGTAATAGTCATGAGCTCTACTCATACTCCATATTAAAGAGTCATGACTTGATCCAGGGCGACGGGCATCAACTGCCTTTATAACCATATTATGGTCGCATATCTGCAAAAAAATGTTTAACTGATAAAGCTTGTTATACAATAAATTTGATGAAATACCTTACAATCATTGCATTAATGCTAAAGTATCCTTTCCGATTGTAAAAAAGCCTATGATCTGTATGCGGCATAATTGTATATGCGTTCCGTCTACACAGCCAATTACTCCAGGTATACCAAAACTTCGTTGAAAATGCTGCTTCGATTTAGTCAGCTCACTTTCGAACATACTTAATTGAATCCACTCCGGGCATAAGTACCTTTCCAAAATTTCCAATACTCTTGCCGTAACTTTTGCTACCGTGCTGCGCCCCATAGAAATGCAACTATCTTTGCCAACAGCCTTTTGAAAACCACCTTCGGCTAGGAATCTCAGTGTTGCCACGAGGTGTAATTGCACTGGAATAGACGTGTGCTTTATGTAATTGTCCACAACGTTCAGCAGCATAAGGAAAGCGTCTTTGTTGACCCTGTAGTTGGACACAAATCTATGAAATATCTGATTATAATTGGACTAAATACAAATAAATACGTACATACTTACACCAATTCAGTCACATCAAATGGATTGGAATGGTCCCGCAGTATCCTTCTATTAAGAGCTGCTTCTGCATGATCCGCAATTTCCGTATATATGGTGGCAAACGCAGTTAAAGCACTCATTTTTCGATTTTTATACTAAAATTTATTATTTATTTTGGGTTAATTGACAGCTGTCAGCTGTTAAGTTCACTTTTGCGGTGAATGAAAAACGAGTTCTAAAATGAACAAAAAGTTCGGTTTTCAGAACACCAAATCCAAATTCACTCGGTTCTAGGTTTATTTGCATATTCACTTTCACTTGGATTCCAGAACCTACCTGATTATAATTTTCAATTTATATAAATTTTGCGTTAACGTGATTTGGAAACATACATACGTACTTATGTACATACGCAGAAATGGGACTTTAGTTTTGCATTTATTTATCTATTAAATATTTACTTGACTAATTACAAACTTGAAATTTAATCTAGAACAATATAGAAAATGATAGAAACGGTGCTGCTCGCAGAACGTGTCGATGATGAGTTTAAAAATTAGTGTGCCAAAAAACAGGGTTGCGTTGTACTTTACTAACGTTGGTTGTTGTGATGAATTGAAAAGTAGTCTTGTGGAGTTGCCACAATACTCCCGTTTCAGACTTTTAGGTAGCAAAGCATACTGAAAGTCGAATGATGCGTCCACGTCGTGTTGATTTGGTTGTCAGCGATGGTTTTGCAGGACAATCGGTGTTTGGAGCAGTTTCAGCGTGTTGGGTAATTGCTTCTGGGCGTTGGATCGTCTGCGGTGTTGAATCTAGACAATCATCGGTGGTAATAAACGCTGGTTTGAGGCGATCTATCGATATGTTAAGTGCTCTGTTACGTATTCTTACTTTGTAATATTTAGAGATACAGTGGGCGACAAAAGTCTACGTACGATCCATATTTCCGCGTCTGCCCGAGTTCAAAAGTATTAGGGGAAAAAATAATGATGCAGTTTTGTTTTAATTGTATTTTTATTAGGAAATTATAAAAAAGAAACGTATTCCAATACAAACTTAGAAGTTATTCACAAAAAACGAGAAAAAAAAACCTTGACAAAAGTCTACATACGGCATATATGCATGCTTTATATTATTGTTGTCAGTTAGAAAGCAACGGGAAAGTACCGTTTGTAAAATTTTTAGGGCTTCGTGTTAATAACATTTCATCTGAGTCGTGAATAGTTTAAGTGGTGCATAATTGTGATAATGGCTTCTCGTAAAGAAATTTTAACTGATGTTCGAAACTTACATAGTTGTGAAATATAAAACCGAACAGAAATCATTTTGAGAAATATCGAAACTGCTAAATTTACCCAAAGCAACAGTCCAAACCATATTTGAAAACTTTAAAAATACGAGTACTAAAAGCGTTGAAAACAAATCGCGGAGCGGTCGGCCGAAGAAGCTTAGTCGCAGAGATGTCTCTTTTATTTTAAAGAAGTGGATAAAAATCCAAAAGTGCATGCCACTGGAATTCGCTCACAAGTATAAAGACAAAGAACTCGGTTTCTGGAAACAAGTCTTATTCACAGACGAATCCAAATATATCATTTTTGGAAGTGATTGAAGAGCCAGAGTTTGGAGAAAAGTTAATACAATGATAAAAGATAATACAATAGTGAACCCTAAGCTCCTAGTATCTACAGTCAAGCATGGCGGTGGAAATGTCATGGTTTGGGGCACTGTGGCTGCGTCTGGAGTTGGAAATTTAGCGTTTGTTGAGGGGAACATGGATCGTTATCAATAAAAGAATATACTAGAACCAAATTTAAGAGAATCCGTTGATAAACTGAATCTTGGTAGAAGCTGGATCTTTCAACAGGATAACGATCCGAAGCACACGGCGCACATTATAAAGGAATGGCTGCTTTACTATGCTCCACGTCAACTAAATACACCACGACAGGCACCGATTTAAACATTATTGAGCACGTTTGGGCGATTTTGGAACGCAAGCTGAGAAAACATGCATTACAAGTGCGAACGCTAAAAGAGAAGCTGCAGGAGGAGTGGCAACAAATAACACCCGTTGAGCTTGAAAATTTTTAACTTTTTTTGCCTTATTCAAGTTTTTTATGCTAATATGCTAGTCGTACGTACACTTTTGTCGAGGTTTTTTTCTCGTTTTTTGTGAATAACTTCTAAGTTTGTATTGGTATACGTTTCTTTTTTATAATTTACTAATAAAAATATAATTAAAACAAAACTGCATCATTACTTTTTCCCCTAATACTTTTGAACTCGGGTAGATGCGAAAATATGGATCGTACGTAGACTTTTGTCGCCCACTGTACGTTCTTCTATTTCAAATGGGCCATCGTATGGTTGTGTGAGCGATGGTTTCACGGTGTCATTTAGTATGAAGACGTGAGTTGCGTGACTAAGCGCAGGGTGCACGAAAATCCTTCTTTTTTCATGATGCGCCGTATCTGTATGTTGAACTTTTTGTATGGTATATTTGAGTTGTTGAACGAATTCTGATGGTGAAGAGTGCTTAGCTGGCTCGAACATGTCGCCAGGCAGTCTGAGTGTCATGCCGAAGACGAGTTCACCCGGGGAGGCATCTATGTCAGTCTTGTAATCAGACCGCAATCCAAGAAGAATGATTGGTAGTTCAAGAGACCACTTCGTCGGGTTTGAAGTACACATAATTGATGCCTTCAAGGTGCGGTGGAACCTTTCAATAATTCCGTTCGCCTGTGGGTGGTAGGCTGTTGTACGAAGATGTGTGATACCCAAGGCGCGTGATAATTCATTGAAGAGTAGCGACTAAAAATTGCCTTCCCTAGTCGGTGGTGATGCGTAATGGTAAACCGTAGTGCTTAATCCAACCCTCGTTGAGCGCAAATGCGACTGTGTCGGCATTAATATCGCAAATTGGAATCACTTCCGGCTACCTTGTGAAGTGATCAATGATCGTGAGGCAATACTTAAAACCGTTGGAAACATTTGGTCGCGACGTGTTGAGAGACGAACACCTGAGCTCTTTGACACACAAAATCTGCTAAGATTTATTCGTAAATCCTGCAGATTTAAAACAGATTTAAAGGAACATGAAAACAGTACAATGGACGGCATGTAGTCTGAGTGCTGTTTTCTGCACGCGTTGTTTCGTGCCTGATTCCAACAAAAAAAATGCTCGCGGAGTGCTAACTCCTCAAGCTGCCCTTAACTTTTACAAATCTCTTGTAAGAGCCAAAATTAGTTATGACAGAACTACCACATGTCATTCTCCTAAATATGTTGTAAAAAAATTTCAAAATCAACTACTACGTCGACACCTAACCATATACTATATGCCCTATCAAGGGAACTACCATCTAAACAAAGAGGAATATTCTTAACATCTAAAGAATTATTAAACATAATGACCTATAATTATCTTTTATACATATAACATCGCTTCTGAAAATCTGCTCAACACTAGCAAACATATTTTTGACAAGGTAGAATATAATACAGAAATGATTATCGGTATAAAATACGTCATTCAATTGAATATGTTATCAGATATAGGTTTTAATAAATCAAATATATCTAAGGATACTATCTAAAAACTATTTTGGAAAAATATCACTTTTATAAAAATGAGAATTTACAAATATTTTCCACCGATGCTACTATCAAAGATAACTTATGTGGCATAGCTGCATATTACGAATATGTTATTTTTACTGACAGCAAAACCAGTTGCATTATGTTAAAAAAACATAGTAAAAACAACCATACAGGCAATTAAATAAACGCTATAATTGAGAGGTCGTCGATTGGGGTCTGCAAGATAGAATGAATACCCGGACATTCAGGCTTCTTTTTAAATGAAAAAGCAGATAAAGATGCTAAGCTTAAATGGATTGCACATTGTGTCGAGTTATAAAGAAATAAAGGGGCATTTTTCCTGAGCCGCCATCAAAACCATGGTTTCACAGAATATATTTATCATCGAGTAAATTTAAATCAATTAATAGACTTATGTCCTCACATCATTATGATTGCGAATACCTATTTTTAATTGGAGCAATCCATGGAACAATAAACGGGTAGTATAATGTTAGCAGCTGATTGGAGTTTTTTCTTATATGTGGTCCATAACAAGTCAAACTTTGTTTACAAAACAAATTTTTTTTTCAGGAACAAAAAAAAACTTTGTTTACAAAACAATCTTTGTTTACATTTTGTATAATTCAGGCAGGTTCTGGAATTCACTTCCGAGTGAATATCAAACAAATTCGTTTTCAATCCGACATTTGGTGTTCTGTGTTTCACTTTCACAATTTCAATTCCACATTTTTTCTAAAATGAATTCCGAGTGAATACGCATGTTCTGGAAAACGAATTCACAAGAAAAATGTCGGTTAGCATTCACTTCAGTTCAAACTTGCGAAATTGGTGCGAGCAAATATGTAAGTAAATAAAAACGCTTGATTATTGGAATAAATAGAGTTTCAAATATTTTTTTTTAAAACTCTAACATGGAATTAAAGTTAAATTTTATTTTTATAGGGGTAAACATAAGAATACGCAGCAGGAAGCGATCCTTCTCCACTTCATGGAGACACATAAAGATATCGCTCGAGGCTTTGTAAAGGGTGACAAAGTAAAAGTTGATGCCCTATGGAAGGCGGTGGTGACAGAGTTGAATCTGCATGGTCCACCACAGAAAGATATTTCTGGTTGGAAAAAGGTGAACAAATTAATTTTTTTTTACTTTTGCTAATTTTTCTTAACTTAAAATAATATTATTTTAATAGGTTTTGATGGATTGGAAGGCCTTCATTAGGAAAAAAGTTGCACACAACAACTTGGAAGCTAGGGCAACGGGAGGAGGACCATTCAACAAACAAATCCTCACTCCAACCGAGGATACAATCGCAGGATTATGTGGAATATATACCGTGGTGGAAGGCATTCCAAACACAGCAGACTTCGGTGTCCCTTCTGCAAACAGCGAAGTGCCTTCAGAGGTTTCCAGCGACGATGATAACCTCCCGTCTACAAGCAGTTCTGCTCGATTCCGAAGACTCGAGCCTATGGTAACCGACCACTTATGGAACAATATCGGTGAGCAGACAGGTGCCATGAAAAGCCTTGTAGATGGGTTGCAAGATAATGTTGAGGCCACAAAGGAAGTGAGCAGTGGCATTCAATGTCTTTGTGAATCCGTTAAGGACTTGACAACTGCTGTACAAAACGCCACTGAGGAGAACAAAAGACACCATTTACAAATGGAGCGGCTGCGACAAACAGAAAATGAAATGAAGTATAAAGAGTATGAATTAGCGGAGCTGAAAATGTACCTCAAATATCAGTGCAAACCAAACAGTAATTAACTGCATAATTCCATCACTGTGTATTTACCTTATGATCGTACCTGTAATTAGTCCATTAATGGACAACGAATTTCGAATTCAATGTTTTGAGTTTATTTTTGAAAATAGTGAATTTATAATTATTTTAATTTTAGCCTTAAAGTGAATATATAATTATTTTAATTTTAGCCTTAAACTTGAAATCACAATTAAAAACATTTAAAAAATGACTATAAATTTGAATTTGTTTTATTTTATTCGGTGCTTTAAACTTTCAGGAAATTGTATGAAGATGAGTGGCTATATTCTCTCTTAATGTTATAGCCTCAGTATCCAGTGTGGCATCATTTAATACTCCTTCAGCAACTGCGGGTTCTATTCTCTCGACTTCAGTGTCATCAGAAAATAACTCCTGTACTTTGTAGTGTTTGCAAACATTATGTAACGCGCAGCAAACATTTGTTATTTGCACCACCTTTTTTGGTTGGTATTGAAGAGGGCGTGCTAAGCATCTAAACCTGCTTTTTAGCACCCCTATTGTTCTCTCAACGACATTGCGTGCCGAAGAATGCTTTTGGTTAAATGTATGCTGCGCTGTGCCAGCAAGTGGATCTCTAAAAGGCGTTAGCAAAAAAGGCTGAAGTGCATATCCAGCATCGCCTAGAAGCCATGAGACACGTTCTCCGTTATCGTAGCACCGTTGGTAATAGTCATGAGCTCTACTCATACTCCATATTAAAGAGTCATGACTTGATCCAGGGCGACGGGCATCAACTGCCTTTATAACCATATTATGGTCGCATATCTGCAAAAAAATGTTTAACTGATAAAGCTTGTTATACAATAAATTTGATGAAATACCTTACAATCATTGCATTAATGCTAAAGTATCCTTTCCGATTGTAAAAAAGCCTATGATCTGTATGCGGCATAATTGTATATGCGTTCCGTCTACACAGCCAATTACTCCAGGTATACCAAAACTTCGTTGAAAATGCTGCTTCGATTTAGTCAGCTCACTTTCGAACATACTTAATTGAATCCACTCCGGGCATAAGTACCTTTCCAAAATTTCCAATACTCTTGCCGTAACTTTTGCTACCGTGCTGCGCCCCATAGAAATGCAACTATCTTTGCCAACAGCCTTTTGAAAACCACCTTCGGCTAGGAATCTCAGTGTTGCCACGAGGTGTAATTGCACTGGAATAGACGTGTGCTTTATGTAATTGTCCACAACGTTCAGCAGCATAAGGAAAGCGTCTTTGTTGACCCTGTAGTTGGACACAAATCTATGAAATATCTGATTATAATTGGACTAAATACAAATAAATACGTACATATTTACACCAACTCAGTCACATCAAATGGATTGGAATGGTCCCGCAGTATCCTTCTATTAAGAGCTGCTTCTGCATGATCCGCAATTTCCGTATATATGGTGGCAAACGCAGTTAAAGCACTCATTTTTCGATTTTTATACTAAAATTTATTATTTATTTTGGGTAAATTGACAGCTGTCAGCTGTTAAGTTCACTTTTGCGGTGAATGAAAAACGAGTTCTAAAATGAACAAAAAGTTCGGTTTTCAGAACACCAAATCCAAATTCACTCGGTTCTAGGTTTATTTGCATATTCACTTTCACTTGGATTCCAGAACCTACCTGATTATAATTTTCAATTTATATAAATTTTGCGTTAACGTGATTTGGAAACATACATACGTACTTATGTACATACGCAGAAATGGGACTTTAGTTTTGCATTTATTTATCTATTAAATATTTACTTGACTAATTACAAACTTGAAATTTAATCTAGAACAATATAGAAAATGATAGAAACGGTGATGCTCGCAGAACGTGTCGATGATGATGAGTTTAAAAATTAGTGTGCCAAAAAACAGGGTTGCGTTGTAACTACTTTACTAAAGTTGGTTGTTGTGATGAATTGAAAAGTAGTCTTGTGGAGTTGCCACAATACTCCCGTTTCAGACTTTTAGGTAGCAAAGCGTACTGAAAGTCGAATGATGCGTCCACGTCGTGTTGATTTGGTTGTCAGCGATGGTTTTGCAGGACAATCGGTGTTTGGAGCAGTTTCAGCGTGTTGGGTAATTGCTTCTGGGCGTTGGATCGTCTGCGGTGTTGAATCTAGACAATCATCGGTGGTAATAAACGCTGGTTTGAGGCGATCTATCGATATGTTAAGTGCTCTGTTACGTATTCTTACTTTGTAATATTTAGAGATACAGTGGGCGACAAAAGTCTACGTACGATCCATATTTCCGCGTCTGCCCGAGTTCAAAAGTATTAGGGGAAAAAGTAATGATGCAGTTTTGTTTTAATTGTATTTTTATTAGGAAATTATAAAAAAGAAACGTATTCCAATACAAACTTAGAAGTTATTCACAAAAAACGAGAAAAAAAAACCTTGACAAAAGTCTACATACGGCATATACAATGCTTTATATTTTTGTTGTCAGTTAGAAAGCAACGGGAAAGTACCGTTTGTAAAATTTTTAGGGCTTCGTGTTAATAACATTTCATCTGAGTCGTGAATAGTTTAAGTGGTGCATAATTGTGATAATGGCTTCTCGTAAAGAAATTTTAACTGATGTTCGAAACTTACATAGTTGTGAAATATAAAACCGAACAGAAATCATTTTGAGAAATATCGAAACTGCTAAATTTACCCAAAGCAACAGTCCAAACCATATTTGAAAACTTTAAAAATACGAGTACTAAAAGCGTTGAAAACAAATCGCGGAGCGGTCGGCCGAAGAAGCTTAGTCGCAGAGATGTCTCTTTTATTTTAAAGAAGTGGATAAAAATCCAAAAGTGCATGCCACTGGAATTCGCTCACAAGTATAAAGACAAAGAACTCGGTTTCTGGAAACAAGTCTTATTCACAGACGAATCCAAATATATCATTTTTGGAAGTGATTGAAGAGCCAGAGTTTGGAGAAAAGTTAATACAATGATAAAAGATAATACAATAGTGAACCCTAAGCTCCTAGTATCTACAGTCAAGCATGGCGGTGGAAATGTCATGGTTTGGGGCACTGTGGCTGCGTCTGGAGTTGGAAATTTAGCGTTTGTTGAGGGGAACATGGATCGTTATCAATAAAAGAATATACTAGAACCAAATTTAAGAGAATCCGTTGATAAACTGAATCTTGGTAGAAGCTGGATCTTTCAACAGGATAACGATCCGAAGCACACGGCGCACATTATAAAGGAATGGCTGCTTTACTATGCTCCACGTCAACTAAATACACCACGACAGGCACCGATTTAAACATTATTGAGCACGTTTGGGCGATTTTGGAACGCAAGCTGAGAAAACATGCATTACAAGTGCGAACGCTAAAAGAGAAGCTGCAGGAGGAGTGGCAACAAATAACACCCGTTGAGCTTGAAAATTTTTAACTTTTTTTGCCTTATTCAAGTTTTTTATGCTAATATGCTAGTCGTACGTACACTTTTGTCGAGGTTTTTTTCTCGTTTTTTGTGAATAACTTCTAAGTTTGTATTGGTATACGTTTCTTTTTTATAATTTACTAATAAAAATATAATTAAAACAAAACTGCATCATTACTTTTTCCCCTAATTCTTTTGAACTCGGGTAGATGCGAAAATATGGATCGTACGTAGACTTTTGTCGCCCACTGTACGTTCTTCTATTTCAAATGGGCCATCGTATGGTTGTGTGAGCGATGGTTTCACGGTGTCATTTCGTATGAAGACGTGAGTTGCGTGACTAAGCGCAGGGTGCACGAAAATCCTTCTTTTTTCATGATGCGCCGTATCTGTATGTTGAACTTTTTGTATGGTATATTTGAGTTGTTGAACGAATTCTGATGGTGAAGAGTGCTTAGCTGGCTCGAACATGTCGCCAGGCAGTCTGAGTGTCATGCCGAAGACGAGTTCACCCGGGGAGGCATCTATGTCAGTCTTGTAATCAGACCGCAATCCAAGAAGAATGATTGGTAGTTCAAGAGACCACTTCGTCGGGTTTGAAGTACACATAATTGATGCCTTCAAGGTGCGGTGGAACCTTTCAATAATTCCGTTCGCCTGTGGGTGGTAGGCTGTTGTACGAAGATGTGTGATACCCAAGGCGCGTGATAATTCATTGAAGAGTAGCGACTAAAAATTGCCTTCCCTAGTCGGTGGTGATGCGTAATGGTAAACCGTAGTGCTTAATCCAACCCTCGTTGAGCGCAAATGCGACTGTGTCGGCATTAATATCGCAAATTGGAATCACTTCCGGCTACCTTGTGAAGTGATCAATGATCGTGAGGCAATACTTAAAACCGTTGGAAACATTTGGTCGCGACGTGTTGAGAGACGAACACCTGAGCTCTTTGACACACAAAATCTGCTAAGATTTATTCGTAAATCCTGCAGATTTAAAACAGATTTAAAGGAACATGAAAACAGTACAATGGACGGCATGTAGTCTGAGTGCTGTTTTCTGCACGCGTTGTTTCGTGCCTGATTCCAACAAAAAAAATGCTCGCGGAGTGCTAACTCCTCAAGCTGCCCTTAACTTTTACAAATCTCTTGTAAGAGCCAAAATTAGTTATGACAGAACTACCACATGTCATTCTCCTAAATATGTTGTAAAAAAATTTCAAAATCAACTACTACGTCGACACCTAACCATATACTATATGCCCTATCAAGGGAACTACCATCTAAACAAAGAGGAATATTCTTAACATCTAAAGAATTATTAAACATAATGACCTATAATTATCTTTTATACATATAACATCGCTTCTGAAAATCTGCTCAACACTAGCAAACATATTTTTGACAAGGTAGAATATAATACAGAAATGATTATCGGTATAAAATACGTCATTCAATTGAATATGTTATCAGATATAGGTTTTAATAAATCAAATATATCTAAGGATACTATCTAAAAACTATTTTGGAAAAATATCACTTTTATAAAAATGAGAATTTACAAATATTTTCCACCGATGCTACTATCAAAGATAACTTATGTGGCATAGCTGCATATTACGAATATGTTATTTTTACTGACAGCAAAACCAGTTGCATTATGTTAAAAAAACATAGTAAAAACAACCATACAGGCAATTAAATAAACGCTATAATTGAGAGGTCGTCGATTGGGGTCTGCAAGATAGAATGAATACCCGGACATTCAGGCTTCTTTTTAAATGAAAAAGCAGATAAAGATGCTAAGCTTAAATGGATTGCACATTGTGTCGAGTTATAAAGAAATAAAGGGGCATTTTTCCTGAGCCGCCATCAAAACCATGGTTTCACAGAATATATTTATCATCGAGTAAATTTAAATCAATTAATAGACTTATGTCCTCACATCATTATGATTGCGAATACCTATTTTTAATTGGAGCAATCCATGGAACAATAAACGGGTAGTATAATGTTAGCAGCTGATTGGAGTTTTTTCTTATATGTGGTCCATAACAAGTCAAACTTTGTTTACAAAACAAATTTTTTTTTCAAGAACAAAAAAAAACTTTGTTTACATTTTGTATAATTCAGGCAGGTTCTGGAATTCACTTCCGAGTGAATATCAAACAAATTCGTTTTCAATCCGACATTTGGTGTTCTGTGTTTCACTTTCACAATTTCAATTCCACATTTTTTCTAAAATGAATTCCGAGTGAATACGCATGTTCTGGAAAACGAATTCACAAGAAAAATGTCGGTTAGCATTCACTTCAGTTCAAACTTGCGAAATTGGTGCGAGCAAATATGTAAGTAAATAAAAACGCTTGATTATTGGAATAAATAGAGTTTCAAATATTTTTTTTTAAAACTCTAACATGGAATTAAAGTTAAATTTTATTTTTATAGGGGTAAACATAAGAATACGCAGCAGGAAGCGATCCTTCTCCACTTCATGGAGACACATAAAGATATCGCTCGAGGCTTTGTAAAGGGTGACAAAGTAAAAGTTGATGCCCTATGGAAGGCGGTGGTGACAGAGTTGAATCTGCATGGTCCACCACAGAAAGATATTTCTGGTTGGAAAAAGGTGAACAAATTAATTTTTTTTTACTTTTGCTAATTTTTCTTAACTTAAAATAATATTATTTTAATAGGTTTTGATGGATTGGAAGGCCTTCATTAGGAAAAAAGTTGCACACAACAACTTGGAAGCTAGGGCAACGGGAGGAGGACCATTCAACAAACAAATCCTCACTCCAACCGAGGATACAATCGCAGGATTATGTGGAATATATACCGTGGTGGAAGGCATTCCAAACACAGCAGACTTCGGTGTCCCTTCTGCAAACAGCGAAGTGCCTTCAGAGGTTTCCAGCGACGATGATAACCTCCCGTCTACAAGCAGTTCTGCTCGATTCCGAAGACTCGAGCCTATGGTAACCGACCACTTATGGAACAATATCGGTGAGCAGACAGGTGCCATGAAAAGCCTTGTAGATGGGTTGCAAGATAATGTTGAGGCCACAAAGGAAGTGAGCAGTGGCATTCAATGTCTTTGTGAATCCGTTAAGGACTTGACAACTGCTGTACAAAACGCCACTGAGGAGAACAAAAGACACCATTTACAAATGGAGCGGCTGCGACAAACAGAAAATGAAATGAAGTATAAAGAGTATGAATTAGCGGAGCTGAAAATGTACCTCAAATATCAGTGCAAACCAAACAGTAATTAACTGCATAATTCCATCACTGTGTATTTACCTTATGATCGTACCTGTAATTAGTCCATTAATGGACAACGAATTTCGAATTCAATGTTTTGAGTTTATTTTTGAAAATAGTGAATTTATAATTATTTTAATTTTAGCCTTAAAGTGAATATATAATTATTTTAATTTTAGCCTTAAACTTGAAATCACAATTAAAAACATTTAAAAAATGACTATAAATTTGAATTTGTTTTATTTTATTCGGTGCTTTAAACTTTCAGGAAATTGTATGAAGATGAGTGGCTATATTCTCTCTTAATGTTATAGCCTCAGTATCCAGTGTGGCATCATTTAATACTCCTTCAGCAACTGCGGGTTCTATTCTCTCGACTTCAGTGTCATCAGAAAATAACTCCTGTACTTTGTAGTGTTTGCAAACATTATGTAACGCGCAGCAAACATTTGTTATTTGCACCACCTTTTTTGGTTGGTATTGAAGAGGGCGTGCTAAGCATCTAAACCTGCTTTTTAGAACCCCTATTGTTCTCTCAACGACATTGCGTGCCGAAGAATGCTTTTGGTTAAATGTATGCTGCGCTGTGCCAGCAAGTGGATCTCTAAAAGGCGTTAGCAAAAAAGGCTGAAGTGCATATCCAGCATCGCCTAGAAGCCATGAGACACGTTCTCCGTTATCGTAGCACCGTTGGTAATAGTCATGAGCTCTACTCATACTCCATATTAAAGAGTCATGACTTGATCCAGGGCGACGGGCATCAACTGCCTTTATAACCATATTATGGTCGCATATCTGCAAAAAAATGTTTAACTGATAAAGCTTGTTATACAATAAATTTGATGAAATACCTTACAATCATTGCATTAATGCTAAAGTATCCTTTCCGATTGTAAAAAAGCCTATGATCTGTATGCGGCATAATTGTATATGCGTTCCGTCTACACAGCCAATTACTCCAGGTATACCAAAACTTCGTTGAA
Organism: Philophylla caesio; assembly: GCA_963971545.1. Taxonomy (NCBI): domain Eukaryota; kingdom Metazoa; phylum Arthropoda; class Insecta; order Diptera; family Tephritidae; genus Philophylla; species Philophylla caesio. The sequence goes on along the minus strand of OZ020606.1, from coordinate 39,629,889 downwards.
AATGCTGCTTCGATTTAGTCAGCTCACTTTCGAACATACTTAATTGAATCCACTCCGGGCATAAGTACCTTTCCAAAATTTCCAATACTCTTGCCGTAACTTTTGCTACCGTGCTGCGCCCCATAGAAATGCAACTATCTTTGCCAACAGCCTTTTGAAAACCACCTTCGGCTAGGAATCTCAGTGTTGCCACGAGGTGTAATTGCACTGGAATAGACGTGTGCTTTATGTAATTGTCCACAACGTTCAGCAGCATAAGGAAAGCGTCTTTGTTGACCCTGTAGTTGGACACAAATCTATGAAATATCTGATTATAATTGGACTAAATACAAATAAATACGTACATACTTACACCAACTCAGTCACATCAAATGGATTGGAATGGTCCCGCAGTATCCTTCTATTAAGAGCTGCTTCTGCATGATCCGCAATTTCCGTATATATGGTGGCAAACGCAGTTAAAGCACTCATTTTTCGATTTTTATACTAAAATTTATTATTTATTTTGGGTAAATTGACAGCTGTCAGCTGTTAAGTTCACTTTTGCGGTGAATGAAAAACGAGTTCTAAAATGAACAAAAAGTTCGGTTTTCAGAACACCAAATCCAAATTCACTCGGTTCTAGGTTTATTTGCATATTCACTTTCACTTGGATTCCAGAACCTACCTGATTATAATTTTCAATTTATATAAATTTTGCGTTAACGTGATTTGGAAACATACATACGTACTTATGTACATACGCAGAAATGGGACTTTAGTTTTGCATTTATTTATCTATTAAATATTTACTTGACTAATTACAAACTTGAAATTTAATCTAGAACAATATAGAAAATGATAGAAACGGTGATGCTCGCAGAACGTGTCGATGATGATGAGTTTAAAAATTAGTGTGCCAAAAAACAGGGTTGCGTTGTACTTTACTAAAGTTGGTTGTTGTGATGAATTGAAAAGTAGTCTTGTGGAGTTGCCACAATACTCCCGTTTCAGACTTTTAGGTAGCAAAGCGTACTGAAAGTCGAATGATGCGTCCACGTCGTGTTGATTTGGTTGTCAGCGATGGTTTTGCAGGACAATCGGTGTTTGGAGCAGTTTCAGCGTGTTGGGTAATTGCTTCTGGGCGTTGGATCGTCTGCGGTGTTGAATCTAGACAATCATCGGTGGTAATAAACGCTGGTTTGAGGCGATCTATCGATATGTTAAGTGCTCTGTTACGTATTCTTACTTTGTAATATTTAGAGATACAGTGGGCGACAAAAGTCTACGTACGATCCATATTTCCGCGTCTGCCCGAGTTCAAAAGTATTAGGGGAAAAAGTAATGATGCAGTTTTGTTTTAATTGTATTTTTATTAGGAAATTATAAAAAAGAAACGTATTCCAATACAAACTTAGAAGTTATTCACAAAAAACGAGAAAAAAAAACCTTGACAAAAGTCTACATACGGCATATACAATGCTTTATATTTTTGTTGTCAGTTAGAAAGCAACGGGAAAGTACCGTTTGTAAAATTTTTAGGGCTTCGTGTTAATAACATTTCATCTGAGTCGTGAATAGTTTAAGTGGTGCATAATTGTGATAATGGCTTCTCGTAAAGAAATTTTAACTGATGTTCGAAACTTACATAGTTGTGAAATATAAAACCGAACAGAAATCATTTTGAGAAATATCGAAACTGCTAAATTTACCCAAAGCAACAGTCCAATGGGGTGCAATGGGGTACAGTGGTGCTTCTGGGTATGCAGATACAGTTGCGCGGCTATACTCAATTCCTACTCTTACGTCCACGTTCGTGCACCCTGGGCAACGTGAGCAACCCAAGTGCGAGATGCGGTAACCAACCCGTGTGGAGCCTTGGATCACGGCTAATAGAGAGGGAGCTTTAGTGGAGCCACTCCGACATATTCGGTTTAAGGGTTCACTAAAGTCTGCAGCGTCTGTTCACCAGGAGGTGCGGCTACAAGCGGGCGTCTGTCTTAAAGCAAGAGGCTCGCTATATAAATGAACCCAAACTTTTTACCCCCAGCAATGGGTTATGCGTTGGGTTTGGGACCCACCATGTAAAATACAAGTCCAATGAAAAGATCGAAACAGCCTCGGATAATGACCTCCCCACACGTTGACGACCCACGCAAACGAAACAAGGACTACGATTTACGGATATGCACCTGGAATGTCCGGACCCTTTATAGGGAAGGTGCTTCTATCCAACTGCTGGATGTACTAAATAAGTATAAGGCTGACATCACTGCAGTCCAGGAAATGCGATGGACGGGACATGGATGCAAAAAATACGCATCGTGCGACGTTTACTACAGCTGCCATCAGACGGCGCACAAATTTGGTGTTGGATTTGTGGTTGAGCGGAGACTGCGAGATCTTGTCTCCAGGTTCACCCCCATCAGTGAACGAATTGCCACAATCCGCATCAAAGCTAAATTTAATAAGATCAGCTTGATTTGTGCGCACGCCCCGACGGAGGAGAAGGATGATGGGACCAAGGATGAATTTTACGAGCGCTTGGAGGAAGCATACGAGCGCTGCACCCGCCACGATGTAAAAATTGTGATTGGTGATTTTAACGCTAAGGTGGAACAAATTTTTGGTCCAACAGTCGGAAACTTCAGCCTTCATAAAAATACCTCCGGCAACGGAGAGAGGCTGATCGACTTCGCCGCGGCGCGAAACATGGTAGTAAGTAGCACCAGGTTCCAACACCGAAGCATCCACCAAGCAACGACCAAGGCGAGGTGAGAACAGCACTTAGGCGGCTAAAGAATAACAAAGCGCCTGGGGCAGACGGTATACCGGCTGAGCTTTTCAAAGCCGGCGGCGAAGAGCTGGTAGGAAGCATGTACCAGCTGTTAAGCACAATTTGGTCTGACGAGTACATGCCAGAAGATTGGAACCTTAGTGTTCTTTGCCTAATCCATAAGAAGGTTGATCCTGCTGTTTGCGCCAACTACCGTGGGATAAGCCTTCTAAAAATCGCATATAAGGTTTTATCGACGATACTGTGTGAAAGACTGAAGCCATATATGAACCAGCTGATTGGACCTTATCAGTGTGGTTTTAGACCTGGTAAATCCACCATCGACCAGATGTTCACAGCACGTCAAATCCTGGAAAAGACCTTAGATAAGCAAATCGACACACACCACCTTTTTGTCGACTTCAAAGCCGCTTTTGATAGCACGAATAGAAGCTGCCTGTACGACGCCATGTCTAAATTTGGGATCCCCGCAAAACTAATACGGCTATGTAGAGTGACGTTGAGCACAACATTTAGCTCCGTCAAAGTTGGGAAGAACCTCTCCGCGCCGTTTGAGACCAAACGAGGTTTTAGACAAGGTGACTCACTTTCGTGCAATTTCTTCAACCTAATGCTGGAAACTGTAATAAGAGCTGCCAATCTGAATCGCAGTGGTACTATATATAACAAAAGTACGATGCTGCTTGCATATGCGAATGATATTGACATCGTTGGCCTTAACAACAGGGCCGTCAGTGCAGCATTTTCCAGTCTAGAGAAGGAAGCAAAGGAGGTTGGTCTAGTAGTGAATGAGGACAAAACAAAGTACCTTGTGGAACAAACAAAAAATCCTCGCGTATTGGGACCCACGTCACTGTTGGCAGCTACAATTTTGAAGTAGTCAAGGATTTTGTATACCTTGGATCCAGCATAAACACCACCAATAATGTCAGCCTTGAAATCAAACGAAGAATAACACTTGCCAACAGATGCTACTTTGGGCTCGGTAGGCAGTTGAAAAGCAGAGCCCTTTCTCGACGAACGAAAATCTCGCTCTACAAATCGCTCATCGTGCCCGTCCTTGCATATGGCGCAGAAACATGGACGATGTTGACCAGCGATGAGCAAGCCTTGGGGGCTTTCGACAGAAAAGTTCTTCGCAAGATTTATGGCCCTGTTCGCGAAAGCGACGGGTACCGAAGAAAATGGAATGACGAGCTGTATGAGCTGTATAATGATGTGGACATAGTCAAGCGCATAAAAATTCAACGATTGCGATGGCTTGGCCATGTCGTTCGCATAGATGATGATGCTCCAGTGAAAAAGTCCTTCGAAACGGCACCCATGGGTGGGCAACGACGGCAAGGACGCCCAAGAACACACTGGAAGGACCAAGTGCAGAAGGACCTGTCTACGCTTGGTATGAGTAATTGGCGTAACCTCGCCAAGGAGAGAGGGAACTGGCGAAGCTTTTTGATCTCGGCCCAAACCGACAAACGGTTGTAGCGCCATAAAAGAAGAAGAAGAACAGTCCAAACCATATTTGAAAACTTTAAAAATACGAGTACTAAAAGCGTTGAAAACAAATCGCGGAGCGGTCGGCCGAAGAAGCTTAGTCGCAGAGATGTCTCTTTTATTTTTAAGAAGTCGATAAAAATCCAAAAGTGCATGCCACTGGAATTCGCTCACAAGTATAAAGACAAAGAACTCGGTTTCTGGAAACAAGTCTTATTCACAGACGAATCCAAATATATCATTTTTGGAAGTGATTGAAGAGCCAGAGTTTGGAGAAAAGTTAATACAATGATAAAAGATAATACAATAGTGAACCCTAAGCTCCTAGTATCTACAGTCAAGCATGGCGGTGGAAATGTAATGGTTTGGGGCACTGTGGCTGCGTCTGGAGTTGGAAATTTAGCGTTTGTTGAGGGGAACATGGATCGTTATTAATATAAGAATATACTAGAACCAAATTTAAGAGAATCCGTTGATAAACTGAATCTTGGTAGAAGCTGGATCTTTCAACAGGATAACGATCCGAAGCACACGGCGCACATTATAAAGGAATGGCTGCTTTACTATGCTCCACGTCAACTAAATACACCACGACAGGCACCGATTTAAACATTATTGAGCACGTTTGGGCGATTTTGGAACGCAAGCTGAGAAAACATGCATTACAAGTGCGAACGCTAAAAGAGAAGCTGCAGGAGGAGTGGCTACAAATAACACCCGTTGAGCTTGAAAATTTTAAACTTGTTTTGCCTTATTAAAGTTTTTTATGCTAATATGCTAGTCGTACGTACACTTTTGTCAAGGTTTTTTTCTCGTTTTTTGTGAATAACTTCTAAGTTTGTATTGGTATACGTTTCTTTTTTATAATTTACTAATAAAAATATAATTAAAACAAAACTGCATCATTACTTTTTCCCCTAATACTTTTGAACTCGGGTAGATGCGAAAATATGGATCGTACGTAGACTTTTGTCGCCCACTGTACGTTCTTCTTTTTCAAATGGGCCATCGTATGGTTGTGTGAGCGATGGTTTCACGGTGTCATTTCGTATGAAGACGTGAGTTGCGTGACTAAGCGCAGGGTGCACGAAAATCCTTCTTTTTTCATGATGCGCCGTATCTGTATGTTGAACTTTTTGCATGGTATATTTGAGTTGTTGAACGAATTCTGATGGTGAAGAGTGCTTAGCTGGCTCGAACATGTCGCCAGGCAGTCTGAGTGTCATGCCGAAGACGAGTTCACCCGGGGAGGCATCTATGTCAGTCTTGTAATCAGACCGCAATCCAAGAAGAAGGATTGGTAGTTCAAGAGACCACTTCGTCGGGTTTGAAGTACACATAATTGATGCCTTCAAGGTGCGGTGGAACCTTTCAATAATTCCGTTCGCCTGTGGGTGGTAGGCTGTTGTACGAAGATGTGTGATACCCAAGGCGCGTGATAATTCATTGAAGAGTAGCGACTAAAAATTGCCTTCCCTAGTCGGTGGTGATGCGTAATGGTAAACCGTAGTGCTTAATCCAACCCTTGATGAGCGTAAATGCGACTGTGTCGGCATTAAAATCGCAAATTGGAATCACTTCCGGCTACCTTGTGAAGTGGACAATGATCGTGAGGCAATACTTAAAACCGTTGGAAACATTTGGTCGCGACGTGTTGAGAGACGAACACCTGAGCTCTTTGACACCCAAAATCTGCTAAGATTTATTCGTAAATCCTGCAGATTTAAAACAGATTTAAGGAACATGAAAACAGTACAATGGACGGCATGTAGTCTGAGTGCTGTTTTCTGCACGCGTTGTTTCGTGCCTGATTCCAACAAAAAAAATGCTCGCGGAGTGCTAACTCCTCAAGCTGCCCTTAACTTTTACAAATCTCTTGTAAGACTCAAAATTAGTTATGACAGAACTACCACATGTCATTCTCCTAAATATGTTGTAAAAAAATTTCAAAATCAACTACTACGTCGACACCTAACCATATACTATATGCCCTATCAAGGGAACTACCATCTAAACAAAGAGGAATATTCTTAACATCTAAAGAATTATTAAACATAATGACCTATAATTATCTTTTATACATATAACATCGCTTCTGAAAATCTGCTCAACACTAGCAAACATATTTTTGACAAGGTAGAATATAATACAGAAATGATTATCGGTATAAAATACGTCATTCAATTGAATATGTTATCAGATATAGGTTTTAATAAATCAAATATATCTAAGGATACTATCTAAAAACTATTTTGGAAAAATATCACTTTTATAAAAATGAGAATTTACAAATATTTTCCACCGATGCTACTATCAAAGATAACTTATGTGGCATAGCAGCATATTACGAATATGTTATTTTTACTGACAGAAAAACCAGTTGCATTACGTTAAAAAAACATAGTAAAAACAACCATACAGGCAATGAAATAAACGCTATAATTGAGAGGTCGTCGATTGGGGTCTGCAAGATAGAATGAATACCCGGACATTCAGGCTTCTTTTTAAATGAAAAAGCAGATAAAGATGCAAAGCTTAAATGGATTGCACATTGTGTCGAGTTATAAAGAAATAAAGGGGCATTTTTCCTGAGCCGCCATCAAAACCATGGTTTCACAGAATATATTTATCATCGAGTAAATTTAAATCAATTAATAGACTTATGTCCTCACATCATTATGATTGCGAATACCTATTTTTAATTGGAACAATCCATGGAACAATAAACAGGTAGTATAATGCTAGCAGCTGATTGGAGTTTTTTCTTATATGTGGTCCATAACAAGTCAAACTTTGTTTACAAAACAAATTTTTTTTTTCAAGAACAAAAAAAAACTTTGTTTACAAAACAATCTTTGTTTACATTTTGTATAATTCAGGCAGGTTCTGGAATTCACTTCCGAGTGAATATCAAACAAATTCGTTTTCAATCCGACATTTGGTGTTCTGTGTTTCACTTTCACAATTTCAATTCCACATTTTTTCTAAAATGAATTCCGAGTGAATACGCATGTTCTGGAAAACGAATTCACAAGAAAAATGTCGGTTAACATTCACTTCAGTTCAAACTTGCGAAATTGGTGCGAGCAAATATGTAAGTAAATAAAAACGCTTGATTATTGGAATAAATAGAGTTTCAAATATTTTTTTTTAAAACTCTAACATGGAATTAAAGTTAAATTTTATTTTTATAGGGGTAAACATAAGAATACGCAGCAGGAAGCGATCCTTCTCCACTTCATGGAGACACATAAAGATATCGCTCGAGGCTTTGTAAAGGGTGACAAAGTAAAAGTTGATGCCCTATGGAAGGCGGTGGTGACAGAGTTGAATCTGCATGGTCCACCACAGAAAGATATTTCTGGTTGGAAAAAGGTGAACAAATTAATTTTTTTTTACTTTTGCTAATTTTTCTTAACTTAAAATAATATTATTTTAATAGGTTTTGATGGATTGGAAGGCCTTCATTAGGAAAAAAGTTGCACACAACAACTTGGAAGCTAGGGCAACGGGAGGAGGACCATTCAACAAACAAATCCTCACTCCAACCGAGGATACAATCGCAGGATTATGTGGAATATATACCGTGGTGGAAGGCATTCCAAACACAGCAGACTTCGGTGTCCCTTCTGCAAACAGCGAAGTGCCTTCAGAGGTTTCCAGCGACGATGATAACCTCCCGTCTACAAGCAGTTCTGCTCGATTCCGAAGACTCGAGCCTATGGTAACCGACCACTTATGGAACAATATCGGTGAGCAGACAGGTGCCATGAAAAGCCTTGTAGATGGGTTGCAAGATAATGTTGAGGCCACAAAGGAAGTGAGCAGTGGCATTCAATGTCTTTGTGAATCCGTTAAGGACTTGACAACTGCTGTACAAAACGCCACTGAGGAGAACAAAAGACACCATTTACAAATGGAGCGGCTGCGACAAACAGAAAATGAAATGAAGTATAAAGAGTATGAATTAGCGGAGCTGAAAATGTACCTCAAATATCAGTGCAAACCAAACAGTAATTAACTGCATAATTCCATCACTGTGTATTTACCTTATGATCGTACCTGTAATTAGTCCATTAATGGACAACGAATTTCGAATTCAATGTTTTGAGTTTATTTTTGAAAATAGTGAATTTATAATTATTTTAATTTTAGCCTTAAAGTGAATATATAATTATTTTAATTTTAGCCTTAAACTTGAAATCACAATTAAAAACATTTAAAAAAATGACTATAAATTTGAATTTGTTTTATTTTATTCGGTGCTTTAAACTTTCAGGAAATTGTATGAAGATGAGTGGCTATATTCTCTCTTAATATTATAGCCTCAGTATCCAGTGTGGCATCATTTAATACTCCTTCAGCAACTGCGGGTTCTATTCTCTTGACTTCAGTGTCATCAGAAAATAACTCCTGTACTTTGTAGTGTTTGCAAACATTATGTAACGCGCAGCAAACATTTGTTATTTGCACCACCTTTTTTGGTTGGTATTGAAGAGGGCGTGCTAAGCATCTAAACCTGCTTTTTAGCACCCCTATTGTTCTCTCAACGACATTGCGTGCCGAAGAATGCTTTTGGTTAAATGTATGCTGCGATGTGCCAGCAAGTGGATCTCTAAAAGGCGTTAGCAAAAAAGGCTGAAGTGCATATCCAGCATCGCCTAGAAGCCATGAGACACGTTCTCCGTTATCGTAGCACCGTTGGTAATAGTCATGAGCTCTACTCATACTCCATATTAAAGAGTCATGACTTGATCCAGGGCGACGGGCATCAACTGCCTTTATAACCATATTATGGTCGCATATCTGCAAAAAAATGTTTAACTGATAAAGCTTGTTATACAATAAATTTGATGAAATACCTTACAATCATTGCATTAATGCTAAAGTATCCTTTCCGATTGTAAAAAAGCCTATGATCTGTATGCGGCATAATTGTATATGCGTTCCGTCTACACAGCCAATTACTCCAGGTATACCAAAACTTCGTTGAAAATGCTGCTTCGATTTAGTCAGCTCACTTTCGGTCATACTTAATTGAATCCACTCCGGGCATAAGTACCTTTCCAAAATTTCCAATACTCTTGCCGTAACTTTTGCTACCGTGCTGCGCCCCATAGAAATGCAACTATCTTTGCCAACAGCCTTTTGAAAACCACCTTCGGCTAGGAATCTCAGTGTTGCCACGAGGTGTAATTGCACTGGAATAGACGTGTGCTTTATGTAATTGTCCACAACGTTCAGCAGCATAAGGAAAGCGTCTTTGTTGACCCTGTAGTTGGACACAAATCTATGAAATATCTGATTATAATTGGACTAAATACAAATAAATACGTACATAGTTACACCAATTCAGTCACATCAAATGGATTGGAATGGTCCCGCAGTATCCTTCTATTAAGAGCTGCTTCTGCATGATCCGCAATTTCCGTATATATGGTGGCAAACGCAGTTAAAGCACTCATTTTTCGATTTTTATACTAAAATTTATTATTTATTTTGGGTTAATTGACAGCTGTCAGCTGTTAAGTTCACTTTTGCGGTGAATGAAAAACGAGTTCTAAAATGAACAAAAAGTTCGGTTTTCAGAACACCAAATCCAAATTCACTCGGTTCTAGGTTTATTTGCATATTCACTTTCACTTGGATTCCAGAACCTACCTGATTATAATTTTCAATTTATATAAATTTTGCGTTAACGTGATTTGGAAACATACATACGTACTTATGTACATACGCAGAAATGGGACTTTAGTTTTGCATTTATTTATCTATTAAATATTTACTTGACTAATTACAAACTTGAAATTTAATCTAGAACAATATAGAAAATGATAGAAACGGTGATGCTCGCAGAACGTGTCGATGATGATGAGTTTAAAAATTAGTGTGCCAAAAAACAGGGTTGCGTTGTAACTACTTTACTAAAGTTGGTTGTTGTGATGAATTGAAAAGTAGTCTTGTGGAGTTGCCACAATACTCCCGTTTCAGACTTTTAGGTAGCAAAGCGTACTGAAAGTCGAATGATGCGTCCACGTCGTGTTGATTTGGTTGTCAGCGATGGTTTTGCAGGACAATCGGTGTTTGGAGCAGTTTCAGCGTGTTGGGTAATTGCTTCTGGGCGTTGGATCGTCTGCGGTGTTGAATCTATGTAGACAATCATCGGTGGTAATAAACGCTGGTTTGAGGCGATCTATCGATATGTTAAGTGCTCTGTTACGTATTCTTACTTTGTAATATTTAGAGATACAGTGGGCGACAAAAGTCTACGTACGATCCATATTTCCGCGTCTGCCCGAGTTCAAAAGTATTAGGGGAAAAAATAATGATGCAGTTTTGTTTTAATTGTATTTTTATTAGGAAATTATAAAAAAGAAACGTATTCCAATACAAACTTGGAAGTTATTCACAAAAAACGAGAAAAAAAACCTTGACAAAAGTCTACATACGGCATATATGCATGCTTTATATTATTGTTGTCAGTTAGAAAGCAACGGGAAAGTACCGTTTGTAAAATTTTTAGGGCTTCGTGTTAATAACATTTCATCTGAGTCGTGAATAGTTTAAGTGGTGCATAATTGTGATAATGGCTTCTCGTAAAGAAATTTTAACTGATGTTCGAAACTTACATAGTTGTGAAATATAAAACCGAACAGAAATCATTTTGAGAAATATCGAAACTGCTAAATTTACCCAAAGCAACAGTCCAAACCATATTAAAAATACCAGTACTAAAAGCGTTGAAAACAAATCGCGGAGCGGTCGGCCGAAGAAGCTTAGTCGCAGAGATGTCTCTTTTATTTTAAAGAAGTGGATAAAAATCCAAAAGTGCATGCCACTGGAATTCGCTCACAAGTATAAAGACAAAGAACTCGGTTTCTGGAAACAAGTCTTATTCACAGACGAATCCAAATATATCATTTTTGGAAGTGATTGAAGAGCCAGAGTTTGGAGAAAAGTTAATACAATGATAAAAGATAATACAATAGTGAACCCTAAGCACCTAGTATCTACAGTCAAGCATGGCGGTGGAAATGTCATGGTTTGGGGCACTGTGGCTGCGTCTGGAGTTGGAAATTTAGCGTTTGTTGAGGGGAACATGGATCGTTATCAATATAAGAATATACTAGAACCAAATTTAAGAGAATCCGTTGATAATCTGAATCTTGGTAGAAGCTGGATCTTTCAACAGGATAACGATCCGAAGCACACGGCGCACATTATAAAGGAATGGCTGCTTTACTATGCTCCACGTCAACTAAATACACCACGACAGGCACCGATTTAAACATTATTGAGCACGTTTGGGCGATTTTGGAACGCAAGCTGAGAAAACATGCATTACAAGTGCGAACGCTAATAGAGAAGCTGCAGGAGGAGTGGCAACAAATAACACCCGTTGAGCTTGAAAATTTTTAACTTTTTTTGCCTTATTAAAGTTTTTTATGCTAATATGCTAGTCGTACGTACACTTTTGTCAAGGTTTTTTTCTCGTTTTTTGTGAATAACTTCTAAGTTTGTATTGGTATACGTTTCTTTTTTATAATTTCCTAATAACAATATAATTAAAATAAAACTGCATCATTACTTTTTCCCCTAATACTTTTGAACTCGGGTAGATGCGAAAATATGGATCGTACGTAGACTTTTGTCGCCCACTGTACGTTCTTCTATTTCGAATGGGCCATCGTATGGTTGTGTGTGCGATGGTTTCACGGTGTCATTTCGTATGAAGACGTGAGTTGCGTGACTAAGCGCAGGGTGCACGAAAATCCTTCTTTTTTCATTGTAAAAAAAAATACACAGCACTGATAGATATGTTGTGTTTAAATTTTGTGAAGTAATAAATGCACATCACTGATAGTTATGTTTAATGTACACACTGATTTTTTGTAAACTGTCAAATTTTGCACACTTGCCGCACTTTGCGCTTCCCTTCATTATTCGAGACGAAATTGTAAGCTAGCGAGTAGTGTCTTTACATTCGAACGAGGAGGACGTGAACTGCGGTAAGTGGTTGTAAAATATTTCTAGATCAAATATGTAAACTATTGAATGTTCATTTTATTTTGTAGAAATAAACGTATTACTACTGTTACTTATATAACGTTGGTTTCAATAGTCCTCTTCGCCACTTCGGACGCTACACAATTTTATTTCGCAGCCACAGTCGGCTGCCTCGCATTTGAATTGGTAACAACGCTGCGCTTAGCCAACGAACATTTGAGCAACGCAGTCGCAGCCATCCGACACATTTAAAGCAAAGGACCGCAGCCAGCGGAAATTTTTCGTTCGTTTTACGTTTAAAGCAGCGCTGCGACATAACCAGCAGAGCTTTGAACAGCGCAGCCGCAGTCAATTTAATCGCATACATACATTTAAAGCAAGGGACCGCAGCCAGCGGAAATTTTTCGTTTGCAGCAGCGCTGCGACACGACTAGCAGAGCTTTGAACAGCGCAGCCGCAGTCAATTCAATACTAATATTTAATGCAGCCAAGAGTGAATAATTTAAGCAATTAAAATCAGTAGCATTAAAGTAGCAATTTGTACTTTTTTTGTAATTGTATTTATCGTTTTTTTTTTTTTTTGTTTGTGTGAGTGCGCTTGGTTCAAATTTTGTAGGCAAGGGGAATGCAACGAACGCCGCCAAGAAGAAGTCCTCGCCTTACTAACGAAAGTTCCACACCAGCAGTAAATTCTTCTTCGAAAATGAACAAAGGGAATCAGAATCCTGCCCCGATAAAGAACATCGCATCGAATCCTTGCCTTTCGGAAGCAGCGAGCTCAATTGGTACCGCAGCCGCCACAGCAATCACTACCACCACGGTTACCACTGCAAAAGTTAGCAGCGAGTCTAACTTAAGCAAAAGCAAGAGTGCAGCCAGCACAAGCTCTAAGCCAGCCGCCATCAACGTTCCTGTTCCAGAAGCCGCCGCCTCGTCAGGAAGCATGGAAACTCCAGGGTCTATCTCTTTGCAAGCGAATAAAATCGAGTTTCAGCAGGTGAGTTTTTTATTAGAAAAACTAAATTCATTGGAGTCCCAATTGCGCGACACCCAAGTGCAGCTTAGGGAGAGTAACAACCGGCGCGCAGCGTTTGAAGAAACTTTGCGCATAAACGGTACCTATACTATGCCGACGTCAGGCAGCGCCGTTGGCAGAGCTCCTAACAGCGACGCCGCCGCTTATCTAACTGCACATAACGGTTCACATACCGCTACTTATATTGCCACGCCAGATTTTGCGGCTACTAACCCATAAAACAGCCAAGTGCATTTTAGCAACGCCTTTGTAGGCATTCATCCTCCCCCTGTTACAAGTTCTCTTGGCGCCACCTCCCACTATGCAAACAATAATGGTATCGGCGCATCGTCTGGACAATAAACGACAAGTAACCAAAACACATTTTTTGACGGTTTTTCCACTTCTCAATTGCCAAGCATGGCCGCCAGTTTTTTGGCACCTCGTAAAATTCAAGATTTGCCAGAATTTAGTGGTTGCCCCGAAGATTGGCCACTATTCTCAAACATTTTTTACCAGTCTACCACAGCCTACGGCTATACGAATCTTGAAAACAACCAACGTTTGCTGAAAAGCTTGAAGGGTGAAGCAAGGGAAATGGTGAAATCTCTTCTGTTACATCCAGACAATGTTAGTGCGGTGATGGAGCAACTTAAGCTCCGTTTTGGTCGACCGGAATTATTAGTCCGCAGCCAATTACGACAAATCAAAGAAATTGCTCCAATATCTGAGTCTGCCATTGACAAATTGATACCATTTGCTTCGAAAACAAAAAATTTGGCCACGTTCTTGCAGTCAGTAAATGGCTACCAACATCTTGCAAATCCTACCCTCTTAGAGGAATTAATCGGAAAACTTCCAATGAGTAAAAAGATGGATTGGGCCAAATACGCTTCAACGATAAAGCCTTACTCCACTGTAGCCGACTTTAGCAATTGGCTAACTGAAGTGGCTAATCTAGTTTGTACATTGCAAGACTGTAAAAGCCGCAGACGAGTAGTTTTGCATACGGTTGAAAAGAGTAACAGAGATAGTGTGAAGTTTAAAGTTATAGCCAACTGTGCTCTTTGCCGAAGTCCACACAAAAGTTTCTCGCAAGCAACGTATCAGAGAGATGGGCCGAAGTAAAACGTCATCGCCTCTGCTTTTCATGTTTAGGTAACGGTCATTCAGCGCGCGACTGTCGCAATCGAGTAGCCTGTTCAATTGGAGGGTGTCGAAGATGGCACAGCAAGTTGCTGCATGAAGATAATGAGAATTCTGTTCCCACCACTGTGCAACCAGCCGCTTGTACCGAAGGTATGCTAAACTCCGTGCAGCCTGTATTGAATTGCACACTGTCATCAAGTAAGTCCGAAAATACTTTGTTTCGCGTAGTCCTTGTAACTCTTCATGGTCAAGGGAAACATATTGATACCTTTGCCATGTTTGATGAAGGATCTTCCATCACAATGGTGGACATGGCTCTCATTGCGGGGAGCAACGTGTACTTAATATTCAATGGTTTGGTGGAATGACTACGCAGGAATCTGCCAGTATAGTGAACTTTAAAATAAGTGGTAGGGGTATGAGTAAAAAACACAATTTACGTCATGTGTATGCTGTTCCTAATCTTAGCCTTCCAACGCAAAACCTTAACAGTTACGATTTAGCGAAAATATCTAAAAATCTTGCCAACATGCCTCAGTTGTATACTAATGCTACTCCTAAGATACTAATAGGGCTTGATAATTGCTATCTGGGATTACCGTCTGAAACCATTCACCTTGGTCATCAAGGTCCTTTCGCAGCAAAAACGGAATTGGGATGGATAGTCTTTGGACCAATAAGCACAAATAGCTCACCGATGGCGACGTGTCTACACTTTGGGGAAATTTACGATCAACGTCTGCACGACTTGATGCAACGTTATTTTGACATTGAAAACTTCGGGGTGAGATCCGCACCACTTCTGAAAGGAGACGCAGATATACGAGCCGAGGGAATACTGAAAGCTACGACAACGCGAATGAATGGGAGGTATCAAACGGGACTTTTATGGAAAAGTGATAATTCCGAAGGTTGTTTGGAATCGAGCGAAAGATGAAGAGAGACGAATTATTTGCCGCCGCTTACAGAAATATTATGCAAAAATACATCGAGAGCAATTACGCTCGTAAGATTACAGCCACTGAGATTAACACGTCCCATCCGAGGGTATGGTATCTTCCTCATTTTGCAGTTGTAAACCCTAACAAGCCGAATAAACTACGCCTAGTGTTTGACGCAGCTGCATGCGTTGATGGAGTTTCCTTAAATTCTTGTTTAATGAAGGGGCCTCAAGACTACCAACTTATGGCGAACGTTTTGTTTAATTTTCGTAAAGATGCAGTTGCCGTATGTGGCGATATCAAAGAAATGTTTCATCAAATTTTGGTTCAGCCTGAGGATAGGCTGATGATCCTGATGTTTACGAGATGCAGGTGATGACCTTTGGGGCTGCGTGCTCACCTTGCATAGCGCAATACGTCAAAACCTTTAATGCGCTGCAATATGTTGAGACTTTCCCACGAGCTGTAGAGGCTATAACCAATCATCACTATGTTGACGATTTTGTTGACAGTTTCGCTTCAGTAGAGGAGGCACTTCGAGTAGCTAGACAGGTGCGCGATATTCATAGGACCGCTGGATTTCAGATGCGCGGATTCATTTCAAACTCCTCTGATGTAACTCTAGCACTTCGTGAAAATGGTGATGATACTATTGAGAGCAGCCACTTTGGTATATCGAGTTTAGAATCAGAGAAAGTTTTGGGTATGTACTGGCAACCTAAAGACGACATGTTCAGGTATGAACTGAAGTTTCCACGCGTAGATGAAGAAATTATTCACGGATGTCGCTCGCCCACAAAGAGAGAGTTGCTCAGCTATGTAATGTCCATTTTTGATCCTCTAGGCTTTTTGTGTCACCTCACAATTGGAGCTAAGCTGTTATTACGTGAAGTGTGGCGTCGACAAATTGACTGGGATACACCGCTTCCTAAAGATATCAACGAATCGTGGCAAAGACGGCGAAGCGATGTGAGAAAGGCAGCACAAATTCGAATTGATCGACATTATTTTCCCGACTACGATGCAAACCAGCTACAACTACACACCTTTGTAGATGCGAGTGAGGAAGCATATGCCGCAGTATGCTACTGGAGATACACCACGAACTATGGTATAAAAACTGCCTTCGTTTGTGCAAAAACGAAGTGCGCGCCAACGAAACCAACGACAATACCAAGACTTGAGCTGCAAGCAGCTGTGCTTGGGACACGTTTGGTTCAAATGGTTATACAGGAACACCATGTTGCAGTTCATTCGTGCGTTTTCTGGAGTGATTCCTCAACTGTTATTAGCTGGATTAATTCTTCTCAATGCCGCTATAAACCATTTGTAGCACATAGAATAGCTGAGATTCTTGCTACTACTGAGCAAAAGGCCTGGCGATGGATCTCAACACGAGCGAATGTCGCAGACGAAGCAACTCGATGGACTAACAATATAGACTTAACACAATCGTCACGCTGGTTTATTGGGCCTACGTTTTTAAAGCAGGCAGAGCCTTTATGGCCGCAAGAGCTTGGTGTATGCAATGATCGTGCGGTAATGGCAGAAGTGATTGCAGCTTGCTCCATGCTTTTAGCTGTTAGTAACGATTTTATCAAATTTGATCGTTTTTCGTCTTACATGAGATTAAAGAGAACAACTGCATGGGTTTTCAGATTTACAAATCGAGCCCGTCGAATATTATATGCGAATGAGAATTTTGGTTTAAACAGTTCTGAGCTGGATGCAGCAGAAAATCTACTATGCCGAGAAGCTCAATCCGCTTTCTATGCCTCGGAAATACGTTGCTTAAAAGAGAAACAGTTGCTGCACAAGGATAGTAAGATTTGCGATTTATCACCGTTTTTGGATGGTGTTGGTGTCATGCGAGTAGGTGGGAGAATTGAAGCTGCTGGTTGTCTTTCGTTTGAAGCAATCCATCCGATAATCATGCCGCCAAATCATCGAGTTACCACACTTATTGTCTCTTTTTATCTTCAGCGTATGAAGCATCAAAATGTTGAAGCGACAATCGGGGAAATAAGGCAAACATTCTGGGTTGTCAAACTAAGACAGGTTCTACGACGCGTTATCTCCAATTGCCAGATATGTAAAATAGAGCGATCTACTCCAGCTACGCCAATAATGGCGCCGCTGCCTGTCGACCGATTGACACCGTTCGTCAGACCATTTACTTACACCGTAATAGATTACTTTGGGCCACTAAAAGTCACGATTGGCCGGCGCACTGAAAAACGGTGGATAGCGCTCTTTACATGTTTAACCGTGCGCGCTATACATTTAGAAGTAGCCCACGATTTGTCAACAGACTCATGCATTTTGGTCATAAGGAATTTTTTCAATCGCCGTGGAATCCCTGTAAGGTTTCGCAGCGACAATGGAAAAAACTTCGTTGGCGTCGACCAGATAGCCAGGCGTTTCGACGATGTTTTCGACTGTGAGAGGGTGCAAAGTGAACTGGCAACTAAAGGGGTTGAGTGGATATTTAACTGTCCAAATAATCTTTCGGAAGGTGGTATTTGGGAACGAATGGTGAAGTGCGTCAAGCGTGCGCTGTATCATATGTTGAAGGAGACAGCGCCTCGAGAGCAGACTCTGCAAAGCGCCATCATCGAGGCAGAAAACATAGTTAATTCTCGTCCTCTAACACACATGGCAATAACAGCAGATCAAGATGAGCACTTACGCCTAACCACTTTTTGTTGGGAACCGCCAATACTGCTAAAACAGCGGCGTTGCATGAAGCAGATGAAAAAACTTATACATTGCGTAAACAGTGGCGAATAGCACGACAATTGCGACAACGATTTTGGAAGCGATGGATACTCGAGTATCTCCCCACCTTAACTCGTCGCGTTAAATGGTGTGCAAGAGCGAGGCCGTTGCAAGAAGGTGACCTTGTTTTGATTTGCGACGCTAATGTGCCGCGACGTCAGTGGTGCCGTGGTGTGGTGGAACGGGTATATAAATGTAGCGATGGTGAAGTGAGAAGGGCCGACGTTAGAACGAAGACCAACGTTTTACGCAGACCAACTTCAAAACTTGCTGTCCTCGATATTGAACATGGTGAATCAGATTGATTCACGGGGTAGGGGATGTAAAAAAAATACACAGCACTGATAGATATGTTATGTTTAAATTTTGTGAAGTAATAAATGCACATCACTGATAGTTATGTTTAATGTACACACTGATTTTTTGTAAACTGTCAAATTTTGCACACTTGCCGCACTTTGCGCTTCCCTTCATTATTCGAGACGAAATTGTAAGCTAGCGAGTAGTGTCTTTACATTCGAACGAGGAGGACGTGAACTGCGGTAAGTGGTTGTAAAATATTTCTAGCTCAAATATGTAAACTATTGAATGTTCATTTTATTTTGTAGAAATAAACGTATTACTACTGTTACTTATATAACGTTGGTTTCAATAGTCCTCTTCGCCACTTCGGACGCTACACAATTTTATTTCGCAGCCACAGTCGGCTGCCTCGCATTTGAATTGGTAACAACGCTGCGCTTAGCCAACGAACATTTGAGCAACGCAGTCGCAGCCATCCGATACATTTAAAGCAAAGGACCGCAGCCAGCGGAAATTTTTCGTTCGTTTTACGTTTAAATCAGCGCTGCGACATAACCAGCAGAGCTTTGAACAGCGCAGCCGCAGTCAATTTAATCGCATACATACATTTAAAGCAAGGGACCGCAGCCAGCGGAAATTTTTCGTTTGCAGCAGCGCTGCGACACGACTAGCAGAGCTTTGAACAGCGCAGCCGCAGTCAATTTAATACTAATATTTAATGCAGCCAAGAGTGAATAATTTAAGCAATTAAAATCAGTAGCATTAAAGTAGCAATTTGTACTTTTTTTGTAATTGTATTTATCGTTTTTTTTTTTTTGTTTGTGTGAGTGCGCTTGGTTCAAATTTTGTAGGCAAGGGGAATGCAACGAACGCCGCCAAGAAGAAGTCCTCGCCTTACTAACGAAAGTTCCACACCAGCAGTAAATTCTTCTTCGAAAATGAACAAAGGGAATCAGAATCCTGCCCCGATAAAGAACATCGCATCGAATCCTTGCCTTTCGGAAGCAGCGAGCTCAATTGGTACCGCAGCCGCCACAGCAATCACTACCACCACGGTTACCACTGCAAAAGTTAGCAGCGAGTCTAACTTAAGCAAAAGCAAGAGTGCAGCCAGCACAAGCTCTAAGCCAGCCGCCATCAACGTTCCTGTTCCAGAAGCCGCCGCCTCGTCAGGAAGCATGGAAACTCCAGGGTCTATCTCTTTGCAAGCGAATAAAATCGAGTTTCAGCAGGTGAGTTTTTTATTAGAAAAACTAAATTCATTGGAGTCCCAATTGCGCGACACCCAAGTGCAGCTTAGGGAGAGTAACAACCGGCGCGCAGCGTTTGAAGAAACTTTGCGCATAAACGGTACCTATACTATGCCGACGTCAGGCAGCGCCGTTGGCAGAGCTCCTAACAGCGACGCCGCCGCTTATCTAACTGCACATAACGGTTCACATACCGCTACTTAAGTATATTGCCACGCCATATTTTGCGGCTACTAACCCACAAAACAGCCAAGTGCATTTTAGCAACGCCTTTGTAGGCATTCATCCTCCCCCTGTTACAAGTTCTCTTGGCGCCACCTCCCACTATGCAAACAATAATGGTATCGGCGCATCGTCTGGACAATAAACGACAAGTAACCAAAACACATTTTTTGACGGTTTTTCCACTTCTCAATTGCCAAGCATGGCCGCCAGTTTTTTGGCACCTCGTAAAATTCAAGATTTGCCAGAATTTAGTGGTTGCCCCGAAGATTGGCCACTATTCTCAAACATTTTTTACCAGTCTACCACAGCCTACGGCTATACGAATCTTGAAAACAACCAACGTTTGCTGAAAAGCTTGAAGGGTGAAGCAAGGGAAATGGTGAAATCTCTTCTGTTACATCCAGACAATGTTAGTGCGGTGATGGAGCAACTTAAGCTCCGTTTTGGTCGACCGGAATTATTAGTCCGCAGCCAATTACGACAAATCAAAGAAATTGCTCCAATATCTGAGTCTGCCATTGACAAATTGATACCATTTGCTTCGAAAACAAAAAATTTGGCCACGTTCTTGCAGTCAGTAAATGGCTACCAACATCTTGCAAATCCTACCCTCTTAGAGGAATTAATCGGAAAACTTCCAATGAGTAAAAAGATGGATTCGGCCAAATACGCTTCAACGATAAAGCCTTACTCCACTGTAGCCGACTTTAGCAATTGGCTAACTGAAGTGGCTAATCTAGTTTGTACATTGCAAGACTGTGAAAGCCGCAGACGAGTAGTTTTGCATACGGTTGAAAAGAGTAACAGAGATAGTGTGAAGTTTAAAGTTATAGCCAACTGTGCTCTTTGCCGAAGTCCACACAAAATTTCTACGTGTAAAAAGTTTCTCGCAAGCAACGTATCAGAGAGATGGGCCGAAGTAAAACGTCATCACCTCTGCTTTTCATGTTTAGGTAACGGTCATTCAGCGCGCGACTGTCGCAATCGAGTAGCCTGTTCAATTGGAGGGTGTCGAAGATGGCACAGCAAGTTGCTGCATGAAGATAATGAGAATTCTGTTCCCACCACTGTGCAACCAGCCGCTTGTACCGAAGGTCTGCTAAACTCCGTGCATTGCATACACTGTTGCACGAACTTCGAAATATCGTGGTCCATATTGTTCCAAACGAAGCTCTGTTTGATTAATTTTGATGTGGACCTTTTTCCTCCATGTGCGATGTTATGCAACTTTGCTATTACAGATGAACGACATACCCGTGGTATGAATGGGCGGGCCGCCTCACCAGAAACGTCGCAGGTGATTGCTGTTTGTGTGTGAGGAAGTTGGATCGTTTGAACAGCTCTTCACAAGACTTCTGTTGTTGAGCAATGACCTCATAATCGATTGTAGCGTTTTTGGCTTGAAGAGAGTTGATACGTGAGAGAGTATCAGCTGTTGTATTTACCGCGCCAGGTAGATGAACAATTCGGGTGCAAAATTGACCGATGTAATCCAACTGGCGGACTTGTCTTGGCGATGCTTTATCATTTCTTTGCGAAAAGGCAAAGGTAAGTGGCTTGTGATCAGTCGCAATAGTAAATTTTCGGCCCTCGAGCAGATAGCGATAATTTTTGATGGCTGTATTAATAGCAAGTAATTCACGGTCACACGTGCTGTACTTGCGTTGAGCGTCGTTGAGTTTCCTGGAGAAAAAGGCAAGCGGCTGTGGTACGTTGATGATCATTTGATGAATGACTGCGCTCATAGCGGAGTCACTAGCGTTCGTGCATAGGACAACGTAAGCTCCTGGAACTGGATGAGCTACGAAGTAGCGTATATCAAATCTTATTTGCATTCGTTAAAATGTTTATTCGTTTTATTAGTCCATGTAATCGGTGTTCTATCATTTTTGATGTTGCCTCTGATGAGCGCAAGGAGTGGTTGCTGATGTTCCAAGGCATAAGAGATGAAACAACGGTAAAAATTCACCATCGCGAGAAATCGTTTTAATTCACACGCTAATTTTGGAAGTGGGTAGTTCTTGATTACTTCAATTTTTTCCGACATTGGTTTAATGCCATCAAATGTTATCAAGTGACCCAAAAAAATTATTTGCTTTTGAGCGAAGACGCATTTAGACGAATTAATTGTTAAATGGTGGCGTCGAAGTCGTTCGAATACCAAGCGTATGTGTCGTTTGTGCTCTTCCAGCGTCTTCGACGGGATGCAGATGTCATCAAAATAACAAAAAGTTAAATCTAATCCTCGTAGTGTTGCATCCATATAACGCTGAAACGTTTGTGCCGCGTTACGCCGGCCGAACGGCATTCACAGGTATTCAAATAACCCAAATGGCGTAGTTATTGCGGTTTTTTGGATATCCTTTTCCTCCACAGGTATTTGCGCATTGAGCGCCCTGTAGTCTCCACAGGGACGCCAAGTATTGTCTGTTTTAGGCGAGGCGTATGGACTCTTTGATGGTCTGCATACGCCAATCTTCATCTAGTACTCGAATTCATCCTTAGCTGCTTTATATTTATCTGGTGTAAGGCGTCGAGGTTTTGAAAAAACGGGCTGGCCCCGCGTCTCGATACAGTGTGTCACTGTGGTGGATACGTCGGAAGGTATTTTGTTGGGAGCAATAGTTGTAATGTCTTTGTATTCGTTCAGTAGCTTCCCGTATTCGTTGTTGGCGTCAAACAATTTCGGCGATAAAGCCGGTACATTATGTATGTTGATGACGCAGGCACGGCTTTTGTCTGCATCGATAATGGAGGCATTTTTTATGTTACTAAAAGGTTTAAATGACGCAAAAAGTCAGCACCTATAATATTGTGAGCAGTGTTTCCTGCGATAAACTCCAATTGAAAGGCACGTCTAAGCCCGAGATCAATATTAAGTCTTACCTTTCCATACGTGTCAATGGCTGTGTTATTTGCTGCGTATAGCTGGGGTTCATCTTTAGGACGAGACGGTGGTCCTGCTGTGTAGCTTATAATAGACATATCAGCCCCAGTATCGATTAAAAATTTTTGTGTCGTTGAACGGTCAGTGATGAAAAGTCGATTTGTGCCCGTTGAATTGGTATCCATGTTTTCAACAGCTTTCTGTTTTTGTTTTGCCGTCCTTCGTTCATCTTGATGACGATGTCGGATTTAATTCTAAAGTATGTAGGTGCAGGAAACTGTTGTGGTGGTGCCCGTAACGGAACTGGTTGCTGTTGCGGCATTGTTTGGCAGTTCCCGACGACATCCCGCGTTGATGTCGCCCGCGCGTTTAGTTTTTTGATATACTGTTGAAGTTGCAAGGTTTGTTACATCGTCCTGCGTTTACTCTGTACCTTTTATGATACCAGCAAACGGAATCGTCGGATGTATGCGTCTATCCCCTGACGTTCTTGTCCTAATTTTGACTCAATGCGAGCAAGTGTACGTTCAAGATGACCAACACGATTTTCTAGTGTGACTGATAGTGTGGGTTTAATGCCCTCGAATAACTGTTTTTGTTGTTTGTTGTAAGTCATTGAGTGGTTTAGCGGAGACAGTTACTACAGAACTAATACGAACAGAATCGATTATTTCGTCTTCGATCGAAGCGAGTTGTTCTAAAGCCATATCTGGATTGCCTTTGGCAACGCCTGCAATAACTGCACGCGCAGAAACCGGCAGACGCTGTATCCAAAATTCTTTAATTAGTTGCTGATCACGTGTTACGTCGGTGCGCTGTAATTGGGTGAGCTTATGGCTCGGTTTGTTGTCGCCCAATTGTATCCCCGTGGTCAACTGTTCCAATCTTGCCATTGGTGATGCGGAGAATTTGTTGATTACTGTGCGTCGACGTGTACTATAGCGATCTTGCGGTGGGGGTGTGCGAAAAATTTCAAATGCTTGTTCGTGCAACCGCTCGTCCATATACATTACGGCTATGTTAAATTTCGCCTGGTCTTGATTCATCCATGGATGCGGAAGAAAGCTTCAAGTCGATTCTATGTTGTTGATGGAGTAGCCATGTAATTGAGCTACTTGTACCCGTGCAGCGAAACTTCTGATATCGGCAGATTCATTTGGTGGAGTCTGTGGTTTTGTTGAAGTACCGGCGCTATCCATCACAGCATCGTTGCTATTCGCGCCACCGTTTTCGTCGGCACACTGCATGACAATCCGTTTTTGGTGCAACTTGTTTGCTTCGAGAAAGTTCCAAGATGTTCTAGCGTAAAGTGTGCATGTGTTCGTTCAATTCGTAAAATGGCGGCACACGCAACGTGTCTGTGTGCAATTCATAGAATGCCAAACTTCTTCTGAATTTCCTTTGCTCAAATTAGAGGGTCGGGGGTCACCAATTTAGTTTTGTATTTATTTATCTATTAAATATTTACTTGACTAATAACAAACTTGAAATTTAATCTAGAACAATATAGAAAATGATAGAAACGGTGATGCTCGCAGAATGTGTCGATCATTGTGTATAACAACAAGTGAGATATCTTATTTGTCAGTTGCTTTTGACAGGATACCTAAGATGGCGTTTGACAGGGTACCTAAGCTGGCCGCCAATATGTCGACAATTACGAATGGCCCGAAGTTGGAAAAAGCTGATCTGAAAATATTTTGGGGGGGGGGGCGTTTCAATTTTTTAGGATATTTTACATATTTTGAGATATTCGATTGATATCCATTATAAACATAGATATAATAATATTGGGTAAAATGTTGAATGCATTTTTATAAAGCCATCGATAGGTTATGATATAATTTGAATCAGATGAATCATAAAACGTCAGGGTTTTAAAGTGCTTCATCGATTCTCCTCTTTTTCTTTGCCAAAATATCTAGGTCAATAGTAACCTCAATATCTCGAAATACGTCTTCAATCTCCGTAAAATAGAAAAGGACCGTTCACTCGGAGCCACCGTGACTGGCAACGTAACACTGATTTGAAAAATTCGGTAAATGTGTTTGTAAAATTGCATATTACGAATGCGGTTTGATAAGTCATAAACTTTTAGAATAAAATATACTTCTCGGCAAAAAATCATTTATTTGTATTCCAGTTAATGGGTAATAATTTTTAATTTTTTTTGTCTAGAGTGAGTTTTTGTGTGTGCTACGAATTTGAAAACACGGTTGAAATTTTCTGAGACTACCGATTTTTTGGGGGGAATCCAGACACCCAGAACCCCTCCCCTGTATCCGTCCCTGCATTCGGGTAAAATATACGAGGAACGCCAGGGTTGCGAATTTACTTTGCAAAAACAGGTGATCTCAGCTGTTCCAAATTTTGACGTTTATCGAAAAGATATCTCACTTGTTATTATACACAATGGTGTCGATGATGATGAGTGGAAAAATTAGTGTGCCAAAAAACAGGGTTGCGTTGTACTTTACTTACGTTGGTTGTTGTGATAAATTGAAAAGTAGTATTGTGGAGTTGCCACAGGACATTGTGTTAAAATACGGGGAAAAGTCGGATCTTTTTTTTAATATCCAGAACAAAGCTTCGTCATGCCGCTTTCTGAAAACAGTTGTGTGCGTTCTGACCATTTTTTGCATTTTTGAAGGCATACCAGTGAGTCTTTCCATAATTTTGTGACTAGGAGCAATGCTTCCTGAGGATCCGTTGTAGTATGATGCGTCTTGCACTGTTTGCGTTAAAACAAATGAGTTTTTCATGAAAAATGTAGAATCGCGTAAATTTTGTTCATATTTAGAATTATCAAACTTGATCTATTTTGAAGGGTGATGGACCACAACAAATCACAAAATATACCCCAGGGCTGCATTTTCTTTAATGCTGTTACCTGTTAAATGTGCCTTGGAGCAATCCAATCGAACATCTGTACTACTTGCAATGTTATTGAAAGTATTGAATACTAGCTTTTTAACTGTATTGAATATAATTCCACCAGCTCTAGATTTTCTTTCTTTCTCAAATGTAATTCTATCAAAGAAATCTTGCTAACGTAAAATTCTAGTTATTTTTTACGAATTAACCGATTTCATAAATAGCAATGATATTAAACTATAATACCAAAATAAATTTTGTCATAATATATGAAATGTACACATATGTATGTATTTAAATGTAAGAATTAACCTTTAGTCGTTCTCAAATTATAGAAAAGGCATAATATATGAAAACTACACATATGTATTTAGTTCGTAAGAAATTCAAATTCGAATATGTCAAGTTAAACCCCATTGTAACGTGACGAAAATTTTTAATCCGACTTTTAATATTCACTGATCTGGCAATATGGTTGCTAACCATAGCCATCAATCATTGGGGCGTAAGAGTAAAAAATTATTTTAAGCTAGTGCTACCAAATTTGTAGTTTAAATTAGCTTTGAGGTGAATAAAAATTGAATTTAACGCTAGCACTTTTTACCAAATAGCACAAACTAGTTTTTCCAGCTGTTGCTTAAAATAAGTGAAAATAAGGGCCAGTTTTTCAGTGCAAGTTAAACTCTGTTTGCCGTTTAAACTAAGTTTAAACTCAGCATGCTTGTTTTTCAGTCAACTTTAAACGTAGTTTAAACTAAGTTTAAACGGCCGATCTGGCACGGTTAAACTCCGTTTAACGAATCAGCTGTTCGCCAACTACTTTATTTTGGTTGCAACAAATATTTGAGCGCAAGGTCCTCTAATTGAATTTTTATTTAAAAAAAAATGGATATTTCCTCTGGTGAAAGTGACTACAGTGACACAGAAGAAAGCGAAATACTTACAATTACTATATTAAGGAGAAAAAGAGTAATATCTACTCATCCGAATCATTTTGATATTTTTGACGAAAAGGATTATTTAGCAATGGCATCAAATTGTCAACAAACATCAGCTGTTGTCTTATCTAGATAAAGAAAAAAACAATGTTGCCATACAAAATGGCCAATGTTAACTGCGGCCTTAAACTTGCACTGAAAAACAACTGTCCAGTTTAAACTTAGTTTAAATTTAATCTGAGTTTAACTAAACTCCGTTTAAACTGAGTTTAAACCAGCACTGAAAAACTGGCCCTAAGTGTGAATAAAAACTAGCTATAACATAAAGTTACTAGTTTAAACTTCGATTTTTGTAAACACGGGATTGAGGTGTTTGAAATTTGTGTTTTGCTGTTTAGTTTGTTAAAAAGCGTTTGTTTTCATTAAAATACTAATATGCCTGCTTTTATGCACGTTCGCCAAAGGAAAATATACCGTAGGAGGACATATTCATATTTATTTCTTCATATATTCCTCAAGTAATGAAGCAAGTGCAGCATCTTTTGCTGTTCTAACTGAAGGCTGAGATTTCTTAAAAAAAACTTTATAATATTTTAGTATTTCGAAAAAACACGCACTACTTTTGTCAACCATCGCGCCAAAATTGACGTATTTAAGTGAAGCTGCCATCTAGTTCTTTTATGATTTACCTCATAAAAAGTAAAAGAAAAACATGCATATTTTTAAACAGTGGCAACTCCTAAACAGTTTATATCAGCTGATTTTGTAGTCACATTTGTTGTGATTTTCCAGTTTTCGCTACCGCTTTTCAGCACTAGCTATGTAATACCAGCAAAGTGTTATTCACACTTTTTGTTGTTTAAACTTTTCAGCATAGCTAGTACTGAAAAGGGCAAGCTAGTGCTAGTACTTATTACTATATAGTATAAACTACCTTTTTATTCACACGGCTCATTGTGTACCAATAATTATATTATTATAATTATTATACACAATGATTGTAACTAGAGCTTATGTTCGACTTATGATTGAATTGTAAAACCAGCCCTTAGGACCATGCGGGCTATTAACTCTATTATCAACGCTGACGTACAATGAGAAAAGGCGAGTGAAAACACTTGGTAATGTGCCGGGGTTGCTAAGTCACTCATGTGGGTTCAGCACGTTGAATTACCTCGGTTTGTGTGGACTTTGTTTCTCAGAATTTATATGCATTCATTCGAAAATTGTGTACGGTATTAATTTCGAAGGGAGAACGGGGTACGCGCTCGCGTCTTTGGAAAATTGTTATTATTCGGAAATAGAAAATTAATGAACATTCTGGTGATAAATTATTTTAAGTGCGTTTAGCTGATTAAATTTTGTGCCGCTAATACCAGGTTTAACCAGTAAACTATAGTTTAAAAAAGTAAGCAAACTTCGATGTTACGTATCGTCTAACATTTGATATACGGATGTGCTTATGGATGTATGTAAATACATATGTAAGTACGCACCGTAGATGAGTATGTTCGTTCAAACAAAAGAAGTTGAAATATAAAATTCATGTGTGATTTTTCCAAGGTTTGTAGATGGAATATACATATTCAACATAATTTAACATTGAATGGTATTTTGGCTCAGTTCTAATTGACAATAAACTGGTTTAAAATTAAAGTTTTAAATTTCTTTGCAGAAGCAAATAAGATGCACATTGCTACTTTATTCTCTGCACAATGCTATACGAATATGTATGTGCAGTTTCAACACTTTTCAATTGTACAAATTATATGTGTGCTAAAACAGCAGTTATATTGCTTCCATAAAGTATTGAAATATGTATTAACTTGTCTTTAGAATAATCTGTCTCGATTTGCTTGAATACACCATAAGGATAACAATTCTTATATAAATTTATATTGTTTTTTAAAGTAACAGGCTCGTTTTAGTTTACAATCTTTATTGATTTTCTAATTAACTATGTATGTATGTATGTCCTAGCGAGCGTACCGAATTTGCAAAATAAAAGAATGTTTAAAGTTAGGATTTCATTCCAAAACGGAAACTTGTAAGATTCTAAAAAAATTAAAGCTAGGAAAATTTTATTAGTTATAAACTTATCTCCATCCTTTGGGGTGTGTGGGTGGCCATCGACCGCGCTTCAAAAGAAATAACCATGGCCAAAAAAAGTACTTGGAATTAAAAATGGGGCTTAAGTAAAGAATACGGACCATTGAGCTAGAAAAAAAAAAAAAAGTGGACGTGGTCCGCCCCTTTTTACCGATTTTGGTGGTATAATTTTTTTTTGGTGCAAAGTAATAGGAGGGGTGTTAGGGAGGGTTAAAGGGGGAAATTTCAATATTTAGAAAAGCTAATATTTTAAAAACTATTTATCCGATCTTCACAATATTGGTATCGTTAAAAAGATAATTAAAAGGCCTTTTATTTGATATGCATATGTTTATATAAATTATATATATATTTTCAGAAAAATAACAAAAACTGAAAAAACGCACATTTTTTTTATAAAAAACTATATTTTTCTTAAAAAAATACGTAATTAATAGTATGTAAAAATAAGCTTGTCTTAAAGCCCATAAAAATACCAGTATTTCTGCGCAGGACTCCTTTCCGGGTTTCTATTGAATACCTTTCCGCGAATCCGCTCTGGATCATTACCCTCATTATTACTGATTCTCTTATCGTCAGCAACACAAATAAAACAAAATTTCTTACAAAATTTAAGTTTTAAATATAAAATTATACATCAAATTAAAGGTATTTTTATGGGCTTTAAGACAAGCTTATTTTTACGTACTATTGATTACGTATTTTTTTAAGAAAAATATAGTTTTTTATAAAAAAATGTGCGTTTTTTCAGTTTTTGTTATTTTTCTGAAAATATGTATATAATTTATATAAACATATGTATATCCAATAAAAGGTCTTTTAATTATCTTTTTAACGAGACCAATATTGTGAAGATAGGATAAATAGTTCTTGAAATATTAGCTTTTCAAAATATTGAAATTTCCCCCTTTAACCCTCCCTAACACCCCTCCTATTACTTTGCACCAAAAAAAAATTATACCACCAAAATCGGTAAAAAGGGGCGGGCCACGCCCACTTTTTTTTTTTTTTCTAGCTCAATGGTCCGTATTCTTTACTTGTTCCAAAAATGGTGAAACCACTTTTAAACAAAACCTCGATCGGTTATCTTTTTTGTTAGCGAAAATAGTAAGAGGTGACCGCTTTCGACCGGTAAAAGTGAACCAAAAAACTCAGATGCTTAGTGTATGACTTACATTTTACATACAACTTACATTGAAACAAATAAATAATATATAAACGTATTTATATAATTATTTTCACGGCTTTTTATTTCTAAAGATAAAAACTATTAAATTAATCGCAATCCATTTTTGAAAATTAACAACAAAATGTAAGCAAACTCGTTTTATAAGTATTTAAATATAAACTTACTTATATGTACATACATACACATCTATATATTTCTGCGATATAGACGACGCAGTTTAATTGCAGTTGGGTTCGTCGGCAGTAATAGCGCAGTTACCCACGAACGTGTACGTAGCATAGCGTAGACGGCGGTAAAATATCATTTTTGCAAAAACTCATTACCGTAGCCTTAGCGTAGAAATCAACTGTTCTCTCATTGCATACAACTTGTTGTTGTTGTTGTTGTAGCGGCTAGCTACACCCCACTGGGTTGGCGGACTCCCTCAATCGTTATCGTCAAGCTCAACTAACGAAAGGTCCAGGAAACGAGCTGTTTCAACAGGGTCGGACCATAGGGAGAGGGGTGTTAGTTGAGTAGGTTTGGCCGGGCATGTGAATAGGTGATTGGTGTCGTGCGGAGACTCTTCACATGCCGGGCACGTGTTGGGGGTGTCGGGGTTGATCCTGGATAAGTAGGAGTTTAACCTGCTACAATATCCAGATCTGAGCTGGGCCAGAGTTACGCGGGTCTCACGAGGCAGCTGGAGCTCCTCAGCTGCAATGGGTGGTGGTTGGACTCCCAGGACTGCACTCACAGGGCGGCTGTCGATGTGTTTGGACACCGACTCCCTGTGGATGCTGTCCAGAGCCTGTCGGTACGTCCTTGGGTCCAGCGGTCGGTGTACGTATGTCTGGACCTCGTCCGTCAGTTGTGTGAGATGTCCCCTGATGTGCCTGGGTGCCGGCTCCAGTGCGAGCAGGTCTCTATTGGGGTGCCCCGGACGGTGGCATCCCAGTAGAAACTGCTTTGTGAGCATAATGTTGTGCTCTTGCACTGGAAGCACGTTAGCCTCGTGGTAGAGGTGATCCACAGGCGTCATCAGGAGACATCCCGTCACTGTCCTGAGTGCGGCGTTCTGACAGGTCTCCAGTCTTAACCACTGAGTCCTGCTAGTTCCAGGCGACCAGATTGGCGCGGCATAATTTAGAACCGGCCGGCCAATCGCCTTGTATGTTGCCAACAACGTTTCTTTGTCTTTGCCCCAAGTGCTGCCGGCGAGCGACTTGAGGACTTTGTTGCGGCTCTGTACCTTATTGACGATTGCGGTTGTTTGCGCTGAGAAGGAGACCAGGCTGTCGAGGTCGACTCCCAGGATCTTCGGGTGGTTAACCGTCGGAATGGCGGTCCCCTCGATGTGGATGTCG
This sequence comes from Philophylla caesio, assembly GCA_963971545.1. Taxonomy (NCBI): domain Eukaryota; kingdom Metazoa; phylum Arthropoda; class Insecta; order Diptera; family Tephritidae; genus Philophylla; species Philophylla caesio. The sequence goes on along the minus strand of OZ020606.1, from coordinate 39,598,608 downwards.
AGGGTGAGCCCGACCTCCTTCGTCCAAGTTGTGAAAAGGGTCGCCGTGGACTTAGCAGGAGACAGCGTCAGGTTCCGTCCTGTAAAGTAGTGAGCAAGGTCCGGGAGGTAGCTGTTCACTTTGGAACACAAGCCATCAATTCCATTGCCGGTAGTCATTATCGTGCAGTCATCGGCGTACGAGACCAGTGTGACTCCCTCTGGCGGGGAGGGGAGTCGCGAGATGTAGAAGTTGAATAATAGGGGGGATAGGACGCCACCCTGTGGTACCCCCTGCTTGATTCTTCTCGCTTTTGACACTGAGTCACGGTAGCACACCGACGCTTGACGACCACACAGGTAGTTCGCGGTCCATCGCTTCAACGCCGCTGGGAGAGGTGAGGCCTCCACGTCCTTCAACAGGATGGAGTGGCTGACTGTGTCGAAGGCCTTCGACAAGTCCAAAGCCACGAGGACGGTTCTCTCACAGGGGCGGTTGCCGTTGAGACCACGATTAACCTGAGTGTTTATGGCGTTAAGTGCCGTTGTGGTGCTATGCACTTTCCGGAAGCCGTGTTGATGCTTCGCCGGACTGAGATGGTGGTTGAAATGCGGGAGCAGCAGGGCCTCAAGTGTCTTGACCACTGGAGAAAGCAGGGAGATCGGCCGATAGGACTCGCCTTGGCCGGCCGGTTTCCCTGGTTTCAGCAGTGGTATCACCTTGCTGGTCTTCCAGATATCCGGAATGACCATGGTGGATAGCGACAGATTGAGGACCCTGGTGAGATATGCTACTCCCGCGGTGCCCAATTTTTTCAGCATCAACATGCTTAACCCGTCTGGGCCAATGGATTTGGAGGCTTTCGCCTTCCCGATGGCTTCCTTCACCTCAGTGGTAGAGAGGACAATTGGTGCGCTTGGTGTTGACTTGCGCAGCCTTCTGGTGACTGACCGTTTGGTTCTGTCGGCCGAAGGATGCAATGTGAATTGTCGACTAAAATAGTTCGCGCATCGCTTCGGGTCCGACGAGGCGTGGTCTCCAAAGGAGATTTCTGTTCGATCATCACGCCTCGTCGGGTTGGACAGAGACCTCACGGTCGACCATAGTTTGCCCACTCCGGCACCGAGGTTGCAGGACTTCAGGTGCTCCCTCCACTTGTTCCGCTTGTGAACGTTGACTAGGCGTTGGATCTCCCCGTTTAGTTGCCTAATACGGGGATTTCCGGGGTCCGCCTGCCGGAGGTGGTCGCGTTCATCCGCTAGAGACACCGCTTCACCCGGGAAGTCAGGACGGATCATAGGGATCCTCCCTGCCGGAATGAAACGGGCTGCAGCGGACTTCACCACCCTGCGGAACAAGCGCTCACCTACGCGAACGTCGGTTGGAGTTGAGAGAGCACTGAAGGCGTCTTCAGTGAAATCCTCAAACCGCTCCCAGTCAGCTTTTTTGAAGTTGACATAGGTGTGGCGGTCTGAGGCAACATAGTTGGCAGGTCTGTCAATCGAGATGATTATGGGTAGGTGGTCTGATGCAAGCGATAGCATAGGTCGCCACGTTATGCTATTTATCAGACCTACGCTAGCTATTGTTAGATCTGGCGAGCTGCTGCAACTACCCACAATCCTGGTGGGGGCTTCGTCGTTCATGGTGCAGAATGTCGAATTGTCTATCTGCTCTGCCAAAATATTTCCCCTACGATCATTTGATAGGCTTGAGAACCAAAGATCGTGGTGCGCATTAAAGTCTCCGTCTACTAAACGGTTTTCACCACTGAGGAGCGCACCTATGTCAGGGTGATATCCAGCGGGGCAGCAGGAGACAGGGGGTATATATGTGTTGAATATTTCGAGCTCGACATCGCCTGACCGGACAGCAATCCCTTGACATTCTAAGGTGCTGTCCCTTGGGTCGATGTCTGCATCGATAAGACGATACTGCACGGTGTTGTGTAGGATGAAGGCTAGGCCTCCACCATTATCTCGCTCGCGATCTCTACGAAGCACGTTGTAACCGTCGCAGCTCGTTAACGTTGAGCTGCGACGTAGCTTCGTTTCTTGGACCGCAGCTATTAACAGCCCGTGCCGAGCCATGAAGGCAACCACCTCCGAGATCTTGCTCGAGAGTCCGTTGCAGTTGAACTGTAGGAGTCTCGTCTGTCTCGGTAAGGTTGTCGCGTTGAGGGGGGTGAGGGACTGGATCCGAGGGCCGGCCCGCCCCGGCTGTGCTTCCCGCTGTGGTGGTAAAGGCCCAGTGGATGTTGTGGGCGGTGTCGTGAGCGACACTGGCGGGGGGTTGTTGCGGCAGCAGGAGGCGGTAAAGCTCACGGACCAGTCCCTTGTGGTGCGTAGGCCAGAGCAAGCCCGGAAGTGGCACCAGCCCTGGCAGGCATTACACCTGACTGAGCAGGCATTCCGGTGCACTCTGGCTTGGCACACACAGCAGATGGTGGGGGCAACCAATAGTTGCTGGTTGGCGCCACGTGTGGTGGAGCGAGGGGGCGGTGGGGAGGTTTGGTGTTGCTGTGAGCTCCGGGGGGCCGTGGAGGCAGGAGGGGTGCTCTGAGGCACCGGCGCGGGGGGCGCAAGGGGGGATGCCGTGGAGGCTTGGGGCGCCTGAGTGCGCGAGCAACACTGGCCCACATAGGATGTGGACCACTCCCTAGTTTTCTTAAGGCCTGAGCAGACCTTAAGATGGCACCATCCGTTGCACGAATTACACCTCACCGAAGTGGAATTCGGATGGAGCCTTCTCTGGCAGATGCAGCAGAAGTAGGTTTCTGGGCCAGGGTTAGGCTCGACGCCCGCCCTGGCCAGAAGTATGAGTAGCAATCCTGCTGCAAGGTATTGCACCCAAGGGGAGATAAGATTGGGGGTGTCCGGCAGTCTAAGTGGGGTTAGGTCGCCGAAACAACAGTCCTTGGTCGGATGAAATCCGAGTCACTTCGGTGAGTAGAACCGACTGTTGTGGAAGTGATTGCATACAACTCGCTTCTTTTTGTTTAGTTCGCTCACTTTTATACAATGTTGCCATTGATTTATATACATATGTATACATATGTTTTTGCATAAAATTACAATTTTAGTTAACATTTTTATAATGTAAATGATGAAATCAAAGTGCTGACCTATTTAAATAATATATTATGCTATAATTTGCTATATTCGGTAGTATTTTTCTAATAATTTAAAAATATTTCAAGTATTTGGAAACTAACATTTTAGTGATTTCAAAAAGTACGCGGTGGCAACCTTGTATGAGAATGATGATAGAGAGAACAATCAGCTGATACGTTTCTACGGAAAAAATCAAATTCGTTTGGATTTACTACGTAAGTTCTCCGTCAACACGAAAATTCTACGGTGGTGAGTTTTCATTAACAAGGCGCTCTCATAAGATAGGACGTGAACTATCGAGGAGAGAAAATTCTTATTCTCAGCGATAGCCAGGCGGCTCTCAAGGCCCTTTCATCTTTCGAGGTAAAGTCCTCACTGGTCTTGGAGTGTATTAATAGACTAAATGACCTAGCAAGGAGAAATGACATCCGTCTTCTATGGGTGCCAGGCCATACAGGTATAGAGGGCAATGAGGTGGCGGATCACCTGGCCAGAACAGCGGCCATCTCAGACCCTATAGGACCCGAGCCCTTCTTCCCGATCGGTGCAAGCTCTATAAAGGAAGCGCTCAGGAAGGAGACAAATCGGCTCAGGGAGCAGCAATTCCAGAACATACAGGGACTTGTTCAGGCAAAGAAATTATTGGGAGGTTATAACAACACGAGATTTAAACAACTCATAAACCTCCCAAAGGCAAAACTTAGAATCCTCACAGGTATTCTCACAGGTTATTGCAGGTTAAGAGGTCACCTGTACAAGATAGGTATTTGGTCAAATGACCAATGTCGCTTCTGCGATACGGCCAAGGAAACGCCCTCACACATATTACTGGAGTGTGACGCTGTGGCGCGTCGAAGGGAGAGGTGGCTAGGTCAGATGTGGCCAAAGGAGGAACACGTACAATCCCTAAGCCCGGGATCCATCTTAAAATTTATAGATGCTCTTGGACTGGGGGAGGTGTTGTAAGGTACTGAGGGCACAATAGATCCACAGGTCGCAGTGCAAACCTCATATTTTAATCTAATCTAAGATAGGACGTTTCAGCTGACACGTTTGGCCCTCTCTACGTCGGTGGGTAACTGCGCTATAAGACGCGTATTACTCATGCCATCACCGCCACAGTAGGCAGTTCTGGTTTCACTTAATAATATTACCATATTGTTCCGAAAGGTGGCTATTTATGAATAAAGCATCACTCTTTAGTTTCTTATAGAGAGAGCGTAAACTTCAATCATATTGAGACTTTTTGAGGACGACGTGTAAATACGCAGGAATTGCCTGGGTCTCACTGCATTGCAAATGGTCATCTGTATACAGTGCCTTCAACATATTGTTTTGCCAACCATGGTTTACCAAAACACGGAATATTTCAAAACGACGTACACTCCAGTTGTGCAATAGCATAAGGGAAAATGTTCTTATTCGCATTTTGCATCATAATTTGTATATCCTTATATTGTTAGGAAGTTCATTACTACTTACTTACTTTCTTAATTGGTGCATCAACAGTCTAAGCGATTTTGCCCGAGGTCAACAAAGCACGCCAGCAGTATATCTTTTGCTAACTGGCGCCAATTGAAAATCCCAAGTATAGCCAAGTCCTTTTCAACTTGGTCTTTCCAACCCATAGGAGGTATTCCTTTTCCTCTGCTACCACCAGCGGGTACCGCGTCAGAAACCTTCAGGGCTGGAGCTATTTCATCCATTCGATCGAAGTAACCTAGCCAGAGGAGCCGCTGGTTCTTAATCCGTTGTACTATGTCTATAGCCTTGTACAGCTCGTACACAGCTCATCGTTTCATCGTACGGGGTTTTCGTCATCGCTAAGACGCAAAGGTCTATAAATCTTTAGAAGCATCTTTCTCTCGAACACTCCAACAGCCCTCTCATCTGATGTTGTCATCGTCAATGCTTCTGCGCAATACAATAGAACGGGCTTATAGAGTATGGTTTTTGTCCGCCCGGAATGGACTTTAATGAGCAATTGCCTACTCAGTCCCAAGTAGCACTTGTTGATAAGAGATTCTGCGTTAGATTTCGAGGAAGTTTATTAAAACTCTTTAATATTTCATGAAATACATTTAGATTGTTAATTTCCCATTGTTTAATATTTACTACTTACATATACCATCTTTACAAATATATGTACATATAAAAGGGCAAAATTTGCGGCACGTAATAAAGTCCGATCGGACTATCAACCGCAATACCAACCAAAAATAAGAATTTCAAAGTTCTAAATTTTACATATTGGCAGAAATATATAAAAATATTATTGCAAGTGAAAAGTTAAATTTAATACGAGTATCAACATTTATAAGCAATTTGATAAGAAGTGTTTGTTAATTAAAGGTAGAATTGCATGAATACGCATCATATGAAATGTGTGATATTGTCGAATTCATTGTTCTGATATATTAATGTTTAATGGGTTAAAAGATTTGTGACAAGGTTTTGCCTCAGCAAAGAAGTATTTATACAAGAAACATTCCTACTAGTTTTTTGTGACCTCTGCAAATACATACACATATACGTTTTTGGTAATACCGAAAATACTTTTAAATTATCAGCGTACAGCAGAAAATTAGGAAATGTGAGCAATAGGTAATGTCATTTATAAATAGCACAAAGAGTAAAGGACCTAAAATACTCCCCTGAGGAACCCCAGAAGACGCTATAAAAGGCTTAGAGGTTGCGCGTGACTACACAGCGTCTAATAAACAAATAAGATTTAATCCACTGCAAAAAACTAGAATTAAAGCCCATGCAAGATAACTTGCTAACTAAAACCCAATGAGAAACTTTATCAAAAGCCTTGGAAAAATCTGTATAGATACAATCAACTTGATAATCATCCAAGAAGGAATTAATACAGATAATAATAGACAATGTTTCAGAACATAACACAATGTCCGGATAAACTTCTTCTGCCCTACCCTATGTTCGACAGGTGGTTTTTTTTCACAGATTTAACAGACTTTTCGATAAGTAATATCTTACAATTTTTATGCTGTCGGAATGGACGAGATTCCAAGCAACTTACGTGTTTGAGCAGGTCGGTTGAAAAGGACAAGTTTTTAAGCATAGGCGATCTGAGTGAATTAGTCCCAGAATCGCTCAGGTGGAACGGATGGAAAGGACTTGTTTCCATGCCGAACCTTTTTATCTAATAGACAATGTCCGGCAGTGATCAGCTAGTAGCCTCTTGAAAGTGGTGTTATCACAATTTTTTATTAAGCTTGGTAGCTCATTAAAACATTTCAATCCTTAGTAGAAAACATTTTTCTTATCAACTACTATTTTGTATAGTGGTAGCAGGCTACCGTGCTTTATACAAAACCCGAATTTAATGGCGTTAAAGAATATTTGCATTTTCACGCTCAGACAATTCAAAGTTCCAATCGTAACGCTTATTTAATATAAATCGCATAGCTATTTTTCATATTTTGAAGTTTATCAATTTGCTATAAAGAACATCGTTGGACAATATAAAAAGTGCGGCTCTATTATAAATCTGCATATTAGTGTTTTATATATTGGTCCTAAATAGTTTACTTTTCACTGTTCGCTTATTATAAATTTCGGGCGGAAATTTTCCGCTTTTGAACATGGTTTCCCCTTATCGGCAACACTAATTTCGGTCGGAAATAGTTGGCGGATTAGTTGAATTTGTTCAATATATTTTGAGAGTTGAAAAATATTGCTGATCCAAATGTAAGTATTTTAATTTAAATTTATTTACATAAGATATGCCTGTTACAGTAACAAAACTGTAAACAAAGTTCAAAGAGGAATAATATTAGGTAGAATACAGGAAAAGCCGGATATTGCAAGAGGATTTGTCAAAGAAAACAAGCAAAATGTAGCTGAGTTATGAAAACAGCTAAGAATGAAGCTGCATAGTTTGGGGCCTGCAATGGAAAATTAGTCCGAATGAAAATGGGTAAACTGTTTATATTTGTTGGAAACAAATTGGTTTGGTTTGGTTTGGAAACAAACCGGTTTCGACGATGTGCCATCTTCAGTGCCAATTTTCGTTGAGTGGGTTTGGCCGGGCATGTGAATAGGTGTTTGGTGTCGTGCGGAGACTCTCCACATGCCGGGCAGCTGTTTGGGGTGTCGCTACCGTATCCAGCATCAAATTGTGCTCTTGCACTGGAAGCACGTTAGCCACATGGTAGAGGTGGTCCACAGGCGTCATCAGGAGACATCCAGTCACTGTCCTGAGTGCGGCGTTCAGACAGGTCTCCAGTCTTGACCACTGAGTCCTGCTAGTTCCAGGCGACCATATTTGCGCAGTATAGTTTAGAACCGGCCGGCCAATCGCCTTGTATGTTGCCAACAACGTTTCGTTGTCTTTTCCCCAAGTGCTGCGGTTGTATGTGCTGAGAAAGAGGCCAGGCTGTCGAGGGTAACCCCCAGGATCTTCGGGTGGTTAACTGTCGGTATGGGGGTCCGCTCGATGTGTGAAGATGTAAATTAGGTCGCCGTGGATTTAGCAGTGTCAAATTACGTCCTGTGAAGAAGTGAGCAAGTTCTGGGAGGTGTTCACTTTGGAGCACAGGTCATCAATTCCATTGTCGGTAGCCATTATCGTGCAGTCATCGGCGTACGAGACCAGTGTGACTCCCTATGGCGGAGATGGGTTCGCGAGATGTATACGTTAAATAGTAGGGGGGAAAGGACGCCACCCTGTGCTACCCCCTGCTTAATTCTCCTCGCTTTTGACAATGTGTTACGGTAGCACACCGACGCCTGACGACCACACAGGTAATTTGCGGTCCATCGCCTTAACGCCGCTGGGAGAGGTGAGGCCTCCACGTCCTTCAACAAGGTGGAGTGGCTGGCTGTGTCGAAGGCCTTCGACAAGTCCAGAACCACGAGGACGGTTCTCTCACAGAGGCGGTTGCCGTTGAAACCACGGTTAATCTGTGTATTTATGGTGTTAAGTGCCGTTGTAGTGCTACGCACTTTCCGGAAGCCATGTTGATGCTTCGCCGGGGTGAGGTAGTGGTTGAAGTACGGGAGCAGCAGGGCCTCAAGTGTCTTGACCACTGGAGAAAGCAGGCAGATCGGCCGGTAGGACTCGCCTTAGCCGGCAGGTTTCCCTGGTTTGAACAGTGGTATCACCCTGCTCATCTTCCAGATGTCTGGGATGATCAGGGTTGTAAGAGACAAATTGAGTACCTTAGTAAGGTATGCTAATCCCGCAGTGCCCAATTTTTTCAGCATCAACATGCTTAACCCGTCTGGGCCAATGGATTTGGGGGCTTTCGCCTTCCCGATGGCTTCCTTCACCTCAGTGCTAGAGAGGACAATTGGTGCGCTGGATTTTTGCTTGCGCAGCCTTCTGTTTACTGACCGTTTGGATCTGTTGGCCGAAGGATGCACTATGAATTGACGGCTAAAATAGCTCGCGCATCGCTTCGGGGCTGACGAGGCGTGGTCTCCAAAGGAGATTTCTGTTCGGTCGGCACGCCTCGAAGGCCCGAACAGACCTTAAGATGGCACCATCCGTTGCACGAATTACCGAAGTGGAATTCGGATGGAGCCTTCTCTGGCAGATGCAGCAGAAATAGGTTTCTGGACCAGGGTCAATGCCCGCCCTGGCCAGAAGTATGAGTAGCAAACCTGCTGCAAGGTGTTGCACCCAGGGGGAGATAAGATTGGGGGTGTCCGACAACCTAAGTGGGGTTAGGTCGCCGAAAGTACAGTCCTTGGTCGGATAAAATCCGAGTCACTTCGTTGGAGTAGAACCGACTGTTGTGGAAGTGAAGTGTTTATTGGCCTAAATTCATCTACTGTTATTTTTGCTTTTTACCTTCTCTATTGGGACTATGGTCGAAATTTTCAATTTTGTAGGAACTGTAGCTGATGGAAGACTTATTTACTAGCAGAACGTAAAAGTGACCCATATATTCTACTAAGTCTTTAATTACGCCCTCAGATAATAAATTATTTCCACATATTTTGCTCTTAAATTTCTTATTAATATGGACAATGTCAGTTGCACAAATTTCTTCAAATGTAAACACACCTCAACATTCCTGCCTTATAGAATCATAGTAAACGTTTTCAATATTTTTATTTAAACCGAGGACACTATCCACAAAGAAATTATTTAATTTGTCACCAATTTCATTACTGTTCCTTAAAACTTTGCCATTGATTAGAACTTATTTGAAGAGTTCTTTATTATCCGTATTATTCACAACGCTTTTGAGATATTTCTTGTGTTGCAGATTTTTTTTTCATTTCCATTTTCTTGTATTTGTTCTTTACTACCCCCAATAATAGCCATAATAGCCTTTTACAACTTTAACTTTTTTTATTAGTTTCTGCTAAATAGTGACTTAGTAGTGACTCGAAGGTTTGCCATTGCCTGCCGAGGGGTGACCGCTATTAGAAAAAAACTTTTCTGTGATTAAGATTTTGTTTGCCCAGACTGAGATTCGAACCTCGAACTCACCGACATATCGAGTTATAGCACGCACTGCTACCAACTCGACCACAGCGGCCACTTATGTTCATAAAATCACATGCCGTAACTTCTTCAATGGCTAATTTTCGACTCTGTAGGATTGAATGCAGCAAGAAAGTCTGAAGCACGGTTTACAATACATTTCCGAGACAAAATAATCTTCCGCACAATCATTTTGGAAGTTGCGCCAATACCAATAGACACAACCTTTTACGTAAGAAGTCACAAAATAGTTACAGTAGATTTTCACACCAAATTAATTAGTTACAGGCTGTTTTTGCATCAAATTAAATTTTGGTTTTGCGTCCTGTAGTTTTTTACAGGGATTAAAAATGCTTCAATATTTTCACAGCACAGCATTCTGCTTTCGCTTCAAAAAGCGAGCTGCCACCGCATCATCACGAAAAATGTTATGTAGCAAACGATTAATTGCTGATGCTTGCATATTGAAATTACGACAGCACCAGCAGTAGCAAACTGTAGGCCTTTGTAGTTTCTAGTACATACTGTTTAAATGCAAACGCATGTACACATGTTTGAACATAAAAAAACAAAGCAATTTGTATGTAGTATATGTTTCTATAATAGAATAAAATATTGTTATTAATTTATTAAATAATAAGACAAAGGAAAATGTCATATGTATGTATGTATTCAGTATTCAAACTAATTTAACCTTTAACTACTGAGGTGAAATATTTTGGCGTACATGCTGTGGTGGTGGTAAATTTTACCCCTTTTTAATTTTTAGAAAATTTTGCCAAAAAAAAGATTTTTTTTAAATTTATTTGCTATTATTTGGAATAAGATGACACATTTTTAAATGTATTAAGTAATAAAATAAAAAAATCAAACTTCTAGTTAAACAAAACAAGGATTTTATTTCATATTCACGTTCCTTAAAACTAAAAAAAGGAACAAAGATAACTTAAAAAAAAAAACGTATAACAAAAAAAAAAAACAAAAACATAAAAGGCATTTTTTCACAGCCAAATGTATAGCATTAATAATAAAAAAGAAAACAAAGAAAAATTATATTGGAGAAAAAAATTGAGATCAATGCATTTTTAGGAATTTTACTTGTCTAATTCCTTACTTGCACAATTTACGCATACGCGTTTACTACATCCCATACACATAGACTTGCAACAAAACAGACAAATATGTGTAGTCTTTCGCTTCAACCTACTAGGGCAGATGTAGCACAGCTTCCTGGCAACTGTGTCCGGGTCTACTGGAGGGGGAGCTACGGAGTCTGGTCCTAAATGCTACTTATGTTATCTCGAAGTAACTTAGGTAGTCGATGGTTATGCTCTCGCCTTTGCAAGTGTGGTAAAACCAATTTTCGGCCTAGATTTTTTAAAAAGTCTGCTCTCGATTTACCATCAAACTCGTCAGAAGATTGGTATATTACATAAGCATTTGCAGCACATATATCCACTAATCTATAAAAAATTGCAAGTGGCCAGCGTCGTGTACGGCGACTACATGAATATATCGAGCATTTTTTGTCAAGTTCGTCAACTCCCCCTTTTGTATTGTTGTAGTCTGCTATCATTGCGGGTTTTCCACTTTGAACATCGTTTTCTTTTTTGTGATACATGGACGATAATAAAAGAACACCTCTATTTTTACGAGGCACATATGATAAAATGGTAACGTCTTTGGTAAAACCGTATAAACAAGATTCAATTGGTCTATTTCTGTTGGGCTGAAACTCTGGGGGTATTTCTCTTTTGTTTTTTTTCAGTGTACCCAAGTACGTAATTTTTTTTTTTTTGTAATTCTTGTATAACCTGCATTGAAGAAAACCAGTTGTCAGCAGTAATATTTCTATTACTTCCTTCTAAAATTTTACATAGTCTTACTACTGCTTGTGTTGGTATTGATAGTTTTTTTTCTTCGTTTGTCAGACCATCTCCGTCAGAATTTTTGCCATGATATACATAAGCATTCGCAAGGTACTGTGTTCGAGCGTCTGTTAACGCCATGATCTTGATACCATACTTTGCGGGCTTATTCGGCATATACATTTTAAACTTGCATCTACCGCGGAACGGCACTAACATTTCATCGATGCAACCATGGGTACCAATCGTATAATTGTTTTGGCAGTTTTCTATAAATTTGTTGAATAGTTCGGAAATCGCAGCTAATGGATCCTTTAATAAACGTGGCTTTCTATCAGTAGAGTCATCAAATCTTAAGCATCTAAGGATATATAGGAATCGTTCCTCGGACATTATCGATTTGAATATTTGTCTGCCCGTTCCATCAGTTGCAAAAATATGTCGTGTGTCTTCGTGATTAGATTTGAAAACGGATGAATAAATAAGAATACCAAAGAAGGCACGTAATTCAATAAGATCAAGATTTTTCATTTCACTTCTTTGAAAGCGATCGAATTTAGCTTTTAGTTTTGTATTTGTATGCTCAAGAATTATGTTTTCTATATTTCTATCGAAAAATCTTGACCAATATCCAACTATGCCATTTTCGGGATTCTGCTGCAAAGCTCTTGGCAAGCGCACGATGTTATGTAGTGGAGTTTTGATGTACCGTGATGGTTCTTTTGCTGACCACTTGTACCCATTTATTCCATAAAAATAGTTTGTTATTGGCTCAATTGCATGTTCTCCATTTTCTTCTGCAATACTTTGGCAAATTTCGTCAATAATATATTCATCGGTAACATCAAATTCACTTCCTGCTTCATCTTCTATGCTTATTTCATCATCTGCATCACTTTCTTGAACGCAAAAATCTGGATCTGCAATTTCGTCATCAACGTCGCTGATTTCGTCATCGTCTTCCAGCAATCTAGCTATCTCTAAATCATTTATTTTATTATTATTCCATGAAAAACTAACGCTAAACCTGAGGAGGGGTATTTTATTTTACATTAAATACTTACGCTAGGTCTGATGTGGGGGTAAAAATATTTCCAATAAAAAAAAAACGTATGCCCGGACGAGTGGTAATCTTACACCAGCAAGTATAAATATCCGCTTGTACGATACCCATGACGATCAAAATACAACTGAATAATAGTAATGGAATTATGAGAAGATACAAAGAGAATAAAATTGATAGCGCTCAACTGAAGAGAGTAAATTAAAAAATAAATAAGAGAGGGTAAAATTTACCACCACCTCAGTAGTTAAAGGTTAACAACAAACAAAAATTGAAATTTCGCATTTAAAATAATATAATAAATCAAACTCAATTCAATATTAAAATTAATTAATATGGTATTTGGCAATGTTTTGAATTTAAGCTTCAGCTTCTTCTTCAAATATGGGTAAATTGCTGACTGCATCGTCTAAATATGACGGATTTAATTTTACAAGCAATATATTTTCTAAGGTACGTTAACTTATTAACGGTTATTTATATTTTCCGTTAAAATTATTTTAAGAGAAGAAAACTCACGTTCGATTGTCACCTAATTATAAGATACTGTCGTAGTCGATTGGTTTTTAATTAACTCTTTATTTCAATAATAATCTTAACCTAACAATCAAAATGCGATCAGGCGACCTTTCGAATATATCCCCTGAAGTGAATGCCATCTGTTTTTATAAGCATGTACATAAGGTATTTCTGTTACGGCCTTGCCAGATTGGTGTTATATAATATTAATATAAAAGTACATTACGGCTTAAGAATTCAACAGTTCTCCCTCACTTATAAAATAGCTTTCAAACGTTGTTTTAGTGTCGACGTTTTTTTTAGCCAATCCATTTGTAGATGGATGACTTGGTGCTATCAATTTTTGGAAAATTGCTGCTTCTTTGCAGAATGCTGCGAATTCATCGCTGGTGGAAGTCCTGGGATTGTCAGATACCCATTCTTTGCAAAGATATTACTTAGTATTTCAATTGTTGAAGTAGATGTGTGGGCGGATTTGCATTCGGCCCGTTTGATTTTGCGTCGATAACTACGAGAAAATAATGTCTTTGGAATGGACCTGGACCTGCATAATCAATATGTATGCGATGCCAATTGTTGTTTGGTTCTTCCCAATTGTAAAGAGTTACCTTTGCAGGGCTATGTCTTGTTGATGCGCAAACAGCACAGGCACCCACGTATTTCTCGATCTCTTTATCGATTGAAGGCCAGTAAACATATTCGCGCTAATTGCAATTATGCTGGGATAACGACCCTCGGATCTTTGAACAAGACATCCGAATCGATAGTGTACTCTGTATTCACGTTTCTGGTACCACGCAATTCGACTAGAATTTTTGAAAGAGTTGGATCTTTTCCCGTGTCCGCATGAATTGTGTTGAAGTTCAATTTTATTGAGTTTATTTGATTTTTAGTTGAACAGCAATTAAGATGGACTTCTTCATCTATGAAATTAAGTTTGCACATGTCTGTATTTAATGGTGCTCTCGAGAGACAATCGGCGATGACATTTTTTTCGCTTTTCTTCGTGCTTACTTTATAATCGTAGTCTGTAAGAAACGCGGCATAACGCTGAAGACGCGCAAAAGTCATCTGTGGTAACTTTGGGGTTTGATGAAATATTCTGGACAACGGCTGATTATCAGTTACGAACTTGAATGATCTCCCAAACAGAAATTCGTGAAATATAGTACTGCAAAAACTATTGCTAAGGGCTCTCTGTCTAGCTGGGAATAATTTTGCTCAGCTGGTGAGAGATCTCGATGCGAATGCGATAGGCTTTTCCTCGCCCTTAATGGCTGGGATAAAACTCCTTTTTGACATTCATTCGACCATTAAAAATTTGCATTTTTCCGCAGCAATTGACCTAGCGGAGTAGTAATGGTTGAATTATTTGGTATGAATCTTGCATAGTATGTAACCATAGCTAAAAAATTTCGAACATCCTCCGTGCACTTCGGCGTTGGCATTTCTAAAATTGCTTTGACTTTTTCAGTAGATTTTTGCACTGTATTGTTTGCCATAAAAACTCAATTTGAGTTTCAAAAATCTTACATTTTGAAATATTTGAGTGCAGATCATATTTCTGAAGCTGACTTAAGCATTCTTCTTCACTTTCAAAAACACATAGATTTTGCTTTAGCAAAAGCAAAAAAAATTTTCTTTAGCTATGCTAATCTACTTCGAAGAGTCGGGGGACTATCCAGTAGTATAAAACTGAATATATATAAGCAAATAGTTAGACCAATAATAACATACGCCCACCCAATTTGGTTCAATATCTCGTCAAATCAAATGGAGAGATTACGTATCTTTGAACGTTATATTTTAAGACTATGTAGCGGAATTAACCGACAACGATTTAGTTTTGGTAGCTTTCGGAAAAGAGTCTCTAATAAGGTTTTATATGATAAATGTAAAGTATCACGAATAGACTATTTCTTACTTAAAATATCAATACGTTTTGTTGATAGAATGGTATATTTAGCAAACGGAACTAGTCAAAGAATATTTAACAAAGCAAAGAGAAATATCTCCACCTCTTTCAGAACGATACTTATCACCTCTGTACTTAAAAATACTCAAAGATAATAATATGTTGCATAGAAGCAGCAAAGCAATATATTACCACAGACGATTTAACACATATGACGTTAACCACGAAAATTAAGTGTATAGTACCGAACAGTATGTAGTCAGATAACTAGGTACATAATATATAGATTATAAGTATTTTAAATACAGTTATTTTTGTTAAGTACTATCTCCTTTTAGCCCTTTTTGGGAGATCGTTTAATCATTTAAAAGTTTGTTAAAGACATCGTAACTACCTAAAGAAAATGTAATACGGTTATATAACTAGTCAATTAAATTTTAAACTCCTAGATAAATACTTTGTATGTTAGGATAACACTAATTAACCGTAAGGAAAATAATTATAATATCAATGACTTTGGGCAATAAAATGAAATGAAATGAAAAAGATCTGATTTGTGGGCCATCGAACACTCCTTCTTTAATTTTTGCATCAGATGATCTTTGAAATTTTTTACACAAATATTGAAAATAAGTATTGCTTTTATCCAACGCTTTAACGAACTCTTTCATCATACCAAAATTTATATGAAGCGGAGGTAGAAACATTTTTTAAGATCAGTTAAACATTCCCGTATAACATTTTTGGTTCCTACATTGAGATTTTTACGATTCCATTGTTTTGGTACGTAGTGCTTGTCTTGTGCTCTACTATCCCACTCGCACAAGAAACAAGGATATTTTGAATATTCTGACTGCTGTTAATAGCATAGTTATACTTTTTAGATCTCCACAAAACTGCCAACCGTGTACTGTACTGTTTCTAAATTTTCATAAGTGTCTTTCAAATGAACAGAGTGAGTGACTGGAACAGAGGCATACTGATTAGTGTTGTGTAAAAAACACCTTTTAAACTTCGCTTCGAAGAATCTATAAAAAGTCTCCAATATCCAGGATTTTATTTTGCTCCTAACTTTTCCACAAGATCAGGAATATTTTTGCAATAAACTAATGATTCTTCCTGACTAAAAAAATGTACAAATTCTTCTTCACGTTTTTTATACCAAGCAATATATGTATTAGGAGTTAACAGGTGTTTTGCACGAAGTCTAGACCCAAGAAGTTGAGCAGATTCCTTAGAAAGATTTAGATCTCTAACTAAATCATTCAATTCACCTTGAGTAAAATTCTGTGGTTGATTTAAAATTGGGTCATAAACTTCCGTCGACTCTACTTCTGATGATGTTGAACTAAGATCAGATATTGAGCTTGGAAGGGGCACTGTCATGTCTGGACCGTGTGGAATCTGACGTGTAATTGAAGTTACATTTGCGTAGACTATATTATTTTTATTTTTAGCATTGAAACCTTTCACATTTGTACAACAAAAATAGTAATCATCAGTATGATTATTCTGCTCTCTATATCATAGGTCTACCGAAAGGTAGAAATTGTCTTTTGCGGTATGTCCACTGTCGTAATTGTTCAACACAAATAGTACAAACTACTTGCGGATTCCACTATTTTAGTTGTATTTTGAAGCCAAAATAATAATACATTAACATTGAGCCCAAATGAGTCATTTGGGTATAAAATATCAAATGCGAAGCCAAATCACGCATTTCTCCATACAAATTGGCATTGCCGAAATTATTAAATCAACGAATTTGAACAAAATCATGAACGAAATGCGTTCCAACGCGACAACGCATAAAAAAAGAACATTCCTGACAAACGATTTGGCTTATTTCTGACGCTGAAAATTGAATGTTAACACAATTAATAAGAGGACGATTTGAGGCAATGCCTTTTTGAGTAAAATATATTTTTTTCGGCAAATAAGCGTTGTATTTCTATCTATCGTCTTTTAACTCTATACACTTCGCCCAGCGTTTTTCCCATCTTTTTATTCCTTCCAAATATTACCTTTTCGCAAGACTCCCCTTTTGGGAACCTTACCGTTCGGCTTCACCTTTTTTTCTGAACTCGCTAAACCTTTTCTTATCTATTGAAATTGATTGTGCAGTGTCCCGAACGTGGTTTTTCAGTTGGGTATTTTACGCAAAAAATATTAATCAGCACACAAAATTCACTTTTTTCCATTTGTGTTAAAAGTCAAGTCGTTATCTGCTTTAAATAAATGGCACAATTTGCTCAAAATTTGACAGTAGTCTATTAGTAGATGGCAGTTAAGTGCAGCAGTGATGAATTCAAAGTTTATGCGGGGAATTCAAAAAGTCTCAAACTTATCAAACCGACTTCGTACAAAACAAATTAGTGTCAGAAGAAATGCGAATAACACAATATTGAAATGACTCATTTGAAATGCGCATTTCGGCTCAATGTAAATGTATTATAAGCATTATACGAATTTTCAACAAACTCAGTAATTTTCTATTTTTGCTTTAAATATAACAAAATGTATCCGCATTATTATGACACTTTCTTGAAGACATTTTGATTTTTAGAAGTTTTTCAACAACAAAGCATTGATAAAATGTATTAAATACCGAAAGTAAAATGTAACACTATTTTTAAATAAACACTAATGTCACCTAGACAGAATCAGGATAACCTCTTTATTTCAATGATATTTCACAACTGACTCTTTAATACAAAATTGAATGTACAATGGTAGAATGTGGAACATGTGGAATTAAAATGAATGGAGATGCCAATAGGCTTGAATACAATATAAACGTATAGATACTAATGATAGGAAATATTGAATAAAATATAAATGTAGTGACAGCTCGGCCTCTCCTGACAGAAACTCGGAAGGAGTTTAGAGGACTTCGTTTTCGTCTTCAAGGTAATCTTCATCGATTTCAGGAAACAATGCACAAAACGGTTTCATTTTGTCCGATGCTGCAATAGTACTGTAACGTCGGTGTGTACACGGTGTCCCGTCGACGTCCTCAATCACGTAACGGTCGTATCTCAACACCTTCTTCACGACGTATGGCCCTTTAAATTTCGGTTGCAATTTCTTTGATTCACCAGTACAAATTGGTGGAGCCTCTATGAGAACAAGATCACCCTCGTTATATTGCATTGGCTTAGAGTGTTTTGCGTCGAATTTAGCCTTCCACTTTTCTCGTGCTGCTCTGATGTTTTCGATAGCCTTTATACGTCGCCCATTCATATGGAGTTGCTCGTCGTCGCTATGTAATGCCAACAACAATCGATTTCCGCTCAAATCACGGAGAGGAAAGTCATAAATTAAATCAATCGGTGCAAATTTAGTCGTTGAATTCACCCTGGTGTTGAGCGTCCATTGAAGCATGCGTATGTGGGTGTCCCAATCTTTAGGATTATTAACTGATGTCTTCAGAAATGAAAGCACTGCTTGGTTTACACGCTCAGCCAATCCATTCGAACGTGGTGTACGAACAGCCACCTTTATATGCTGAATGCTATTTGAGTCGCAAAATGCAGCAAACACCGCAGAAGTGAACGCCGTGCCACGGTCGGTGACAATTCTCTGCGGTAGACCAAAGAAAAGCGTAAGTTGCTTTAGTGCATCAAGCACCGGCTTTGATTTCGTTGATTTTGTAGGTACGACCACGGAGTATCTGGTCAACGCATCGACAACAACCAGTACATATTCGTAACCATTTCGACTTTTAATAAATGGTCCCAAATGGTCCAGATGTATTGTTTCAAACGGTAGTTGAGGTATCTCCATTCCATGGAGTTCACATCCCTTACTTGACGACTCTCGACTATAGCAACATTCGATACACGACTTGATGTATGACTTTACGAAATTTCGTAATCGCGCGAACCAGAAATTCCGTAGGACCCTTTTGACCGTTCCGTCGACGCCTGGATGCCCTAGGTCGTCATGGCAGAGTTTAATGATACGCCACCTCATCCCTTTTGGAACAACTAACAATGGATGATTTCCCTTCACGCGGCGAAACAACCTATGGTCTTTCAGTAAATATTCCGCACTCATCTTGTCTTTCATCTTGCTGTTGCATAACAGACAACCAATCTTCAGCAGACAATGCAAACACATTAGCCACCATTTCGTTGACTTGAGTCGTATCTTGAATTGGCGCGCGACTCATTGCGTCGACATGACCCATGCTCGACCCAGCCCGATGTATAATGCTAAAATCGTATTCTTGCAGTTTAAGAAACCAGCGCGCAACCCGTGGTACCATCGGCTTCGAAACTTTAGCTGTAGATATAAACTGACAGTCTGTAACGATACTAAATTGCTTCCCGAGGAGGTACATCCTAAAACGTTGGCACGATTCGACGACTGCGAGCACTTCCAACTCATACGCGTGATAGTTTTTCTCTTGCGATGTACACGCACGACTAAAATAAGCAATAGGTTTAAGTTGTCCACCAACCTCCCGTTGCAAAAGAATAGATGCAATGCCAACACTTGACGCGTCTGTATGTAGTTCGTGTTCCTTTTCAACATCATAAACTGAGAGGACTGGTGCTTTCGTGACTGATTGAACAAGATGTCGGAATGCTTCTTCACAGCTAGTGTCCCACCTAAAGACTGCACCCTTCTTCGTAAGTTGAGTGAGTGGCCTTGCGGTTAACGCAAAACCAGGAACAAATTTGCGGAAGAACCCTGTCAATCCTAGAAAGCGCCTAACTTCTAATTGGTTTGCTGGCGTCGGATACTTTTCAATTGCTATCGTCTTTAAAATCCCAGGCTTTATGCCGTCTTTGCTTACTACATGTCCCAAAAATGTTACTGACCTCTTCAAAAAACTACATTTTGAAAGACGCAACGCTAATCCCTCCTCGCTAATAATATTTAAAAATTTCTCAAAATATAATAAATTTTCTTCTTCTGTATTCGTAGCTATTACAACCTCGTCTACATAGCTCACAACTCTCTCCTTCAGCGGTGTTACTAAATGTGATATCATTTTCTGGAAAACGCATGGCGCATTTCGCAAACCAAATGGCATACGGTTAAATTCATAATGCCCATTATGAGTGACGAATGCTGTGAGAGGTCTGGATGATTCCTCCAATTCGATCTGTTAGTAACCAGACATGAGATCGAGTGCAGTGAAGTACTTTTTTTCCGACAAAGTGGATAAAACCCCGTCGACAGTAGGCATCAGCCATGGCTGCTTTTCCGTGACGGCATTTAGCTCACGGAAGTCTACACAGAGTCTATCTTCCCCGTTTTGCTTACGAACCAAAACAATTGGCGATGCATACAACGAATTCGATTCACGTATTATATCTAGTTGCAATAATTCTTTAATAATATCTTCCACTACGCGTTGTTTTGGAATTGGAACAGAATATGGTTTCTTCGCAATTGGTTTCGTTGACGTTAATTTAATGCTCATCTTAAATCGATTTGATTTACCAAGCTCCGGTAGCTTTTCCCCAAAACAATATGAGTATTTATTCAACAAACTAACTAACCCATTCTGGATGTTCGGTTTAACTTCTGTTCCAATTTCCACAGCACTTTTACAAATCGACATGATTTTACAATCACCGCCTTCTATGACTACCGTTCCCTTATTTAACACATCTAGACCAATAAGTACATCATGTGTCATCACCGAATCGTTCACCACCAATAATTCGACAACACGCGTTATCTGATCGAGTTTTATTTTCGTCATCATCTTTTGATCACACACGACTTCACCACCCGCGAACCCCATTAACTTTTCTGTGCATTGTATGAGACATTCGCCGCACCCTGCCGCCACCGAACGCTTAACCAATGACCGACAACTACCTGAGTCTATCAATGCTCTACACTTCACTTCACTCTTACCCACAAGCGTGATTTCTTTAATCAATTCAGCAGACGTACTGCTTTGCGCCAGCTTGTTTATTGGTACACTACTCTCAGACATCTCACCGCATTCACCACTTGCTACTTGGTTAACGCGACCACTCTGCCGAACATCAAATTTCCTTTTCGGCTTTGCACAATTTCGAGAAATGTGCCCCTTCTCTTTACAATTGTAACACACAATCCCTGAACCACTTTTATTTAATTCCTTCGAATTAACTTGCACCTGCGGTAGAATACTATTTTGCATGTAATCATTTGATTTATTTCGTTTCACGTTACTCGCTGATATATTAGAAATGGATAGCAATAAGTCAGAACATCTTTCAAACCGCATTGCGCTCAATGTCTTGCGCAAATTATCGTCTGACAAACCATTTATAATATACCGAACGATAGAACAATCGTCAATGTTTTCACGGCGACCTATCGCTAAAATTTTATAATATAATTCAACAACACTTTCTGCTTTAACAATTTGCATATTCATTAAACGTATATGTGCGTCAGCAGAATTTTTAATATACGGAAAATCTAATAGGAATGAACTTACGAATTCGTTCCACTCTTTGAACACTGGCTGTGCATCAGCCCACCGCTTGGCAACACTTTTCAACTTACTGAGGACGGCAAACACAAGCAACGCATCGTTCCAATTATATACATGTTTAAGTTGCTCTATTCGTTCAATAAACTGCAACGACGAATACGCACCATCACAAGGGTTGAACTCCGGTAAGATAGCTGCAACTTCAGTTGGTGTGTGTGTGCGCTGTTCTCTTACTCTCATTGTAGTCTCTCCTGCTCTGTTGTTCGCTGAAACCAAAGTCGGCGTTGATCTACTTATATACATTGCCGGTGTCGCAATGCTTGTTGTTGCTATGTTTCCAATTGGAAAATTAGAAGCATTCTGCCCATCAAACACTTGGTTTTGAAATTCGGCCGTTATTGCTTCGCTTGTTTGAGGCAGATTCTGTTTTGAGACGAACGATGTACCTTGCTCAGATAACTGCGCCTGCGTTGACTGCTGCTGTTGCTGCTGCATTGACGGTTGGTGCTGCGTTGATTGCTGCTGCCACGTTGACTGCTGTTGTTCCGTTGACTTGTTTGGACACGACGAAAATGCGATTGAAGTAGGCGATGGTAAATTCGGCGTACACAGTGCATTGTTACCATGTTCATGCATGTTGAACTCGCGAATGTTCGATACCACTGGACAAAGAGTTTGCAGCAGAGCAGTCAACAACTCCACTACGTTGCACAATTTGTTGACCTGCAGCTCTAACTGCACGTTGACTCCAACGTTGCCCGTCGATGGCTCCTCAATCTTCCGTTCAGCACTATTCTCCTTTACCATGCTTGATGTCGTAATCGCCTCAATAACCGGCCTAACTGTGGCCTCCTCCAACTCTTGGAGTCTAGCTACGAGCTCCACTTTGCTCCCATTAGTCCTTTGTTGTAATACTTGAAGGGCTTCCTTCAATTGCGCGACAGTCAAGCAATTAAACTCCATTTTTGATTTTTTTTTTTTTTTTTTTTTTTTTTTTGTTGCTCACATCCACTTCTGACACCTGTCACCTAGACAGAATCAGGATAACCTCTTTATTTCAATGATATTTCACAACTGACTCTTTAATACAAAATTTAATGTACAATGGTAGAATGTGGAACATGTGGAATTAAAATGAATGGAGATGCCAATAGGCTTGAATACAATATAAACGTATAGATACTAATGATAGGAAATATTGAATAAAATATAAATGTAGTGACACTAATTTCAGTAAAAAGTTTGTAAAAAAAAAGTAACTGTAAAGGCATATTTTCATGTAACCCGTTTCGAATGGGTGTATTGGTGTTGCAACTAATATATTTTCTCACGAAAGGTCACTACATTCGAGAAAAAAAGCGCCAAATCTAAGATTTTATTTATTTATGTCAAAAAATGTAAAATATCCAATGCACACTGGTCCCAAAATCAAATTTTTTGACAGATTTATCAGCCACAGATGTTCAATCAAACAAAAAACATTGCATTGGGACCAGTGTGCAATGTATTAAACTTTACTAAAAACCTGAAGTGATACGATAAAATGAGGTCTGATTTCGTGACCAGCACTACCAAATTGGCGGAAAAAATTAATCAGACCATGAACAAAGAAAATGATGTCGGCCGGTGTTATCGAGAGCCTGCCCGGCGTGTCTTCAGTCAAATTTAATTTCATTTTCAACCCGTCATCCGCTAGAGGGTTCCAATGATTTTAAATGATTGAATTCTAAAGAACTACAAATCGAACTACAAGGTCTTACCACGGTCTTAACTTTATCTGTATTTATGTACACCGAAACTGAACAACACTTTGTGTGGAATCGGTTATTACACAGGTCTGCAACAAAAATGCTGTCTGGATATTTGCAACTGATTTCTATGTATTTAGGTGTTCTGAAAACTAAAAAAAAATACTCAAAAAATTCCAGAACGTAAGGTTATTTTACAAAACGCAAAATAGTTTTTTATAAAAAAAGGTTTTTTGGGCAAACTTGTAGGCATTAGTAATAGGTATCATTTTATTTTATTTATTTATGTCTAGCAACGGTATAGTAATAACAGACATTTGGCGGATATATAACTAAATATTACACATTCTTCTTAACACTTAGTTTCCACTTAAAGATTACTAAAAATTTCCGATAAATTACAATAAATTCAATGAAATTCGAATAAAAGAGTTTAAAATATTATTGATTAGACATAAGGTAACTTTCCAATTCCAACTTGGTTGCACTTGGATTAGTAAAGTCTACATCCAAAAAACTTGAGAAATAATTGAAATCTGACAAGGTTCTGTTGATTGGCGCATTCGCACCATAAACCGTTCTGCTCAGCCCAACCCTAAACGCCAAACCGACGCAAATTCCGGCTGGGAACATAGAAATTGATTTTTGCAAGTAGGAGCTGACAGTCAACTTTTCCCGAAATGATACCCAATAGAAAAGAGATAGACTGCGATGTTCTTCTGTTTTGCAGAGTTGGTAGGCTAATTAACCGACAGCGGGAGCCATATGGTGGCCATGGTTCAACAAAGTTTAATGATCGTAGAGCAAAGCGTATAAATACCTTTTGTACCTTTTCTAGACGATTTATATGAACTGTGTGACTCGGTCTCCATATAAAAGCAGCATATTCGAGTTTAGAACGTACAAACGCGGTATAAAGCATTTTAAGAGTATAAGGATCGGTGAACTCAGAAGAGTGACGTCTAACAAATGCTAGCATGGCAAAAGAGTCGGCGATAGTTTTATTTAAGTGCGAAGTGAAAGTGAGTTTTGAGTCAAAATGTACTCCAAGATCTTTGGTCTCACTTTTCGAGTCAAGGCAGATATTCGCAATTGAATAAGATGTTTCAAGTGGTAATTTTGATTTGGAAAAAGATACTTTATGGCATTTCTTGATGTTAAGTAAAAGCCGATTCTTAACACACCATATATGAAGCTTGTCAAGCTGCGATTGAAGCTCGGCCGAGTCATTAGCGCATCTAATCTCCGAATACATTTTCAAGTCATCGGCAAACAGAAGAAACTTGGCATTAGAAAAGCAGGAACTGATGTCATTAATAAAGAGTTAGAAAAATAATGGGCCCAAGATACTTCCCTGTGGAACCCCTGAAAGAGCAATAAATGGCTTAGATGAAATACCATCAATAACCACCTTACTGGTTCTCAAGCATAGATAGGACCTGATCCAATCCAATAAACGCGAATGGATTCCTATACATTCTAATTTAGTCAATAAAATATTGTGAGAAATCTTGTCAAAAGCCTTCGAAAAATAGGTGTAAATCACATCTAATTGAGAGCCGTTACGAAAAGTTGAGAAACAATCTTCCGTAAAGACTGCAAGGTTGGTTACTGTGGATCTGTCAGGTACAAAGCCATGCTGATTTGGACAGATCAAGTGCTTGACATTAAAATAAGTTTTGTTTTAATTATACTTTCGAAAATTTTGGCAATTGTTGATAATTTGCTAATCGGTCTATAATTTTCAACGTCGCATTTGTTACCAGTTTTGAAAATTGGCGTGATTGATGATCTCTTCCAATCATCAATGAACAGACCCTCAGAAAGAGATTTATTGAAGATTAATAGCAGAGGCTTCACTAGGGAAGTACATTTTTTAAACAGTATGGCGGAAAAACCATCTGCGTCCATCTGCGACGAGCTTTTTATATTCTTGATACCTTCAAAAATCTCATCTTCGCTTAGAGTAAGTAAACCTAAGTCTAAAGTAGACGTGCTATTAGTGAGATTTTTACGAATATTCTTTATCTTATCTTTCAAATTTTTTAGATGCTTTAAATCCTTCGAGAACCAAGGAAGTTTATACGTCTTAGGTTTGAAAGTAGGCACATAGTTAGAACATTGATCAAATAAATAGGTTTTGAATACATAAAAACAACCTTCGACTTCGATATCCTGAAATAAATTATCCCAGTTTATTCCACTTAACGCAAGATCCAATGCATCAAAATCGCAGCGACTATAATTTAATGAAGCAGTTTTTTGTGCTGGGGAATCATCAAAAAATTCAAAAACTAATTCCAAAGGCAAATGATAAGAGTTAGGTGGAGATATAGAAGAAGAAGGTTTTGATATTACAAAGTTAATGTTGTACAATAACATTGATTTTGGCGACCTTTCCATTTTAAATAAGGGGTTTTTTTGCTGGCTCGAGGTCAAGTTTTTATAGAAATAAAACACGAAGTTTTATTTTCTTTGTCGATATATTTCGATTGCACTCCGGCAATCGTCTTCAGGGCAAAAACTATTTAACAACATAAATTAAAAATACGTACATTTTAAAATAACAAATAACAATAATCATACATACATTATTTAACACGTCCGCTCCTTTTGACGTGGAGTTTGATACTAATTTTGTATTTATTTACTTGCTAGCAAGTGTCTGTACAAGTGAGCGCAATTATCTGTGTCCGTTTTGTAATTCAGTCTTTCGTTTGTCGGTATGTTGATGATGTGTAGTATTTCTAATGTAAATCTTTTGCTGTAGTGTTGTTCTTGTTGGAGGATCTCTGCTTTTTCTAAATTTGGTGAGTGGCCGCTATTTACACAGTGGGCCATTAGTGCTGTTTTTTGGAAATTTGTACTATGGCACTGTTTGAAGTCCGATTTGTGTTGTGATAGTGTAGTTTTTAATTTTGATTTTGTTGTCCCTACATAAATACTGTCACAGATTTCGTTATTTTTACCGTTGCACGGAATTTTATAAATAACGTTGCTTTTTTCCCCTTGAGGTATTTTTGATTTTGTCCTGTTGAATAAATTTTTTAATGTATTTGTGGGTTTGTGGGCTATTTTTACTTCAGTGTTTTTGTAGCAATCTGATTTTGTTAGGCGTTCTGATAAATTTGGTACATAAATTACGGATTTATATTTAATTGGCTGTTTTGGACGTTGGGATTTTGCAGATAGTGATTTTTTTAATAATGTTTTAATTATATGATCCGGAAAATCATTGTTTTTTAGTGTATGCTTTATTTCTTTCTCTAGTTCTTTGTGGTAGGTGTCGTCGGATATTTCCAACATTCTACGTATACAGCCCATTGCTGTATTTATTATCATCGCCTTAGGGTGCTTAGAATTAAAGTTGATGATTCGTCCTGATGATGTTGGCTTCTTGTACCACCTGAGTTTCAATTGGTTTCCTCGTCTGATTAATATAGAGTCCAAAAAGGTTAATTTTCCGTCTTCTTCCAGTTCTATTGTGAATTTAATATTTTTGTGAAACGAATTTAGTGCGTCAAGTGTGTTTTGTATCTCATTTTCGTTAATTATTGCAAATAAGTCATCAACATATTTGGTGAACACTCTTGGTATTTTTGTTAATTTCTTCATCGTGTTATCTAATAACTCTTCCATTACAATATCTGCAATTACCGGGGAAGCAGGTGAACCCATCGGCATGCCTTTTAATTGAGTGTATACCTTGTCATTGAATTTGAAATACCTATTTTCTTTAATGCAAAAAGTGACTATCTCCATAAATAGTTGTTTTGGTATCTGTGTATGTTCTTTTATTGTTGTCCATTTTGCTCGTATGGTGTCAAGTGCCAACTGTATCGGTATACTTGGAAACAGTGAAACTACGTCAAATGAAATTAGTTTTTCATTGTCACAAATATAGGTGTTATTTGTCCTTTTCTTAAATTCTATTGTGTTGTGAATATTGTAAGTTGAGTTTGCAGTCAGTTTTTTTAGAATATTGATAATGTATTTGCATAGTCCGTATGATGGTGATCCAATGGATGAGCAAATCGGTCGGAGTGGTGTTCCTTCCTTGTGTAACTTAGGTAGTCCATAAATCCTCGGTGGTAACGCTGTTGTTGTAGTGAGGGTATTTCTTTCGGCCTTAGAAATGAGTTCCATTTTAAACAGTCTGTCTACTAACTCATTATTTTTATTTTGTAACCTTGATGTTGGATCTTGTCTCTGAATTCGATATGTTGTCAAGTCATTTAGTATATTTGTCATTTTATTGTTGTATTCGTCAATATCCATTGCTACTGTCTTGTTTCCCTTATCAGATGTTACAATTCTAATATTTTCATTTTTCTTCAGAAATTTTCGTGTGCGTTCCACTGTGTCTGTTATTGTACGATCCATTGCGCTTTGCTTGTTTGTTGTTGTATGATTTTTGATCATTACAGAGAATTTTGTGCGCGCCTCTTCTTGCTGTTCTCTGTTGTTCAACGTCTGTATTAAATCCTCTCCGTCCGCTATGTATTTGAATAAAGGAAATTTTTTATTCTCAACCGGTAGTGCAAACTTTGGACCCTTCGAAAGTAATGATTTTATTTCTGTTGGAAACTCTACTTTCGTTTTGTTTACAAACCACTCATCATGAATGTTGTTGTTGACAAAGTTATTGTTACTTTTGTTTCGCAGTTTCTCATATTTTAATTCTTGTCGTTTCTTCAGTGTTGTCGTTAGTTTATTTGCGACATTTTCCTCGGAGTCCATAAGTGTTTGTAAGTCATCTGGCATCAGCTGTTTTCTTAGTTTTGTCGTTATGTCTTCTATCCTCTGCTTTTGTCTTTTTATTATGTTATGTTTATGTTTAATGAGTAAACTTAATATTTTTGTCTGGTAGTATTGTGTGTATCTAACTAAATTTCTGTCTATGTCCGGATGTATTTCACAGTCAAATACAAATAATTTTTTACATTTTGTCGAATTTTGTATAAAGTTAGGGATAATTTTGAACTTTCTACATTTTAAAAGGAATTTCAAATTAGATTTAAGTTTTACCAATTTTTTTGTTGTATGTTGAAATTTATTGATATCTGCCTTTGAGTTGTCATAGTTGTTTTTTATTGCTGCATATCCCATTTTTTGTTGGTTTTTGCTGACGGCGTGCCTTCCGTTTTTGTTTAATAACATTGATTTTGGCGACCTTTCCATTTTAAATAAGGGGTTTTTTTGCTGGCTCGAGGTCAAGTTTTTATAGAAATAAAACACGAAGTTTTATTTTCTTTGTCGATATATTTCGATTCTAAGCACCCTAAGGCGATGATAATAAATACAGCAATGGGCTGTATACGTAGAATGTTGGAAATATCCGACGACACCTACCACAAAGAACTAGAGAAAGAAATAAAGCATACACTAAAAAACAATGATTTTCCGGATCATATAATTAAAACATTATTAAAAAAATCACTATCTGCAAAATCCCAACAACGTCCAAAACAGCCAATTAAATATAAATCCGTAATTTATGTACCAAATTTATCAGAACGCCTAACAAAATCAGATTGCTACAAAAACACTGAAGTAAAAATAGCCCACAAACCCACAAATACATTAAAAAATTTATTCAACAGGACAAAATCAAAAATACCTCAAGGGGAAAAAAGCAACGTTATTTATAAAATTCCGTGCAACGGTAAAAATAACGAAATCTGTGACAGTATTTATGTAGGGACAACAAAATCAAAATTAAAAACTAGACTATCACAACACAAATCGGACTTCAAACAGTGCCATAGTACAAATTTCCAAAAAACAGCACTAATGGCCCACTGTGTAAATAGCGGCCACTCACCAAATTTAGAAAAAGCAGAGATCCTCCAACAAGAACAACACTACAGCAAAAGATTTACATTAGAAATGCTACACATCATCAACATACCGACAAACGAAAGACTGAATTACAAAACGGACACAGATAATTGCGCTCACTTGTACAGACACTTGCTAGCAAGTAAATAAATACAAAATTAGTATCAAACTCCACGTCAAAAGGAGCGGACGTGTTAAATAATGTATGTATGATTATTGTTATTTGTTATTTTAAAATGTACGTATTTTTAATTTATGTTGTTAAATAGTTTTTGCCCTGAAGACGATTGCCGGAGTGCAATCGAAATATATCGACAAAGAAAATAAAACTTCGTGTTTTATTTCTATAAAAACTTGACCTCGAGCCAGCAAAAAAACCCCTTATTGTTAATGTTGTACGTTACTAAGACTAAATCTAAAATGCGATTAATATCATTTCTGTGGCCATTTATTTGAGTTAGGCCAATACTTAAGAGGTTATCAATAACATATGACTCAACAGAGCTGTGAACATTTGAGTGAGTCAAGAATAGATTATTATCGTAAAACGACCAATTTATATTGCTTAAATTAAAATCACCAAGTACACAAATTTGGCTATCTCCAATGCCATGATGCAGCGCCAAGAGATTATCGATATGCGACTTGTACAAATTTTCACAGCTAAGTGGAGGTATATAAGAGACGCAAAGATATAACAAACCAAGGGAACCGCTAACACGCACACAAAGTTGGTCGATGATTGTGTCCTCGTTCAGAAGAGGACAAACCGACGCTTTGAGGTTGTTTCGGGCCGCAATCAATACTCCTCCGCCTCGGCTACATCCAGTTTTAATAGGATCCCTATCCTTCCGGAAAACATCATAAAGGTTAGGATCGAAAAACTCCGCATTGAAAAAATTTGCATTGAGCCAAGATTCGACAATAACAAACATATCATACTCCAAGTGCGCACTTAGCATTCGAACTGTATTAGCCTTGGTACGGAGACCAGAGGCATTTTCATAATATATTTTAATGTGTTTGTTAGACTTTGGTGGAACAACTACTTTGATAGGAGATCTTCTCCTTGTTTTTGAAAAAAACGGAACTGTCTAATATTAACGCTGATTGGCCAGATATCAGGTTTCAGCAGATTAGAATATGCATGCTCAAGAACACCCAGCTTAAAGTTTATGTATTTGAGAGAGTCCTCATTAGCATCTTTCGTTACCAGTTTGTAGCAGGCAATTTGTTGCTTATCAATGGTAACATGTTTCGCCACATAGTTGATAATATCATCTTCAGAAACAGATGGCTTAAACGACGATAGATGGAGCCACTTCAGACGCGCAAATACTCCCAAATCATTATTATCGTTACGGCCAACCACAACGTTTCTCTGTTTCGACGCCCTCTTACGCCTCACAGTATTCCATTCAGCGCCCATCGGTGGCAGGGTAGTAGAATTCACTGTATCTAACAATGCACACGGCGCTTGTGTAGATGCAGAAGGCAGATTCATCGCAAAGTCACTGCAAACAACAGCTTCAGAAGGTAAAGTCGTTTCTGTCGATAACGCAGTCGGTTGTCGTTTAGAAATCGATGTCAAAGACACAGATACAACATTATTATCGTCATCCGGCGAACAAACATTGTTATTAACCGCAGAGCGAGAAGTAGATGATAATGCAGTCGTTTGTTGTTGAGAAGCCGACGGCAAAGTAATATCAATCGCCTCAGCAGAAATAAATGAAGATGTAATGGCAACAGTCGGAGAACTCATATTGGCAGAAGGGCCACATAATGATTTTGCAGCAACAACAGCATTGGCAATTTGAGAGTGAGATTTGCTTCCAATTGCCGAGCTCGGCGATTTCGTTTTCCGTGAGTCAGGTAAACGATTTGGTTTGACCTTGTTGTTGTTCACTTTGGCAGATGAATTTGCAGAATTAGCAACAATATTACTTAGGGCATCGAACTCTGATCTCAAAGAGTTTAAATATGAAGAAACATTTTTGTTGTGTTCACCATTATTTAGATTTATTACAGCAATTTCTTTATTTATTTCACCAAATTTGTCGTTTATTGTTACGATAGATTCTAAGCCATTTTATTGCAGGTTCATGAAAGAGTCTAACGACTTTAGCAATTTAACAGGCAATGGCAAACACTCAGGGCAAAGATAGCAGATGTGCTTATCTTCGCCAAAGAGCCTCACATCATATTCCGACAATTGGCCCACACAGCATGCACGGTGGAACCGATTTTGACAAAAACCACTGCACGGCACAATTAACGTATCATTTCGCGTAAATGATTTCTGACACTTTCCGCAAGAATCCATAATTTTTCAAAACTAAACAAACTAATCGCGAGAGCAAGAGCAAAAACACGTCTGCACTGTAGCGCGGTTGTGTACGGTTTTGATTACTGTTTTTAAATGTTTACTATAACCATCATTAACTTCTAAATAAGGATCTTACTTTTGCCGGGAGTGTCTTCCTTCTGGTTTAGATATCGTGAGAAGCAGTTTACTTTCTACTTTGACCAAGAGGACGAGTTGGTTTATTGTACCAATAATGAAGGTTTGATTGATATATTTAAGATCTCAAACGACCCAGCAGAGTGGCGAAAAGAATGTCCTGCATGAAACTTTGGTGCCTCCTTTTAAAGTTCTTCTACCACCGCTTCACATAAAGCTGGAATTGATGAAGCAATTTGAAAAGTCACTTCCAAGAGATGAAAATTGCTTCAAATACTTAATATCAAATTTTCCAGGCCTCTCGGAGGCAAAGTTGAAGGAAGGTGTTTTCGTTGGACCAGATATTAGACGGCTTTTGGTTGATCCACTATTCATCACAACCATGACGGATCCTCAAAGAGAAGGGTGGATTGCCTTTAAATAAATTTTTAGGCAATAACAAAGATCCTAACTACAAAGAAATCGTCAAAAGGATGTTAAAAGCATTTCAAGCTTTAGGTTGCTTAATGAGTTTCAAAGTAAATTTTCTTCATTCCCACCTCGACTACTTTCGAGAAAATTTAGGAGACGTTAGTGAAGAGCAAGGTGAACCATTTCACCATGATATTAAGGAGATGGAAAAAAGATACCAGGGAAGATGGAGCGTTTTATTGATGACAGACTACTGTTGGACGCTTCAAAGAGACCTTCCCGATGCTTCCCACAAGCGAAATGTAATAAAAGGAGTCTCACTTAGAAAAAGAAATGTGTTTAGTGCTTACTAATTAATGTATTTTACATAAATAAATTAGTTTTGTTACGCAATTATAAATTTAAAAAAAATTGTTTAATCTTTTATATTTTATTTGAAGATGATAACTTGTTTAACATAGACACCTACATACATTGTCAGAAAACGTGACGTTCTATGACAAAATTAAAGTTATTTTCGGATTCAGCACACCCAAAAACATAAGAATTACACACAAAAACCAAGACAGCTCTCAATTATTATTTTTTTTTTGCAGACATTTGTTATTGAACATTTGAATATTTTGGATATTTTTAGATATCTTAAGATATACTACATATGTATATATACAGCTATTCAAATTCACTACATTAATCAATCAGCAGTTCAAGCTCGATCAATTTTCGCACAGCATCTTTGAATTATACGCAAAAAAACTCTCCAAACCGGTAATAAGAAAATGTGAATATCCCTTGTGTATTCATACCTACTATTGAATTAAGATTTTTAAAAAGCAATATGTATCAGTCAATTGTACACATATGTACATATATTACGGCAGCCGAGTGTGTATTGGTGCGTGGTACTATTCGGGTTGCCGCTGGGTGTCTAGTTTCAACACCTAGCCGAGGCATATCAATAAAGTCAAAATCAACGGTCGCCCCTCGATTGATAAATTTTCTTTGGAATTAGTTTCTAAATATCGTTAGTTCTTACACTGTACTCATACGTTAAAGAAAACGTTTTCATAAAGGTACGTTTTAAAATTGTACGTGCCTTTAAACCGTTTTAGAACTATGTATTGTAACCAAATATTCAGAAAAATAATTAAAGTGTCTTTACTGAGATCATCGCTAATAGGAATACGGTAAATAATGGAATATGATACATACAGTTGTTGTTGGTACTAAACGGGTAAACGCTCTCAGGTGGAATGATTGTCTTAACATGAGTACATACTAGTGATTGGAAAGCATTGCAAAGCCTTTAGCGTTGGTGGTATGTTTTTCCATATGCGGTATGAAGCTTGTTGGCTGCGAAACGATGCCGTTGTACTTCAGCATACTAGTACTCGTTTGTCCAAATACAGATACCACTTTCGCAGTTTTACACCAGTTAATGTCGTTGTCAATTTTTAATATGGTTGGCTTGGAAATGTGCATATAGTATACATACATGTGTACATTATGTATGTATGTGTATGATTGTACTAATTAATGAATTTCAATTTATTTATTGGAAACTTATTAATAATCGGCATAATTTGCTGCACATCTAAGGTATTAAATGTGTACGTATATTTTATAATAATTATATCAATAGTTGTATCCTAGTTTATTAAAAACCGCCCGTAATACTCTTTACATATGACCAAGTATGTACGTTCCATGACTAAGGGGGACATAAATTGTAAGTACTTAGAAACAAATTAACATAAAAAAAGAACGTCATGCAACCACTGGCGTACAAATTATAAAACGAGAGAAATGCAAATACCAGTACTACAGCAAAATGTTATACACCTCTTCTTAAACTCCGCGTACATTTTAGTGACCGTCCTGATTGTCTCATTAGTCCTTAATAATTACCTTATCCTCTTTTAATACTTGTCCGTAGTCTGTTGTGTCTATTAATACTTCTTCGTTGTCTGTTTTTGCTGTTTTGACTTAGAGTTTAAAACCGTTACAGAGTTTGAAGTGGTAATTTGTCTGACTAAGATTAGGTCGAATTCAATAGGTGAGGAAGGTATTCCATTTAAATTTGTGAAAATAATTGCATCGTAAATTTTGCCTACTCCCACACGGGTCATTGCCCCAGTATTACATATTATTTTTTCCCTGATATGTAAAAAGTTGTCATGGTGCAACCAATCTCCAAAAACAAGTCGGCGTCCAATTCTACCGAATTCCAACCTATCAATATTTTACCTGTTTTCTTCAAATAGCATAGACTATGTAAAAATTTAAAACGTCATTCGAGTACCATTGACAAAAATCAACGGACTTACTTGACTTCTTTAAAGCTATTGGCTCTGTAAACCATGACTTACTTTGCATAAAGTTAAATACCTAATTTGGTTTGGGGAATTCCGCAACTCATCTCATACGAAGCTACTTGATCGGTGGAACCCAGAGCGTCAAAGTTGGCTCTAAAACTCTTAGTTTAGAACCACTGCAGGAACCCAAGGATCTATCTTGGATTCGTTACAATTTAGTATTTATAAGTGGGATCGTTTATGCTTGCCAACATCTACATATGCAGGCATATGCTGTTGACATCCAGCTATAATTATCGGGTAATCTTGAAGACACAAGTGGTATCTGCACACAATTAAGTAATAACTTAACATTCTTCTCTGCATGGGCGGGGAAAAATAACCTACGTCTACACAGTGAAAGGTCGTATGTACGGCCTACATATGTATATAAATTTTTTAGATAGTCAAAAGAGACTTTTCTTGAGTTCATTATTAATACCGGCTTAACTTGTGAAGTTGTTACGGCGGTCCAGGTTAGGAGAAAGCTTGTCATACAATTAATAATGCCTTTGTTCATATCCTACCCTGAACTAGTATACAGTAATCTGTCCTTAAAATTGACTTTGCATTCAACCATTGAACATTTACTATCCGGCCGGAGAACGCGATTGTTAGCCACTGCATTTTTTTCTGTCCACATATAGAGAGCTTACCTATTTACATACATGACAATATTATTTTCCCACAGTCAGCTCGAATAATTGATCTGATAGTACCAAGTTATAATTATTTGACCTTCGGCTAGCAATTCTTTGTCAATGCTATTCGTACATGGAACGCTATTCCATCACTATCCTAATTAATTAATTTGTATATATTCACTGCAACTTATATTTTAATTTTTTAGAGTACATACATATGTAAGTGTGATAACCAAAGGTTCCAAATAAAAGTTAATTAGTACCCTGGACAAGCCTTCTTGATTTGCTTTGGACACAGTGTGACACATTGCCATCGTAAATGCTTCGTTTGATTCGGTCGCAAACACAGTCTTGAACACTCGACAATAAGCGAGTTTTAGGGTCGAACTGCAATGCAATGCGCTACTCTTTTTTCGTTTTGTATATATTTTCATTGTTTTTTGAATCGAGAGAGGCAACTATAACTGCAATAAAAACTGTATAAATAACACCGAGTCATTCGGACGTTTTGCTCCTTCCGTTGCCTTGCTTTGCGTTTTGTTCATTCTTTCATGTGAAAACAAATAAATAAGACTTTCTTCATTACAATCATTTATTTTGACATTGAATTAAAAAATTTTGTATGTGTATTTATATAACTACATACATATATGTACATATCTGCAACTTCAAATAATTATAGGCCTTTGTTTCTGGCTAGCGTATATTGTAATTATTGTATGTACATATTTGTTTTTGAAAATATCTGCAAGAATTTAGCACAATATTTCAGGTCACATAACTAACCGTAGAAGTACACTCGGGTTGGCGAGTGTGGCTTAAAACTCAATTTGAGTGATTCGTTGCAGGAGTCTGCGTTAATCTTTTGAAGCGTTTGCAAAATAACGCACATTTATGTAGAAAAATGACAGCTCTCATTTATTGATAGTCACTTTCTTACCTGCGTTGAATTGCTTTCGCTCAGTGAGAAACCTTTATGTACGCAAAATAGGTGGAAAATATATAACTACGATTTTTACACAGTCTATAGATTTTTTTTATATTTTCTAAACATTTCTACTATTTTTTCTTTTGTTCCTTTAATGTTTATTAATTTTTTATAAATGTATAGCTAGCTCACCAATGAACAAAAACAATGCAAATCCGGACTCTAAAATGTGTTTACAAATTATGAAAACTGCGAAGATCCACTAAATTTTCAAAGTTTTTATTCAGAGTATTTACAAATAATTTCGACATGTTGTTGTAGCTGATTAAATTGTAGTACAACAAAGTGTCACGCATTTTCTTCGAAGTACGTTCGAAGTTTTGTTCTATATGGAAGAAAATGCCTGAAAATTTAAATTACTAATTAGACAGGTACAATAAATTCTCCAGATAAAACAATATGTATATACAATTACATTGAAAATTTGAAATGATTGCATAAGCGTTTGCCACTAAATAGCGTTAGTTGTGTTTGGTATACCGGGACACAAGTGTATGTAGAAAGGGCTTTTTCGGCACTTAAGTATTGTTTTGTGCAATAATATTTAGGTGAAATGTCAAAACGGTAGAAAATTTTCTTTTAGTTAAGTTAATAACTTAAATTTTTGGTGATGTGTATATACTCATATGAATATTAAATAGAAGAAATATTAAAATTTATAAAATAATTGTTTATTACACTTACTATAAAACGACCATTTAGAATAACCACAATTCGGTCCGGTCGACATTTGTTGAAAAGCAACCACCAGAAATAAATCTCTCAGTAGCAGACCGTTAATGCAAGCACATATATATACATTAGGGTGACAATTAAATGTATGGAGTATTTTTTTTTTCTTTATTGTTTTGGTCTCAGTGTTTTTTTGTGTGTAGTTTTATTTAAAAAAAAATCTAGTAAAATTTCAAGGTCGTAGGAAGAGGATTAGGGGGCGCGTCGGCCCCCCAAAGTTACACAAAATACGTTTTTTCACGCAAATTCTTACTTTGACTGCTTGTAACTTTCTCTGTGTTTTTTTTTTTAAACATTACTGGCGAAAGATGGTCATTAATATGTCTACAATAACATCTGTCAATAACATTTTTGTCTAATGTTAATATTTAATGAAAAAAACTTAAATATAGGAGAAAAAGTACGCCTCAATGTCGATTTATTATACTTAAATAAAACTACTTATGTATATGATTTCTCTTTTTATTAATATTGTTTAAAGCACTTGAGACAATGTATTTTTATTACAGTCCGGAAACCGATGGCGGTAATCCGGAAACCGATGGCGGTAATCGCTAACAATTTTTAAAACAAATTGTTTTTGGCGTTCATTTTTGGTAAATAGTTTATTATACTCTTCCATCAATTTAACCCCCCTTTCGGCAGTGTCATTTGTAACATTTAATTTTTTCATCAGTTCAGCCGCTTTACAATAAGATTGGTCCTGCTCCCATTTGTCTGGGTTTAATTTAAAAAAATCAGTATTTATTTGAAATCTTTCAAATAATGCTTTTGTTTCGGCAGAGACGAACTGTTCAATTCCGTCATGGAATATTTCAACGATTTCTCTATCATTTATTGTAGCTCGCTTTGTGTTTTGCTCTTGTTCAAAATCATTTTCCAAAGCCGCCACCATTTTTTGTTTTGAAAAAAGGGATACGTTGCTGTCAAAAAATGCAAGACCAACCGCCTCAGGGCTTAAATACCACAAGTGGTTCCTGAACTTTTTAAGAGCAACATAAGATATAGCAGCATCAATTTTTTTGAAGTTTTCAAGTTTTTGTAAAAATAAAAAATCTTGATATGGCGCTTTAATGGCCAAAGGAGCAGAAAACCACGCTTCGACATAGACTTCAGCAATAAAAACACAAATTTGACGAAGCCCATTTAATTCAGTTGCTGAAAGCTGGAACTCGTTACGGAATAAAAATATTTTTAGACAGTAAATCGCTTTTGCCATCCACCTTGCATGGTGAACAGCTCCTGGCGATCGAAACATTAGGCTGTTTGAATGTGTCTTTTCTGGTTTTTGACCCAGGAAGAGCAAAGTGAGTTCCAAGAATTCTTTATAGTCTTCCCTGGGTTGTTTTTCTTCCAAGATATTATTTACTGCACCGATAATGCGAACAGCAGACTCTTTCATGTACGTCTTGACAGTTGGATCGTTGATGCCATACTCATAGTTTTTAGCATCAATCTTAGCCCAAGCATTTTTAAATTTCTCAAACATTTTAACGTTTGGACTTCCATAACAGCTTATTTTTTTCTTCGAAAACGCATCTTAAAACAATCTCGTATATATGATGACGGCATGGTAACCATAAAAGTTGTCTTTGTAAATTATTTTCAATTAACGTACAGGTACCATTGAAACGCCCAGTATTGACCGCTGTTGTATCAAACACTAAAGCTTTGATGTGATTTTGCAGACCATATTCATAAATAGCATCGCATACAGCGGATGCCTGTTCTTTTCCAGTACCGGAATCAAGTGCAGGTATTTCAAGAAGCTGTTCAACTTTACCGCTCGATATTATTATAGGCAACCTATCAACTTTATCATTTCCCGTCAGCGCCGGCAAAAGTTTACCATCCCAATGAAGGCAGATAGCGTCGAGCTCATTTAATTTTAATTTATTTTTTAATGCTGAAATTCTTTCTTCACGGATTTGTTCCCTTTCCTGGTGTACAGACGTTCGGTTTAAAATATAATCTTCAACATTATTACCCAGAGCTTCAACGACTGCGCTTATTAGATGAACCGCATGTCTGTCACTGATTTTACAGACATCGAGTGCGGCCGCCAGTTTTGGTGTTAGTATTTTATTTGTTCCCCTACATTTTTTGGCTGGAGGTTGACTACAACGTGGGTCACATTCCATATCTGGAAAACTGTTATCATTCTCTGAAGATTCAGATGACAGCAACTCTGCAGTTTCATCTAATAAAAACGACTTAATTTAAAGAAAATAAAAAATAAACAATAACATACAACGAACCAATTAATGCAATTTCACGATTATTCCGCTCCACTTGTTGTAATAAATTGTTGTTGCGTTCTTCAAGTCGGCACTCTCGGCGTACTTCTTCGTAATCGATACCATACATAAAGCCTGGGCGCCCTGTTTTTCGTTGACTTATCAAGAAATCAATATCTTCTTGATTCGACATTATTTTTAATGCACTTGCATGCGCCACGTCAAAAAGCATATCCAATTTTTCTTTCCACGTGTTTACTTTGCTCTTATGGAAATTAGAAGTCTTCTTTGAATCTTTTTGAAAGCTTTGCCATTCTTTATACAATTTCTCTACATTTGTAATGCAGTGTTGTTTATCCTTGACCGGAATGCGGGCTTTTTCCCAGAACACGAATAGTTCTTTTACAACTAAATCTGAACTTTCCCGTAAATTTTTTTTTACTACACGTAAATTGAAAAACAAAACTTTCAACACTTCTATATTGGAGGGTAGTTTACTTCCCGTTAATGAGTTGGTACAATAACCAATTAAATATATGCGTTCACGTAAATTTCTAGCAGACATTTTCGACTTTTCACATTCAAATATTCACTTCGAATGATTTTTTTGCAAATTTAATGCTATTAAACAATGTTTGCGGCTGCTGCATATAACTGTAAAATAAGAATCTATTTTCCGAGAAACATTGGTGCTGATTTTTTGTCGGTAGCTTACGCAAGCATTGAGAATAATATTGTTGAGGTTGTAACGGGAATATTCTCGGTCACAATTGTCAATATTATAGATCGCTTCAGCATACAGGCAAAAAAAATTTGAAGCAAACTTTTAAAGACAATTCTTACACTTGAAAACAAAAGTAAACAAAAAAGTCTGAAGTTCGGACTAGCGAGGTCTTACTGTATATAATTGTTGAAGCTACTCTTACGTAAATCATAAGGAATTTTCTATATGAATCTTTAATTAAATAAATCTGAACAAAATCCAAAATTTGAATCATATAAGTAATTTTATTTAAGTATAATAAATCGACATTGAGGCGTACTTTTTCTCCTATATTTAAGTTTTTTTCATTAAATATTAACATTAGACAAAAATGTTATTGACAGATGTTATTGTAGACATATTAATGAACATCTTTCGCCAGTAATGTTTAAAAAAAAAAAACAGAGAAAGTTACAAGCAGTCAAAGTAAGAATTTGCGTGAAAAAACGTATTTTGTGTAACTTTGGGGGGCCGATGCGCCCCCTAATCCTCTTCCTACGACCTTGAAATTTTACTAGAATTTTTTTAAATAAAACTACACACAAAAAAATACTGAGACCAAAGAAAATATCACTTTCGAAATTAACTGTCACCCTAATATACATATCGTACAGTGAGAAACCTTTTCACCATAGAGCTAATGCAATGCCACGCAATAAATCGAAATGATTTATTTATGCATTTTTTGTACCGCGAATAAAAAATACAAACAAATTCAAAACCGGATAGGGACCCGTTTGGGACCAGTTTGGAGAACCAGTTCGGTGCTAGCTTTGGTTCCTTTCAGGATGCGTAGTCTAAAACCTGTTTTTATTTATCATGACCGAATCCAAAATATTTGTGGACTGGTACCAAATTATTTCTAACCTGATTCCAAAAGGAAATCAACCTAGGTCTGACGGGACTGCGTCTGGTGGCGAATGTTCCCAGAATGAATCAGTATTCAATCAAGCGAAACCTTAACGGATTTTGAAGATTTATTACCCGTTGAAAGCAGCACTTTTATAAAAATGGATATGTGTTAAAAATAAAAAATATACATATGCTTTTATTTTGTACTGAACATCTGACATTTCTGAATTAATAATTTATGCATCTTTGTAGCCACCAAAATAACTTCTGTTGACAACTTTTTCACTAGGTTAATAAACAAAGTGACAAGCAGGTTTATTTGTGCTTGAATTTATCAAAAATGGGTTAATTCACAAGAGAATGCAAAACAAT
This sequence comes from Philophylla caesio, assembly GCA_963971545.1. Taxonomy (NCBI): domain Eukaryota; kingdom Metazoa; phylum Arthropoda; class Insecta; order Diptera; family Tephritidae; genus Philophylla; species Philophylla caesio. The sequence goes on along the minus strand of OZ020606.1, from coordinate 39,557,831 downwards.
TTATTTGTATCAAACTTCCGTCATCCCTGTCCGTAAATTGGTTTGTGTTATTACTTTAACAATCGTTCCAAAATATATCACATTCCTACCCTGTCGGACTCTTCAAAAACCCACAATTTTTTTACCAGAATTTTATTAGTAATACAGGGCATGTGTGAAAAATGGCTGAGAGTGCCAACCGCTTTAAAGAATATAGTTAGGAATTTAATATATACATCGTTGAAAAACAGTGAAAATAAATTAAACAATTGATGGTGTCGGTGTTAAGGAAGCACATTGGAATATTAAAAGAAACGCAAGAAAATCAAGAAAGAAATATACGAGATGTGAAACCAATTCAAAAACACTGCAAAGCTTTGGAATGTAAACGAGTTTTTAAATAAGTGACTGCAAGCGTGAGAGCGAAAAATTCAAATTAGGATTGGATAAAACACTTCGAAGAGAATGTCCGGTTTAATTAAAAAAAGTAGGTGCGAAGAAGAAGAAAATGAGTTATAAGCAATAAATAAATAGGGTTTATACAAATATGCAAGGATTCTGAAATAGCTGAAATTGAAGTTATTGTCGAAAAATGTCATTTTGATTTACTTGTAATATCTGAAACACATTTTACGGAATACACAGAGGACAGTTAATTTGAAATTATAAATTATTCAAATGCTAATCTAAATAAAAAACGAAAGCAATTTAATCGCATAGCATAAACTTCGAAAACGTTAATTTGTAATAGCCAAATAAATTCAATGTATCGATAAATCATGAATTAAAAATAACTAATTTTTAGCCTATCGTAATAAGTTAAACCAACAAAATAATCGAAAATGAAGTAAAAGACCAATCTAACCAGGATCATTCTTATATGCAGCTAGAATTGACGGACTTACTTACTAAATTGGCTCTATTACCATCTAAGCGATATAGGCCGAGCTCAGCTTAGCACGCCAACTATTTCGGTCTTTCCTTTACCACTTGGTCTTTCGAACGGAGTGGAGGTTTCCCTTTTCATCTGCCACTACTGGCGTGTACCACGTTGAATACTTACTTTCAGGGCTGTAGCTCTTCCAGATAAGCTGGCACTTGCGTTTTACCTTCGCCACCGTCCTGAAATATCTCTGCTGGCAAACCATCAGCTCCGGATGACTTTCTATTTTATAGTCACGCAATTGCTTTAACAACGGCACGTTAATTTCGTCGTCATTGATTGAGATTTCGAGTTCACCATCTTCTCAAAGTCGTCAATGCTAACACCATAAGGTACCGTAAAGAAGTGTTGATTTTCTAATCTAAGTATGATTTGTACGTCAGTGTCGTTCTTAGATAAATTTGGCCCGGTCTTAGAACCCTCTGTAAGCCAGTGCACTGCTAATTCTTGCATATAAATTTTGTGAAGTTTTTATCGGCCTTAAATGATTATTATAATAATAATAATTTGGCGCTTACAGTATATGGCTCTGTGTTTGGCCGAGCTTATCCTACCATTTGTGGTGTGCGTCTTTATATTATACCACAAATGGAGGCACCTACAGTTTTGTGCTGACTCCGAACGGCAGATTAATTATCAGAAGCTTTTCCATGGCAGAAATACCCTCGGAGGTTTGCCATTACCTGCCGAGGGGTGACCGCTATTAGAAAAAACTTTTTCTATGATTAAGATTTTACTTACCCTAGCTGAGATTCGAACCTCGAACCCAGTACCACATCTAGTTATAGCACGCACCGCTACCCACTCGACCATAGGGACTAATGATTATTATTTGATCATTTTATTGAGCTCGAGGCCAGTTTATAAAAGATTTTATTTGGGAAAAAGTACAACAGTTTTAGTGGTAGAAGTTATAGCCGCTATTTCAGAGATCACCTCATCTCTTCGTAAGACTTAATTTTATTTTATTTAATCTTCATCACCGCTCCCAGATTTGAACCAAGAAACCTCGAAAAAAAACTAATATCTTAGGCCTCATAAGGAGACAGCCTTTAAAAAGTGGTCAGTTTATTCTTTGATAAACGTTCTATCACTTACATATATGTACATATGTATGTATGTATTTAAAAAAAAATTTGTAAATCGTGAAAACATTATTTTTTCAGCAATTTTTTTTTTTATTGACGAAGGTATGAAAAATGTTTTTTAATAACAATATTTTTTTTTTAATCTTTGACTCTTTGTCTATTAAAAAGAACTTAATAATTTTTTGATAAAACTTGTGAGCAATGATGTGATAAACAATGGTTTACGTCGAGATCCTTAGTTTTTAAGGATGCTTAATTTTTGAAAAACTTTTTTTTCATTTCCGGGCGTTCTGTCATGTTTTTCTACAACATACTCAATTTATATGAAAATCTAAAAAAAAACTAGATTTTTCATTGAAACGAAAATGTAGCTGTCAAATTCTTCATTTGAAAGCTTCTTGCCTGAGATAGTTCGCAATCAATACCTCTTACTTTTCAAATTTACAAATATCAGATTATGCATATATAAAAATTTAAATATAGAAAAATATTTGGTTTTAATTTTGTCGAAAATTTGCTCTAAAAAAAAATTTATTTGTATAGAGCAATCTTTTTGACCAACTTAATATATTATATACATATGTAGGAATGTATGTATGTACATTCATTCCTATATTTATTTTTGTTTTCGCGTATATACACTTATGAACAACTATTTATGTAGATATGCATATACTTATGAATACATATGTACTAGGGATGTAAATTTTTGACATTTTATTGATCCCAGGATTTTCGAGATCTGAAAACAAAATCCCAGGACAATCCCGAGTTCCCGAAGTTCAGGAAGTTTTCATTGGTAATTTTTGATTTGTCAAAAAAATGTAACAGTTCTGTAATCATCCTATTATAGTAGTATTCAAAATAATAGTACGAGTATAACAAAGTATTGGTCTCTTCAATCCCAAAACAAAAATATACAAAAAATTGTACCAACATACAAAGTAATTTATTCTTTAAGCACAAATATACGAGTACTCATTTGAAGCAGAAACAAATGCATATACAGTAAAATTATTTTTAATCACTGTTTAAGATCAATATTAAGAGCCCGATTCTGGTTCTTGATAAATCATCGTTTATTTACACATATTCAAAATTGAAAGTTTACCAAGTTTTATGAATTCTAATAAAAATTAAATGCATCACCCATCCCATTTTTAGCGAGGCAGAATGATTACTTATTTTGATCTAAATGCGATCTTAAGGATTAAGTGTGTTGTCCTCCAACCTGGACTTAAATTTGTTGCATATACGAGTATGTAAAACCTGTATCGCCCCTTTATAATAATTTATTTTACGGAACCTTCTCACTCGTTAAAACTTGATGAAATTTATTTTTGTGACTCACTGCCTTATCCACCTTAACCACCTCCTCTTTGGTATTTTTTACATCGCTTTCATAGAAAGGCTCATTTTCTACTCAAAGATGATATTCTCCAGCTTTTTTATAATGACAGTAAAATTAGAAGCTTAACAAAGTCGTATTTAATATTATATACATTATTTGGATTAATTAAAAAGTGTAAACATCTGACAAAATTATCCTCTGTTGTTTGATTCTTGAACAGAGTTTATTAAACAATTTATTACTCAAAATAGATTTCTTAATTTGTATTTCCTCAGTATAAAATTTAAAGCGATGCCGCATTTAAATAAATCCGTATTGCGAGCACATTAAGCTTCAAGAGTAACTTCGACTGGGCCGAACTGTTTTATGAAATACGAGTTACAAATAATGCTTTGTTTCGCCCATTAAAGGAAGATACATTGTGATACAATTTTATAAATTTAAATTTCTTTTAGATTAATAGTTTTCAACAATTTTGGGATTTGAAAAGACTATCGGGAGTTAAAAAGACTAGGATCCTGGGATTGACATTCCTAATGTGTCCCATTATGCAGCGAATTAAAGATGATGCCAAGCAGCGCACCGCTACTTTGGTGTTGCCGAATTTGAGAGAATAAGCTGTTTTGCATGAAGTCAATTAAGATTGTAGACACACCATTTTTGTGCAACAAGTACTTGACATTTTAATCCGCAGTTTCTCCTTTTCTGTTTGCAATTACACAATTTAAGATTTAGGCTTTGCTTTCTAACGGCAACAAAAATTAATAGGAAATATAAATATTTGTTATTTTTCACTTTTTTGTTTCTCCATTTTCTCTGTTTACAATCTGAACCCAATAAACATATTGCGTTAAATCTCAACTTGTGATACATTTGGAATCAGTCCTTTTTCAAAAATCAATTCTCAAATTATTAAACTAAAAGGCACTTTTTTAAAATATAACTTTATTTTCTTTTTCGGAAATGATAAATATTAAATTCACAAACGTGAGCAAAGCGGAATAAAATGTAATCCAGATACTTTTTTTGAATTATTTATTTAATGTTCTTTTACATTATGTTTTTATGTTCACATTTTGGGAACTGTGCGAATACATAGTTTCAAATGATAAACAAAGCGTCAAATCAAATTAAGAAATAATATTTTGTATACTGGGAACTGACGTCACGCAGTTGTGATCGGCGTTGTCTTGTACTGTACATTCTCGATACTAGTTTGTGCCCATATTTCGGTGTCTCGCCGTTTCATATAGAAATCTATTTAAAGTCAGCGATGAGTGGGTTGATTCAGACGAGTGGTGTGGGTGTCGAATATGCCAAATATCTTGCCTTTGCCCGTTTTAAACTATTAAAGAGTTTACTGTGTTAAACATAACACACTGTTCATAAGTTATGTGTAAAAAATATTTGGTTATTCTTTTTATTATATTCATACTCAACAGGGTCACAGTAATGATTTCAATGTCAATGAGCATCAAAAGAAATTTTACCTGTTATCATTTGTAGTCATATTGATATGTATGTATGTAAATATATCGAAACATATAGCTAAGTACATACATACATACAAATGTGTGTATGCACTAATATTGCTAGTATGATATATTTGTTAATTAAACTAGTATTATAGGGTTGTATGAAGAGTTTTTAAAAAACAGTTTTTGTTTCATGAACTTTGGTTGAGAATAATTGTTTTTCAATAATGGCAACTACTTGCTTACCCATAGTTATGTTTCTAACTGTTAAAATATGTATTGTATGTATATACAATTTGTAGTTGGAAGGTATTTAAAAAAGTTATTTTTAACGAGTTTTCTTTGAAAAATATTTTATTAGTATTTTGAATGACGCTTTTTCTAAATAAAACGCAACATTTTTGTTCAAAATCACTAACAGTTTATTTTACTCTTTATTTTGAGCTTGTAACACTTTTTTTTGCAAACAACTAATATTCAATTTCTTATTCCGCACAATTAGAAAATGCACTGATTTTATTGATAATTATAATTAACACATTTTGCCTGTGGCATCTCGATATTTTACTAGATAGCCGATAATCGGACTCATTCAGATTTGATGCCAGTTGAATGAGTTTCATATCATATAATCCTTATCTGAACAACGACTGATTTAAAGAGCTTAATAATATGTGTGCTAAGCATACTGCTCACATGTGTAAACTTTGCAGACCCCTGATGTACATATGTTCATATATCTATTAGACTGGCCTCGGCTTACTATAACGCTCTTTATGATGTCAGCAATGGTGAGTAGGCGGAAATCAACTAACCTGTGAATTGGCTGCTCGGATTCCCGTCCGTTCCGACAGCCTCAATGAAGTTCAACTTCGAATTATATATGTAGATAATAAAATTAACTTAGAACATTTAAGTAGCGTCAGATGTCAGGCATATAAACGCAATTAGGCGGACATTACATAAGTGGGCGGGGACGACGGACCCGACACGGGTGGGCTAGTTAGACCAACAGAGGTGGTGCCAAGTAGATGCAACTTCCACGGACTGCATCAAGACGGAAACGGACTTAGAGCTTTGTGCTCAAACTGCCTTCCGACGAAATACTTGACGGTAGTACCGGGAGGGCAACGGTACGTGACAGTAGGATGTTTAGTGCAGGGTAAAGTCCCACACTGACGGGGTGAAGGCTTTCGATGCTTACTCCTCGTAAAACAAAAAAAAAAAAAAGACGCATACAATTTATCGATACCGGGCCGTTAAAATTCCGATTCCTCTTAATATTTTGAACAAAAAATTCTTCTACGACATGGGTCTAAAATGAATTTGGAGGCTCCCTAATTTGATTTTTATGGGAACAGCTTGAGTTTTAGAAAAACTTGAATGTACAAAAATCGAAACAAAATCTGGCCATCATATGTACATATCAATTTTAATTACGTTTTTTGCTGAATCCAAATATAACATTCGAATAAAAAATGGATGAATAATTTTCGAGATATATGTAGGCGAATTTAGGTTTTTGAAATCTTAAAAATGGTCAAATAATTCAGGTGCAATATCTCTTACTATATATGATTTAACAAAATTTTTATACCCGCGCACTTGTATACAAGGGTATTATAACTTTGTTCACATAACGGTTGCTTGTGACAGCATAACGGAATCAAGATAGATATAGACATATATATACCAAAATGCTCAGAATGAAAAGAGAAGTCGATTTAGCGATGTCTGTCTGTCCGTCCGTCCATCCGTGCAGACGATAACTTGAGTAAAAATTGAGATATCTCAAAGAAACTTGGTAAGTAGATTGTCTTTGACCCAGAGCAGGGCAAAATCGGACAGTAACTTTTTAAAGGGCACCGCCCACTTATGAGTTCATATGTATGTATATCTCTGGAACCACCCACCCGATTTTGTTCAAATTTGGTACGCGTATTACACTATGCCTATTTAAGCGATATTTATCATAATCTGACCATAACCACGCGCACCTGTCATATAACGGTAATTTTCGAAAATACTGAAAATCGGACATTTCAATAAATGCTGAAGGGAAATATCTTGAGTTTAGTATGTGGTGTTGTATTGCAGACAGAAATCCGACTATATGAGATCATATGTATATGTCTGGAACTACTTTATCGATTTCGTCTAAACTTGGCACACATGTTAGCTTATTCCTAGTTATGTAATTTAAAAATTTAGCTGGAAGCGTGCGCCGGGTATATAAAGTTCGAACGAACTTAGCCACTTCTTTACTTGTTTTATATTTATTTTATTCAAGTTATTTTGAAGAACAACTCTTCCATTTATGCAGCTAAAAAATGAAATTTTGTATTTAGTACACCTATCACATATAAAATTTTGTCAGTGAAATTCATCCATATCGGATGACTATAACATATACATAGCTTCCATGCAACCGATCGTTCAGATAAATCAAGTTTTGAGTATTACTGTTTTTCGTCTCAAGTTAATGAAATCTAGTTTTAAACTATTGTTACCATATGGAAATTAAATTAGTTTTAGTAATTTGGAAAAAAAATTTAAAATAAATCATGTATAGTAAGATATACATATACATATATGCACCTAAATGATTGGACCTTTTTTTTAAATTTCAAAAACCGGAATTCGGCTATATCTCGAAAATGATTTATCCATTTTTCATTCTAATTTCATATTTGGATTCAGCATACAATTACGATTGAAATTGATTTGTATAATGGTTAGATTATTTTTTTTGTAAATTTTTGTATATTAAAGTTTTTCTAAAACCCATCCTGATTCCATAAAAGTCAAATTCCGGAACCTCAAAATTCATTTAAGACCCATGTAGAAGAATTTTTTGTTCAAAATAATAAGAGGAATCGTTATTTCGACGGCGCGATATGGGTTGCAAAATCGCCCCAGCCTAATATCTACATATATCAATTTTCTTTATCTAACATCAATTTGATATTGTGAATGTCGCTTGTCTCTCTTTAGATGTTTGTGATTTTGGAAATAATGTTGAGAAATCAAGTAGTTCAAACGCTCGTTTTAATTTCGCGAAAGCCAATTTCAAGAAATTAGATCGAGAATTATCAAAATTATTATATTTTGCTTATTTCAAAAGTTTGTACCAAAACGGGTGTGCATACAAAAGGAGCAATCACAACCCTCTTTTACTAAAGAACTAAAAAAATTTTAAAAATAAAAAGGCGCGACCTTTTAAATTGTACAAAAAAACTGGTTTGCACACTAACTATATTAAATACTCAGTTATTCGACACGCTTATTTTGAATTAAATAAAAAATTCTACATATCTTATTTGATATTCCGCAGATATCTTCCGAGGAAGTATTTTATTATTTGAGTAACTTAAAAGAATCATTTAAGGCTGGCCCCGATTCGATTCCGACGTGTTTCCTCAAAAACTGTGCTAAACATATTTATAAGCCCTTAACTAATTTATTTAATCTTTCTCTTAAGCTTAGGATTTTTCCTTCAGCTTGGAAAGAATCATTCATTATACCCCTTTATAAGACCGGGAGTAGGTCGTCTATAGAAAATTATCGCGGTATACCTAAGATTTCTGCTATTCCTAAAGTATTCGAAGCTATTGTTGTTGACCATTTAACGTATTCCATATCCTCTACAATTTCTAGCACACAACACGGGTTCTCTAAGGGTAAATCTACCGTTACAAACTTGCTTGAGTTCACAAGTCATGTTTCAAATGGAATCAAAGAATTTATGCACACTGATGTTATATACAATGATTTAGTAAAGCTTTCGACAGAGTAAGTCACTCTTTACTGATCCATAAACTCGATCTCCTTGGTTTTCAACCTAATCTCCTTCGTTGGATGTATTCTTACCTCATTGACAGAACACAACGAGTTCTTTTTAAAAATAGTTGCTAAAACATTATTCATGTTTCTTCAGGGGTCCCGCAAGGAAGTCACCTTGGTCCGGTTCTGCTTTTATTTTTATAAATGACTTACCTTCTGCAATAAATTATCAAATTATTTATTGTATGCTGATGGTGTAAAGCTTTTTAGATTGTATCATTCTGTTGAGGAAAGGTCCTTACTACAAGCGGATTTAAATAGCATGACTAACTGGTGTGAAGTAAATTACATGCCACTTAACCTTAGAAAATGTAAAGTAATGTGCTTTTCTCAAAGGGCAGTTCAACCACATTCTTATGACATATGTAACCATAACCTCGAACAAGTGTTTAACTTTGTTGATCTTGGAATTACAATGGACCCAAAACTTTATTTTAATCTTCACATAAATGTTGGAGTTATCAATGCCAAGGGTGTTTTTACATTTGTAAAACGGTGGTCAAAAGAATTCAATGACCCTTACATCACGAAGGCTCTGTTCACAACGTTAGTGAGGCCCATACTGGAATATGGATCTGTTGTTCGGAACCCGCGCTATCAAGTTCATTCCGATCGAATAGAGTGAATTCCAAAACAATTTCTGCCCTTTGATTTAAGAAATTTTCGTTGGGATTCTCAGTACAACTTGCCGCCATTAATAAGTCGTTTAAAACTCATTAATCTCCCTACACTTGCTAGTCGCAGAGAAATGTTAGGCATTGTATTTTTGGTCAACTTACTGACAGGCTTCTCTTCTTGGCGAAATAAAACTAAACGTTCCCTCCCGAATTTACAGGCATTACCGGCCTCTTTTTCTGAAACCTTGCAAAAATAATTTTGAATTAATCAAGCCACTCCGTAGTTTGTGTCAGGATTTTAACATTCACTCCGGTTCTATTAATATTTCAGACTCACTTTTTACATAAAGAAACCTATGTATACTCAATACTCTCAATAATTGATACTTACATAATAATATATAATTTTTGCGCGTACACTATATAGCTCAGTGTTTGGCCAAGCTTCTCCTACCATTTGTACCACAAGTAGAGGGACCTACAATTTTGTGCCGACTCCGAACGGCAGAAGTATTTAATGAGAAGCTTTTTCATGGCAGAAGTACCCTCGGAGGTTTGCCATTGCCTGCCGAGGGGTGACCACTATTAGAAAAAACTTTTTCTATTATTAAGGTTTTGCTTGCCCTGACTGAGATTCGAACCTCGAACTTACCGGCCACATTGATACATAAATACATACATACATACTATAGCTGTTCGGCCGAGCTTTTCCCACCATTTGTGGTGTGCGTCTTTGTGTTATACTACAAATGGAAGGACCTACAGTTTTATGCCGACTCCGAACGGCAAATGTTTTTAAATAGAAGCTTTTTCATGGTATAAATATCCTCGGAGGTTTGCCATTGCGTGCCGAGAGGCAACCACTATAAGAAAAAACATGCTCTTTAATTTTTATTTTTTACTTGCCCTGGCTGAGATTCGATCCCCGATATTAGTGGCATTGTGAACTTTAGCACGCACCGCTACTCACTCGAACACAGCGGCCGCAATTGTACCATGGCAATATACGTGATTTAGGCTGCATTCGGCAAAATGGTTTGCTGTATCCAGGGCTGCTCAACAAACGAAACGATACCATTTTGTTTTGTTAACGAGCAAAATTAACTTAACGAAATGAGTTTGTTGCGTTTCGGCGCCATGTTATCAAATCAAATCGTTAATGTTGGAACGTTATAAAATTTCCGTTTTCGTTAATTTTAATGTGCCTAAAAGTATGCAGCGCTTCTGTTTGCGACGAGTGAATCTCCAGCGTTTTTCTTAACGTTTTAACGTTAACGCGAGCATTTCGTTTCGGTTAAAAACGTTATGAAATTTATTATGATAATTGCTTTATCGATAACATTTTGAAATGTTTCAACCGAAACAAGAGAAAACATTTCGGAACGGTTAAATTTAACGTTAAAATGCATCCTTGGCTGTATCTATCAAATAGAAAGAAGACATCTACGATTGTTTATTAGATTCGTTTCACGACAAACAAAATACTTGCATATGGATGCGTGGTTAAAATATCGTCAAGCTCTTTAAATTTTTGTCCGGGGTTTATTGGAAAAAATCGTATTATTTTAGATAACTATGCGATACAATAAGACTGCATTCCGCCAAAATGTTAAGTAAAAAATAAAATCTTGATTAATAAGACACATACATACATACAAACATAACAACTGGATTCGCCAACTTTTAAATAGAATTCCGTCAATTTCTTCATAGGAATTTAAAACGAAACCAACTTAGCTTAGCTATGTGGCAATAACTTTTGGAAAAAAACTTTTCTGATTAACCCTGATGCTCTTTGTCCAATAACACTGCGTTACAAAAACGAGCTTTAGTTCCGTCCTATGAATCAAATATACTTTTTCGGAAAGGGGGAAAAAAATAAAAATACTCGTACATATGTCGGCGATTTTCATGTACACGTCAAACATTTTTTTTTTCAAAAAAAAAAATTCAGTAAAATTTGACGTGATTCAGACATTTCCACGAGTCTGACTGCAAAAATACAGCTCGATTGGATTACGGAAAAAGGGTTACAAATCGGTTAAAAGGGTTAAAAATAAAAAAAATTCTGACGTGTACATGAAAATCGCCGATACACTTGCATTTTTATTTTTTCTCCCCTTTCCGAAAAATTATATTTAGTTCATAGGACAGAATGTGTGTAACGCGGTGTAATGTTGCGCCTGTAAAATAGCCTGCAGCTTATCTGACCATATTCTGGAAGGTATCGTTTCATCATACCTGTTTTTAATTATTCGCGATAATAATATTTTGGAGAAGACAATTATTCCAATGACACCGTTATCTTCAACAGGCTCCGCAGAATTATAACAGGCTCCACAAAATCACTAAAGCTTAAACTTTTAATAAATATTGTCGCTTTTTCTTTTCTATGCAAAATAGATTATTTTGCTCAAGTCTTTTGTAATATCTTTTGCTCATGATATATTTTGTTCAATTTATATGTTTATTTACTCTTTACACTCTATTCCCTTTGCTTTTCTATAGAAAAACTACTTTTGCGTGGAGCCACTTGTATGTCTCTCATCAAAAAGTCAACCAAAAGAAGCCGACTTGAAGGCAAGTTGACTTTTCGAGCTACCAGCCTAGTGAATGAATTATTTTTAAAATTTTTCCTCTGTTAGAATATTTAAATTTAACAAAAAACACAATTTGTTTCACCCTTTCCATTAATAGATTAGATGCGCTAATGACTCGGCCGAGCTTCAATCGTAGCTTGACAAGCTTCATATATAGTGTGTTAAGAATCGGCTTTTACTTAACATCAAGAAATGCCATAAAGTAACTTTTTCCAAATCAAAATTACCACTTGAAACATCTTATTCAATTGCGAATATTTGCCTTTATTCGAAAAGTGAGACCAAAGATCTAGGAGTACATTTTGACTCAAAACTCACTTTCACTTCGCACTTAAATAAAACTATCGCCGACTCTTTTGCCATGCTAGCATTTATTAGACGATTCTCTTCTGAGTTCACCGATCCTTATACTCTCAAAATGGTTTATACCGCGTTTGTACGTTCTAAACTGGAATATGCTGCTTTTATTTGGAGACCGAGTCACACAGCTCATATAAATCGTCTAGAAAAGGTACAAAAGGTATTCATACGCTTTGCTCTACGTTCATTAAACTTTGTTGAACCATGGCCACCATATGGCTCCCGCTGTCGGTTAATTAGCCTACCAACTCTGCAAAACAGAAGAATATCGCAGTCTATCTCTTTTCTATTGGGTATTATTTCGGGAAAAGTTGACTGTCAGCTCCTACTTGCAAAAATCAATTTCTATATTCCCAGCCGGAATTTGCGACGGTTTGGCGCTTTTAGGGTTGGGCTGAGCGGAACGGTTTATGGTGCGAATGCGCCAATCAACAGAACCTTGTCGGATTTCAACTATTTCTCAAGTTTTTTGGATGTACATAGACTTTACTAATCCAAGTGCAACCAAGTTGGAATTGGAAAGTTACCTTATGTCTAATCAATAATATTTTACACTCTTTTATTCGAATTTATTTGAATTTATAGTAATTTATCGGAAATTTTTAATAATCTTTAAGTTGGAAACTAAGTGTTAAGAACAATGTGTAATATTTAATTAACTATCCGCCAAATGTCTGTTATTACTATACCGTTGCTAGACATAAATAAATAAATAAATAATAGCGCGTGGTAAACCTTTCTCTACAAATCTGCATGTGTAAATGCATGCCTCAAATTAAAGGTTTTAGTATCCAGTTTTAAAATATATTAGTGGTTTTAATGTACGATATCAAGTCTTTGGGTTATAGTCCAAAAGCTCAGTCGCTTAATAGAAATACTAAAAGTACCGTAATTGAAAAAATTTATATTGAATAAGTGGGGAGAATATCAGAGTTTTGAAAGATCACATGTACACTCGTACATTGTTTTTAATAAACACAATAATTAATTAACATTGCATTTTCTTTTATTGTTTTAGCTTACTTGTTGGTTTGAAATATATTTAAACAACTGGATATACTGAAAAAAGTAAGTGCATATCCCACGAAAGGAGCCATCAACGGTTTGCTAATGAAGGAAGATTATTAGTTCATAAACTTTAAGTAAATCACGTTTTCGAGTCACCACTTCCTACAAAAAATTTTGCGAACCGTACAAAGGACAGGCCTAAATAATGGTTGATTATTATAAAATTCTGGATATATCACGGAGCGCGACGGAAAGTGAAGTGAAAAAAGCGTAAGTTAACACTAATATTTTTAAGCTAGAATGACGTGGGCAATATTACATTGCCAATAGTACATTTACACACAGATGCAATTCATTTTCCATACCATAAGCGAGACTATCTTAATCCGAGCTTCAAACTGTTCCAAAAATTGATGTGTTTCGGTTCAGGGGTTAGAACTGCTTAAAATAAATTTACTGGTTGCATGTACCACATGTGATTTGCCAGTCCGGTTCAAATCTTTCAAATAACTGTACCTTTGCTGGCTACACATTTATATAGAGCCGAAATTTCTTAAGCGGGCCACTAAATATCGACTACTCGATTTTTATATATCTCTATATATATTTTTGTAGATTTATAGATTTAAAATAATACCCTAAAATTCATTAGCGATGAAAAATTTCGAGTACTTCTTAATTTAATTTTCTCCGCAATTAAGCTGCTCATGTGAATGAAGCTTTGTATGTAAGCTTAACTTTGTTTTTGCTACAAACCGCGAATATATTTATTAAAATCCGCCCACTACCGTTAAATTAAAGATAATCAACTTTCTTCCCTAAAATTTTTCACGTGTCGCTTACGTTGTATCGGCTGTAACTAACTTGATTCCGGCGCCAGTTAATGAATTTTCAAATTTAAACAGTAGGAATAGGATATTTTCCTTTGGTAAAATGGACCCTATGTTTTAAGTAAAAATTCGAGAAATATATTGTTTAAAACAGAATTCAATTTCATCCTGTGTTTTTTGCGTCACCTGTACAAACATTCACACATACATACATATATACAGACAAAAGTTCTAAAAATTGTTTTGTCTTGTGTTGCAGTAATCAGTGATTTAGTATATTTAAGGTGGTCCTCTACTCCGAAGGCCTGAAATCGAGAGATTTTTTTAAAAATAAATTTCGAGGAACCTACTAAAAGGATTTAAGAAATTATTTTTTATTTTAAAGGTTAATGTTTTGACTTTATAAATTTTGTATTGAATACCAAAGAAAAAAACATTGTCGACCTTGACTAAATTGATGTTTGAACTGTATGGGTCCTGCATAAGTAAAATTTTTTCCAGTTGGGTAATCTGTAATCAGAAAATAAATATTCTTTATAATCACAGTTACGTTGGCCTATGTTTTCCCGAGACAGAATTTTTTTATTTTGCAAATTGTGAATTTGTGAAAGGAATGTGGTTTCTACGAAATCCTCTCTGTGGTGTATTCTTGGATACATATCCATATATATAATTTTGGCGCGCACACTATAAAGCTCAGTGCTTGGCCGAGCTTCTCCTACCATTTGTGGTGTGCGTCTTTATATTATACCACAAATGGAGGGACCTACAGTTTTGTGCCGACTCCGAGCGGCAGATGTATTTAATGAGAAGCTTTTTCATGGCAGAAATACCCTCGGAGGTTTGCCATTGTCTGCCGAGGGGTGACCGCTATTAGAAAACACTTTTTTCTATTATTAAGATCGGTTCGTAGCCCTGGTATTAGCTTTAATACATATTAACTTTTCTTTTACTGCTATTATAATTGCAATTTTTTTTGGAAATTTCCTTTCTAATTATAAGTCTATTATATTTAATTTTTCATCAAGCTATAAAAAGTTGGCGTTGAAATGGCATCCTGATAAAAATCCTGACAATTTAGATGAGGCCAATAAGCGATTTAGAGAACTTTCCGAAGCATATGAAGTTTTGTCCGATGGTAAGTTTATTCAAAACAATAACAGTTATTATTCCTTACGAACGTATTCGCGCTTTATCGAGTTACCTCACTCTCTGCAGTTAAGTATCCACTACGATAACGACCTTTTTAATATTATGTAACTGCTTACAAAGTTCGAATATCTATTTACATATACATATACTAAATCTTTGCAACCAAAGAAAAAGAAAAATACCGTGCTCCTCAAATAATGCCGATTTCGACACATGTAAAAAGACGAAATTAACTGCCGAACGTGAGTAAGCATCCACTACCACTATAAATTCAACACAATTTGTCTCAAAAATAAAAGTTTAAGAAAATTGTATAAAGAGACCATTTAATAATCCGACGTATTCTGTATTTCAATTTCCTTAACGATGTTACTAGTTTTTAGAAGAGCACATTTTTTTTTGAATACTCACCTATAGCACGTAGGCGAAAAATATATGATGCACGTTCGACCCTCCATAAGGAAGGTTCAAACTACGACTACTCGAAGACCAGTGGATATGCAAGTGGAAGTGGATATAGATATCGGACACGAGCAGGTCCTAAACGGGACTATAATTTCAACTACAACGATGACGACTACAATAGATATGATAATAATTCAACGAGACGTGGAAGCCGTAGTCACTCTTTTAGCTTTCGCAATATATTTGATTGGACACCGTTTCATAAATTATTTGGTAAACATAGACGTTTGGAATTGTTGAATTGTTCGCTTTTCGGCCTAGTCCTTTCCTAAAAATACGCAAATCTGTATGTTTTCCAATTTTTGTTTACTAACGCTGATCTAAGGATCACATTCAGCTTATTATGCAATGCAGCACGTACGTGATTTATAGTTTGACGTTTGATTTTTATACCCGAGCGTACTTGTACACAAGGGTATTATAACTTTGTTCGCATAACGGTTGTTTGTAACAGCATAAAATAATCGAGATATATATATACACATGTATACTAAAATGATCAGAATGAAAAGAGGAATCGATTTAGCCCTGACTGTTTGTCCGTGGTTACAATAACTTGAGTACAAATTGAGATATCTCAATGAAATTAGGTACATAGATTGCTCTTTGAACTGATAATTTTAATGCGTTGTTGTGAACTGTACGTATTCATTTTAAATTTCCAAGAGTTCAGTTATAATCTGCAAAAAGAAAAAATAAATTATGTTAAAAAATAAAAAAGTTATTTGTGTTTCAGCTGAGCTTATTTGCGCCACCTTGTACATGTGTAAACATGGCAAGTGAATTTTACAAGCTTTTTTTACTCACTCAAAATATGGTATTTTGCAAACGATTTAAGCTAACTTCTCGATGAGCTTAAATTTGAAGTTTTCTACATGGTTCGGATTGCGATGACAGTATATTATTTATATTAAAATCCTGGGTCGAATTATGGCTAAAAATTATATATGTTTACTTGGTGTTATAGGTTTTATTTACTGATAAAAGTAAATTTAACTTACATGGTTCTGATGGCAGGAGCTACGTGTGGAGAAAACCGAACACAGAATTTGAACGTAAAAATACACGTGCCACAGTAAAGCACGGAGGTGGGTCTGTGATGGTTTGGGGCTGTATGTCCAGTGCAGGAGTGGGAAACTTAACATTTGTCGAAGGAAACATGAATAGATTCTCGTATCTTGATATATTAAAGGCAAATGTTAAGCAAAGTGCAACTAAATTGGGTATCGAAAGATCGTTTTCACTCAAATTGGAGGCCCTTTTCGTAGCACAGTGCGGTGTCCCATTTTGCGTTTGAGCCACGTATATATATTTAGAATTATAAATTGTTTATTAAATTACTTCATTTCGTCTAAATTATTTCGCCTGAACAAAGTCATTGCATATATGTAAGTAAAAAGAGCTTTTATTGAACATGAGTACTTAAACGAATAAAGTAAAATATCTTACATTTTTCTTAAAACTGTAGGGGCCTCTAATTGTGGGCGGCCATTGTGTCTGAGTGTAGATTTGCGTGCTCTAAATCGGTAAGCCGCCGAGTACCCGTGTTCGAAACTCAGCCGAGGCAAACAAAATCAAAATTTTAGATATATTTAGGAGTTTAATATGTACATAGTATGTACTTACTATACATATATATGCTTACATACATACATTCATATGTATACATGCATATGTTAATAAACAATAAATTAATATCTTGTTATTTTCTACTGAGCCCATTGCTTGGTTCAAACGTATAGTAAAAGTTTCGCATGCGGCACGGACGATTTTATTTGGTATTTCGTAACATATGTTTAAAAATGGTTTCGAAATTTTTCAAAATCATAATTTTTTATTGTCCTTAGGGCACCGAGTCCATTCTTCTGTTGATGAATGAGAAAATTTTCTGAACCCCAAGTTTGCATAACAAATACTTTGAAGGTAACATGCATTTCGTTTCAAAGTTATTGAACAAGGCAGCCGTGAACCTCATTGTGGTACACAAATCCTGAAATGTGTTTGGTAGTTGTTTCCAAAGATGGGAACAATCACGGAAGATTTAAGATGAATCGGATTTGTATAGGCGATTTTGTTTATTCAGAACAGATTTCAAACGTTGAGTAAATCAACCAAATTGATACCAAAGATTTTATTGGCTTACTCTGATATGTGCTCATTTGAGTAAAAATGGCTATTTATATATATAGTTTGTTTACTAACGCTGATCTAAGGATCACATTCAGCTTATTATGCAATGCAGCACGTACGTGATTTATAGTTTGACGTTTGATTTTTATACCCGAGCGTACTTGTACACAAGGGTATTATAACTTTGTTCGCATAACGGTTGTTTGTAACAGCATAAAATAATCGAGATATATATAGACACATGTATACTAAAATGATCAGAATGAAAAGAGGAATCGATTTAGCCCTGACTGTTTGTCCGTGGTTACAATAACTTGAGTACAAATTGAGATATCTCAATGAAATTAGGTACATAGATTGCTCTTTGAACTGATAATTTTAATGCGTTGTTGTGAACTGTACGTATTCATTTTAAATTTCCAAGAGTTCAGTTATAATCTGCAAAAAGAAAAAATAAATTATGTTAAAAAATAAAAAAGTTATTTGTGTTTCAGCTGAGCTTATTTGCGCCACCTTGTACATGTGTAAACATGGCAAGTGAATTTTACAAGCTTTTTTTACTCACTCAAAATATGGAATTTTGCAAACGATTTAAGCTAACTTCTCGATGAGCTTAAATTTGAAGTTTTCTACATGGTTCGGATTGCGATGACAGTATATTATTTATATTAAAATCCTGGGTCGAATTATGGCTAAAAATTATATATGTTTACTTGGTGTTATAGGTTTTATTTACTGATAAAAGTAAATTTAACTTACATGGTTCTGATGGCAGGAGCTACGTGTGGAGAAAACCGAACACAGAATTTGAACGTAAAAATACACGTGCCACAGTAAAGCACGGAGGTGGGTGTGTGATGGTTTGGGGCTGTATGTCCAGTGCAGGAGTGGGAAACTTAACATTTGTCGAAGGAAACATGAATAGATTCTCGTATCTTGATATATTAAAGGCAAATGTTAAGCAAAGTGCAACTAAATTGGGTATCGAAAGAAATTTAGCTTTTTACCAGGACAACGATCCCAAGCATACTTCCGAAGTTGCAAAGCTGTGGTTAATCCATAACTGTCCTAAATTATTGCAACCACCTCCACAATCACCAGACTTAAATGTCATTGAGCATGTATGGGAAGAATTGGCTAGACGTGTATACAAAAACCGATTTAGCTCAATCAATGACCTGAAAACAGCAATAATGGCAGAGTGGCTAAAAATCGAGCCAGATTTTTACAAGAAATTAGTGGAATCTATGCCACGACGTCTCCAAGCCGTTTTAACCGCAAAAGGTTATTTTACTAAATATTAATTAAAAGAAAATAAATCCAAATACAAACAAAAATTAAGTGTCCCATTTTGCATTTGACATTCAAATCGTATGTGAGCATGTTTTTTTTTTGGCTTAGTTACCATGAAGTTGGGCGAGGGTTACCAAGTTTACGAGAAATCAGTAGTTAATATAAGTTTAAAATATGTTGCTTACTTTTTATTACAAAAATGCATCGTTTTCACTCAAATTGGAGGCCCTTTTCGTAGCACAGTGCGGTGTCCCATTTTGCGTTTGAGCCACGTATATATATTTAGAATTATAAATTGTTTTCATTAAATTACTTCATTTCGTCTAAATTATTTCGCCTGAACAAAGTCATTGCATATATGTAAGTAAAAAGAGCTTTTATTGAACATGAGTACTTAAACGAATAAAGTAAAATATCTTAAATTTTTCTTAAAACTGTAGGGGCCTCTAATTGTGGGCGGCCATTGTGTCTGAGTGTAGATTTGCGTGCTCTAAATCGGTAAGCCGCCGAGTACCCGTGTTCGAAACTCAGCCGAGGCAAACAAAATCGAAATTTTAGATATATTTATGAGTTTAATATGTACATAGTATGTACTTACTATACATATATCTGCTTACATACATACATTCATATGTATACATGCATATGTTAATAAACAATAAATTAATATCTTGTTATTTTCTACTGAGCCCATTGCTTGGTTCAAACGTATAGTAAAAGTTTCGCATGCGGCACGGACGATTTTATTTGGTATTTCGTAACATATGTTTAAAAATGGTTTCGAAATTTTTCAAAATCATAATTTTTTATTGTCCTTAGGGCACCGAGTCCATTCTTCTGTTGATGAATGAGAAAATTTCCTGAACCCCAAGTTTGCATAACAAATACTTTGAAGGTAACATGCATTTCGTTTCAAAGTTATTGAACAAGGCAGCCGTGAACCTCATTGTGGTACACAAATCCTGAAATGTGTTTGGTAGTTGTTTCCAAAGATGGGAACAATCACGGAAGATTTAAGATGAATCGGATTTGTATAGGCGATTTTGTTTATTCAGAACAGATTTCAAACGTTGAGTAAATCAACCAAATTGATACCAAAGATTTTATTGGCTTACTCTGATATGTGCTCATTTGAGTAAAAATGGCTATTTATATATATAGTTACACATATATAGCTTTTGATTTACTTGCTGAATCGCTTATTGCAAAAAGTTCGCAGCCATTAATATACATATCATTTTGGCATCGAAGTATATTCAAGCCTTGGACAAGCTAGGTTGTTATTGAGGCATACCATAATGTGCTGTCCATCTTTGCAGGAGTGCTCTTCATACTGTTTCGGTGGTAATGTCGGCTATCGACACGGCAATTGGCCATCGGGAGTAGCGGTCGATCCATGTGAGGCAATATCTGTAATTGCTGTTTGTCGGCAAGGGGCCAATGATATCCACGTAGATATGGGCGAAGCGGTGGGCGGTAATGTAAATGTTTTGTAACGCGGCTGTGTTGTGTTTATTTCGGTTCGTGATTAGCCCTGGACCGCGGTTCGGTTCGGTTCAATGGTTTACTTTTTTTATACTAAGTTTGTCGATCACAGTATTAAAAATACGCTACATATTTATTATGTAAAAAATAAATCTTTGTTATTGACATGAAATTCAAATATATTATGTATCATGTAATTATGATTCAATTATAAAATGTTAGCTCGATAAACAGCTAGCCTCTTAAAAATAATAGTAGTAGTAACCTCAAAACTTTTTAATACCAAAAACTAACAGGCAACACTTTTTGTTTCTTATGTGCGCGTAAACAGTAAGTTTAAATCCGGATTTTAATGACAGCATTTTTACTGATTACAATATTGACCCCGTCTCTTAAAAATTTATGTAAATGTGTATAAATGACGCGCCTTTTCATTGAATGCTTTTCACGCGCATCTAAATTCGGTGTAACAGAGTGGAAAGTTTTGTAATTTCTAGAAGGAATGGGATTAAATAAATTAAAAATAATGTGACATAATAATCATCCAAATGCCAAAAAACAAGAATTTGTAAGAACTAAATTCTTGAGTTATGAAGTTTGATTTATTTTTATTTTAATATATAAAGATTTCTTTCTAAAATTTCGAATTATTGTGGTTTTCTTACAACTCCATTAACATTAACATTAACCATAAAGTCACTTACTATTTATCGGAATAAAATGTTTGGTCGTTTCATCCTTCAGGGGCTCATCACAATATTAAGAATAACCCTGATACCGATGGTAAATAAATAAAAGGAATAAACCGAAGTTGGGTTAAGGAAGTGTCAGGTAGTACCTTGACCTAGTCATCCAGCGAGTTTTTGACTATAATCAAAAACCTGGAGCTGGTTTTTGAAAATTTTAATGGAAAATGAAAAATCGTGCCCATGTTCTATAGAAACCCTCATTGCATGTTCCCAACATGTAAGCACTAGCAATGATGTGAAAAAGCTTTTTTTATTTTAAAATTCGGACCCAGAACCACTTTGTAATTAAAAAAAAATGTTAGAGCCTAACATAATTTTAGCTTGCAGTTTTAATATTCTTACTAAATAGTAATTAAATTAATTAATTGAGGTAAGAATATTTAAGCACAAAACTTTTTACAAATATGTTAAAATTAACTTATTGCATTCCTCCACTATTTGCAAAGTTTCCATACTATGCTACTCCTAGTTGCACAAAAAGGGAACGCATTATTTACCCTTTTTCCATACATCATATATGGAACCTTTTATAAGGGAGTGTCAAAACTCCTTTGTCAATATTGATGTAACCTTTTATTATTGAATCATGTCATGTAATTACATATGTAATTATTGTTTCATACATATACATACATACATATACATATGTATGCTTTAGTAAATAAAGTTATAAGGCATTACTCTTTAAATTCTATGTAATAATTCTAATAAATTACTATATACATATATTTAGTTAAATTATACAATGTTCAAATTTCATAAAATAATGTCTTCTAATAAATCTGCATCTATGCTTGCTCTTGAGTCAGATTGGCCGCCTAGATCGTTTGATCCAACACCTCTAGACTATTTTTTGAGGTGCTATGTTAAAGCTCACGTCTATAGAGACAAGCCCGCAACGATTGACGCACTGGCCGCCAATATTGAAGAATTTATTCGTGAGATACCAGGCGATATGTTCGAGAGAGTATGCCAAAATTGCACCCGACGTATAGGCCATTTGAAGCGCAGCCGCCAACATTTACATGAAATAATCTTTATATAATTTAATATCGATCATTCTATCGACTTAAATAAAGATTTCATACATTTTTCTGAATTTTATGTGTCTTTTTTGAAAATTAAATCCGAAAGCTCTTAAAAAATCACCCGTTACTTAAGTATTTAATTGGTGCATCAACCGCGATTTTGGCCGAGGTCAACAAGGTACGTCAGCAATCCCTATATTTTGCTAACTGGCGCCAATTGGAAATTCCAAGTACAGCCAAGTCTTTTTCCACTTGGTCTTTCCAACGCAGATGAGGTCTTCATTTTCCTCTGCTATCACCAGCGGGTACCGCGTCAAAAACCTTCAGGGCTGGAGCTATTTCATCCATTCGTACGACGTGACCTAGGCAGCGGAGCCGCTGGTTCTTAATCCGCTGCACTATTTCCACATCCTTGTACAGCTCGTACAGCTCATCGTGCCTTCGTACGCGGTATTCACCGTCGCAAAGACGCAAAGGTCCATAAATATTTCGAAGAATCATTCTCTATCCAGTTTGGAGAAGGCAGAACTAACGGTGCGGTTGTTAAGCCGATGATGTAAATGTCATCGGCGTACGCCAGCAATTGCACACTCTTATAAAAGATGGTGCCTGGCCGATTTAATGCTCGAATTATCTTCTCCAGCATCAGGTTAAAGAAATCGCACGACAAAGAGTCACCCTGTCTGAAACCTCGTTTGGTATCAAAAGGCTCGGAGAGGTCCTTCAGTTCAGTTCAGAGTTCATTGATGGTGGGCTTAAGTCTTTCACACAAAACGCTCGACAGAAACTTATATGCGATGTTAAGAAGTGGGCACAGCACACTTAAGTTCCAAACAGCAGGCATACGTTCTTCCGACCATATTCTAGAAATGAGCTCGTGCATGCACTTAACCAGCTCGTCTTCGCCGTACTTAAATAACTCAGCTGGTAACCCGTCGACCCCGGGGGCTTTGTTGTTCTTCAGCCGTGCTATCGCTTTCCGAATTTCGTCATAGTCGGGTAATGGTAATCGCGTCCATCATCATTGATTGGGGATTCGGGTTCAACATCTTCTCCAAGGTTGTTGCAGCTGCTTCCATTAAGCAGTGTGGAGAAGTGCTCCCTCCATAACTTAAGTATGCTGTGGACATCAGTCACCAGGTCGCCGTTGTCTTTCTTACAGGAATTTGCCCCGGTTTTTAAACCTTCTGTTAGCTGTCGTACTTTCTGAAAAAATGTTCGGGCCTCTTCCTGTCAGCCAGCATCTCAAGCTCTTCGCCCTCACGCATTTCGGCCTCTCTCTTTCTCTCACCAAAAATGCGTCTTGCTTCCTTCTTACAATCACGATATTGCCCCCGCACAGCTCGCGTTGCACCCGATCGCAGTGTGGCCCTGTAGGCAGCGTCTACGTTCCGTAGCGGTGCGACATTCCTCTTCATACCATTTTTTCTTTCGGGCTCGCTGAAATCCGATGGATTCCTCAGCGGCGGTATGTAGACAGTGAGAAATATGGTTCTGTGGATTATCGCCCTCAGAGAGCAGGATTGCAAGTCGGGTGGCGAAGTGGGTGGTTGTCCGTTGCGATTGCAGTTTTCCGACGTCGACAGAGGCGCGTGCTGATCTTGGTTGCCTCAAGAAAATAATCCGAGGCGATGTTGGCTCCTCGGATCGTGCGCACATTTAGGACACTGGAAGCATGCCGTCCGTCTATCACAACGTGGTTGAATTTGTTTCGTGTCTTACCATCTGGAGACAGCCACGTAGCCTGGTGAATATTCTTATGCTGGAACCTGGTACTACAGACTACCATGTTTCGGGGCCCGGCGAAGTTGATCAGTCTCAATCCCTTATCGGACATTTCGTCGTGGAGACTGAATTTTCTGGAGACTGGGAGATGTTCAAGAATCTCGCCTTGATGCGGATTGTGGCGAGACGTTCATCCACCGGAGTGAACGACAGTACTTTACGGTATCTCTCCCACCACATATCCGATACCTAATTTGCTCTCCTTGTCATGGCAGCTGTAGTATATGTCGCAAGGGCCTATCGTTTTTTTCCCTTGTCCCGTCCATCGCATCTCTTGGATAGCGGTGATGTCAGCCTTTGCTCTGCTGAGGACATCAACCAGCCTGGCCGAGGCACCTTCCCAATTAAGGGTCTGGACATTCCAGGTGCAAGCCCTCAAATCGTGTTCCTTTAAACATTTGCTTTTTTCGTCATGAAAAAAGGTGGGTCTCATCCGAGGCTTTGTCTTTCTTTTCATTGGATATTTATTTTACTTGGCGGGCTCCAAGCCCTGCGCACATCGCGTTGCTGGGGTGAAAATTTTAATTCGTTTATATAGTGAGCCGTTTGCTCCAAGACAAACGCCTGATTGCAGCCGCACCTCCTGGTGAACAGACGATGCGGACTTTAGTGGACCTTAAACCGAATACGTCGGAGTGGCTCCACTAAAGTTCCCTTTTTATTAGCCGTGTCCCAAGGCTCCACACGGGTTGGTTACCGTATCACGCACATGGGTTGCTCACGTTGCCCAGGGTGCATACCCAGAAGCACCACTGTACCGCAATGCACAAAGCAGATCGTAGTACGGCCGCTCTCTTCACAATTTCATCCTTGATATATTGAGTGGGCGCCCATTTTTCGTCACCAGTTCTATACAACCATCCAGCAGTTCTTGTTTCGAAATACTTACAGTTGCCGTAGATGCTTTGTTTATTATGTATTTCATGATACTATTTTCATTTGCGTCAAATATTTCGTCATAAATGTCAGCGGGCTTTCTTTTAACGTGCCTTGTTAGGTTTTCTGTGTGCTTGCCTGTCATTTTAATTCTGCAAAATTAACACTCACTTGTATTAGATTACGCGTCATAGAGAAAACTCGTATGTACTGGATTAAGCCTCATTTTATCAAATTGTGTAAATTGCTACTTTCCACACAAAATTATTGATAAACTCTTCTGAACCCAAGCTAAAATAGGCGTAATTGCGAAATTACAATGTCAAATGACAACTCACGGAATTGCCATCAAATAAATTAATGTTAGTAGTTTATCCATAAGGGTTGTAGTTTTTTAGGCATGATACAATGCACAATTTAAACCGAACCGAACCATTTTTTGGGAGTGGTTTCGATTCGGCACTTTGCATTCTTATAAAAACAGATCGGTTCGAAACCTGAAAAAAGCGGCGGTTGGGTTCAACACCGTTTTGCAGTCCTGGTCTATTTACCTTGGATCGCTGGCAACGTATGCAATTTTTGATCATCCGCGCGATGTTCTTTTTCATATCCTTCCAGATAAAGAGTTCATACTCGTGGTCGTATGTGCTCTCGTTTGCTTGTATCTCAGACATCCGTTTCGAATAAAACGCTAGTGGGTTTAGCTTATTATTATTATTTCGTTGAGCGTGGCCGCTACTCAAGAATTGCTTGCATCGACGTAAAGTGTGAGTTTTACATTTGCTGAGGGATGTGACAAAGTTGTGACGTGCGCCAAATAATTTTTTAATTCTTCCAACATCTTTTCTGCGTCTGAATTTCACGTGATTGGAGTTTTGTTGCCTTTTATAAGCTTCTGTAGCTGTCCTTGCTTGTAAGCAGCGTTCGGTAGGCATCACCTGTATACGTTTAGAATTGCTAAAAAACTTCTTAATTCGTATGCTAACGTTGGTTTCTTAAAGTTTATTATTTCCCCGACTCGTTGTTTTGTGGGTTTAATGCCATCCTTAGAGATGTTATAGTCCAAAAAATCGATTTGCGTTCTTCCAAAAACACACTTTGATTTGTTTATTTTAAGATTGTGACGTCGCAGTTGGTTGACGTTTTTTACATGTTTTACGTGTTCTTCTAGTTTTTGGATGCTGTACATGTCATCATCATTCGTCCATATATCGCTGAAATGTTTGGCTGGCATTACATAGGCCGAATGTCATCACGTTAAATCTTATAGGCCAAAAAGTGTAATTATAGCTGTTTTTTTCGCGATGTTCAAGTACGATTGGTACCTGGTGATATGCGCGTTCTGAGTAAATTGTGGAAAATACAGTATGTAGTCCCCGCATGGTCGACATTCGTTTTCTTTCTTCTTTTCCACCATGTGCAGTGGGCTTGTAAATTGGCTGCTGCTTGGTTTGCATATTTCTTGCTCTAGCATGAAACTGAACTCATGCTTCCCTATCGCTAGCTTTTCTGGATTTAGCCGTCTAGCCTTCGCCGCGGCAGGCAAGCCGTTTATAAGAATGTTGTGCTGTACTTTTGCGTTTGCTGTGGGTGCTGAATATTTGTACGGTTGCTTGAGATACGTTGTATTCGCGCAACAGTGATTCGAAGCGGTCGTTGCTCACTGGCGAAACGGTGTACATTTTTGCACCTGTACGCTGCAAGCCGTGCTCTTGGCTGCCATGTTTGTGGCTCTGTGGATCATAAGTTTTCTTCGTACATCGACTATTATACCAAACGCATGCAGGAAGTCGGCTCCAATGATTGGCTTAGTAACCTCGGCAACCACGAATTGCCAGTCCATGTTCCTTTGCAAGCCAAAGTCGACTGAATCTACTTTCGTGCCGTATGTTTGTATGTTTTGATAAGCGTGCCATTCGCTGCATATATATTGCCTTTTGGTTGTGCGTTACGATCTGCCGGTCGTTAGATAGAGAAGTCAGGTCCTGTGTCGATGAGGTATCTGACCTTCGACTTCCTATCAATAACGAATAGGCGACTTCTTTGAATTGACTCCATTCCGCCCGTCGTCGTTAACGAAGTGGTTATTAGTTTCTCGACTTCAGCTTTTTATATTCGCACGGTTCCGTAACTTTGCACCTCCATTATTCTGTCTGCTTGGAGTGACCTTTCGAATGAGTCGCCGTCGACGATTGAGATGATGCGAACGTTCTCTGACCAGCGTTCTCACCAGAGAGATTTTAACGCTTCATCAACGAATGGTGTCTAAGAAATTTGAGGTGCTGTCAAAATGCGGATCGGCTTTGCCCGATCGCTACAAACCCATTTCTGCATAAAGTTTGTCGATAGACTTTTTTTAAGTTTGAGTGAAGGATACGAGTTTTGGAGATTATTTTAACCAAGTAGAGAGAATAATTACATAATTAATTGTAGTTTGCTGATAATGAACCGTTCGATTTAACGAACGCTATGCACACAGACACCTTAAGCTGCCTCATGAGAAACACTAAAGTGGCAACATTTATTCAAAATATTATTAAAAAGGCACATATACTCGTAAACACATATTTATATGAAAAAAAACGAATATATAATTTTTTTTCTTAAAATTTATTAAAACAAATATAAAAAAATATTTTACCCTTTTCGCAAAGCGGGTCGATGTTATTTGCCGTATTGAAAAATGTAAAATAACGGAAACTTTTTGCGTGAGTTTTATGTATGTGGGGTTGCTCCTGTTGAAGAAATAATATACTTTCGATACCAGTATTTAAAACTCCAAACACAATATATTTGATGCATACAAATTTTAATTAAATAATGTCCGCTATATCAAACGTTATACTTTAATGGGTTAATGAATAATGGCTAGTTCGAGTCGAAATCCACGAGTTTAAGTCGTTAAAAGCCATTATTGCCTTCTTAAACCGAGCACTTGCCTGCTTTGGATATATATTGATGTTGTTCGGCTTAGGAGTTCAAAATTTCTCCAATATTTTTTGTGTAATGGGTGTTTATTCCAACGACTTACAGACTCGGCTATCACAGTTAAGAATATACTCGTATACAAATTTTGCAGGGTGATTTAAATAAGTAAAATTGCGGATAGAAAGAATTGTAGTAGAGAGGCTTGAGGATCCGTGGAAGGCGACATATTTGTTACTTCATTCATTCATTTTGGCATTTAAAAAGATAACGCTAACGTTGCTTTATAGAAAAAAAATATATTATAAGATATTTTAATGAGATATGTTGTCAATAACTTTTATTAAGTATACGAAAACTACTAAATTCACAGGATGCGACAACTTTTAATACTAAAATACAAGAACTGAGTACCGGCAATTGTTTTGGCACATGGCAATAAAATAAAAACTAGTAGCCAAGTGTACTCTGCATGTTACCGGTGTTTTTGCAACAAGCAAACAGTATTTCATATCTATGGTATATTATGTTTCCTTTTGTGCACATGCGCCTTTCAATTAACTTAATTTGAAGGTGTTAACTCTATGTAAACTTAAATTATACGCCATACCAATGAATTTTATTTATTTTATTTATTTATTTATAAAATATTATAGGCACAGTAAGACACCAGGTCTTTTCGTTGTACGCATATTACATAGATTATTTTTACATGACATTGAACTTAATCCTAAGGAAATATCGTAAGTAAAATAAATATAAAAAGTACAAAGTACTAAGATTGATAATTATAATACAATGAAATATTAAAAGATTTTAAAGGAGGGTGTATATTAGGGTGACAGTTAATTTCGAAAGTGATATTTTCTTTGGTCTCAGTATTTTTTTGTGTGTAGTTTTATTTAAAAAAAATTCTAGTAAAATTTCAAGGTCGTAGGAAGAGGATTAGGGGGCGCGTCGGCCCCCCAAAGTTACACAAAATACGTTTTTTCACGAAAATTCTTACTTTGACTGCTTGTAACTTTCTCTGTGTTTTTTTTTTTTAAACATTACTGGCGAAAGATGTTCATTAATATGTCTACAATAACATCTGTCAATAACATTTTTGTCTAATGTTAATATTTAATGAAAAAAACTTAAATATAGGAGAAAAAGTACGCCTCAATGTCGATTTATTATACTTAAATAAAATTACTTATATGATTCAAATTTTGGATTTTGTTCAGATTTATTTAATTAAAGATTCATATAGAAAATTCCTTATGATTTACGTAAGAGTAGCTTCAACAATTATATACAGTAAGACCTCGCTAGTCCGAACTTCAGACTTTTTTTGTTTACTTTTGTTTTCAAGTGTAAGAATTGTCTTTAAAAGTTTGCTTCAAATTTTTTTTGCCTGTATGCTGAAGCGATCTATAATATTGACAATTGTGACCGAGAATATTCCCGTTACAACCTCAACAATATTATTCTCAATGCTTGCGTAAACTACCGACAAAAAATCAGCACCAATGTTTCTCGGAAAATAGATTCTTATTTTACAGTTATATGCAGCAGCCGCAAACATTTTTTAATAGCATTAAATTTGCAAAAAAATCATTCGAAGTGAATATTTGAATGTGAAAAGTCGAAAATGTCTGCTAGAAATTTACGTAAACGCATATATTTAATTGGTTATTGTACCAACTCATTAACGGGAAGTAAACTACCCTCCAATATAGAAGTGTTGAAAGTTTTGTTTTTCAATTTACGTGTAGTAAAAAAAAAATTTACGGGAAAGTTCAGATTTAGTTGTAAAAGAACTATTCGTGTTCTGGGAAAAAGCCCGCATTCCGGTCAAGGATAAACAACACTGCATTACAAATGTAGAGAAATTGTATAAAGAATGGCAAAGCTTTCAAAAAGATTCAAAGAAGGCTTCTAATTTCCATAAGAGCAAAGTAAACACGTGGAAAGAAAAATTGGATATGCTTTTTGACGCATGCAAGTGCATTAAAAATAATGTCGAATCAAGAAGATATTGATTTCTTGATAAGTCAACGAAAAACGGGGCGCCCAGGCTTTATGTATGGTATCGATTACGAAGAAGTACGCCGAGAGTGCCGACTTGAAGAACGCAACAACAATTTATTACAACAAGTGGAGCGGAATAATCGTGAAATTGCATTAATTGGTTCGTTGTATGTTATTGTTTATTTTTTATTTTCTTTAAATTAAGTCGTTTTTATTAGATGAAACTGCAGAGTTGCTGTCATCTGAATCTTCAGAGAATGATAACAGTTTTCCAGATATGGAATGTGACCCACGTTGTAGTCAACCTCCAGCCAAAAAATGTAGGGGAACAAATAAAATACTAACACCAAAACTGGCGGCCGCACTCGATGTCTGTAAAATCAGTGACAGACATGCGGTTCATCTAATAAGCGCAGTCGTTGAAGCTCTGGGTAATAATGTTGAAGATTATATTTTAAACCGAACGTCTGTACACCAGGAAAGGGAACAAATCCGTGAAGAAAGAATTTCAGCATTAAAAAATAAATTAAAATTAAATGAGCTCGACGCTATCTGCCTTCATTGGGATGGTAAACTTTTGCCGGCGCTGACGGGAAATGATAAAGTTGATAGGTTGCCTATAATAATATCGAGCGGTAAAGTTGAACAGCTTCTTGAAATACCTGCACTTGATTCCGGTACTGGAAAAGAACAGGCATCCGCTGTATGCGATGCTATTTATGAATATGGTCTGCAAAATCACATCAAAGCTTTAGTGTTTGATACAACAGCGGTCAATACTGGGCGTTTCAATGGTACCTGTACGTTAATTGAAAATAATTTACAAAGACAACTTTTATGGTTACCATGCCGTCATCATATATACGAGATTGTTTTAAGATGCGTTTTCGAAGAAAAAAATAAGCTGTTATGGAAGTCCAAACGTTAAAATGTTTGAGAAATTTAAAAATGCTTGGGCTAAGATTGATGCTAAAAACTATGAGTACGGCATCAACGATCCAACTGTCAAGACGTACATGAAAGAGTCTGCTGTTCGCATTATCGGTGCAGTAAATAAAATCTTGGAAGAAAAACAACCCAGGGAAGACTATAAAGAGATCTTGGAACTCACTTTGCTCTTCCTGGGTCAAAAACCAGAAAAGACACATCCAAACAGCCTAATGTTTCGATCGCCAGGAGCTGTTCACCATGCAAGGTGGATGGCAAAAGCGATTTACTGTCTAAAAATATTTTTATTCCGTAACGAGTTCCAGCTTTCAGCAACTGAATTAAATGGGCTTCGTCAAATTTGTGTTTTTATTGCTGAAGTCTATGTCGAAGCGTGGTTTTCTGCTCCTTTGGCCATTAAAGCGCCATATCAAGATTTTTTATTTTTACAAAAACTTGAAAACTTCAAAAAAATTGATGCTGCTATATCTTATGTTGCTCTTAAAAAGTTCAGGAACCACTTGTGGTATTTAAGCCCTGAGGCGGTTGGTCTTGCATTTTTTGACAGCAACGTATCCCGTTTTTTCAAAACAAAAAATGGTGGCGGCTTTGGAAAATGATTTTGAACAAGAGCAAAACACAAAGCGAGCTACAATAAATGATAGAGAAATCGTTGAAATATTCCATGACGGAATTGAACAGTTCGTCTCTGCCGAAACAAAAGCATTATTTGAAAGATTTCAAAGAAATACTGATTTTTTTAAATTAAACCCAGACAAATGGGAGCAGGACCAATCTTATTGTAAAGCGGCTGAACTGATGAAAAAATTAAATGTTACAAATGACACTGCCGAAAGGGGGGTTAAATTGATGGAAGAGTATAATAAACTATTTACCAAAAATGAACGCCAAAAACAATTTGTTTTAAAAATTGTTAGCGATTACCGCCATCGGTTTCCGGACTGTAATAAAAAGACATTGTCTCAAGTGCTTTAAACAATATTAATAAAAAGAGAAATCATATACATAAGTAGTTTTATTTAAGTATAATAAATCGACATTGAGGCGTACTTTTTCTCCTATATTTAAGTTTTTTTCATTAAATATTAACATTAGACAAAAATGTTATTGACAGATGTTATTGTAGACATATTAATGAACATCTTTCGCCAGTAATGTTTAAAAAAAAAAAACACAGAGAAAGTTACAAGCAGTCAAAGTAAGAATTTGCGTGAAAAAACGTATTTTGTGTAACTTTGGGGGGCCGACGCGCCCCCTAATCCTCTTCCTACGACCTTGAAATTTTACTAGAATTTTTTTTAAATAAAACTACACACAAAAAAACACTGAGACCAAAACAATAAAGAAAAAAAAAATACTCCATACATTTAATTGTCACCCTAGTGTATATATATTAGGGGAAAGGGGTAGGATATTACATGAATAGATTTGTAACTGCCGTTTTGAAGCATCCAATCGATGTTACACATTTGATTGAAATTGGTAGTGAGTTCCAAGTTCTGACAGCACTAACAAAAAACAATCTAGAGGCCGTCAGAATTCATGCTTCATAAACTTTCAATCGCATGCAATTGTTGTTGGAAAATTTAATCAGTTAAATCATTTTACTTGTTTTCCCAAAAATAGTTAAATCTAAAAATTGTCAAAAAATATCAAAATTGTATGCATGCCTCCTCTCACATACGAACTAAACATTTTAATTCTCTAAGTAAACCGCCAGTCTTAATATATTGAAAAAAAAATTAATCAACTGAAATTTCTGTTATATTTGGCTTAATTGTTCAATATTTATTATATTTAATAAGTTAAATGGGGCCAATTTAAATTCATAATATTATAATTTGGCGCTTACACTATATAGCTCAGTGTTAGCTCGAGCTTCTCCTACCATTTGTGGTGTGCCACAAATAGAGGGGCCTAGAGTTTTGTGCCGACTCCGAACGGCAGATGTATTGTATGAGAATGTTTTTCATGGCAGAAATACCCTCGGAATTTTTCCATTGTGTACCGAGGGGTGACCGCTATTAGAAAAAAGATTTTCTAACATTAAGATTTTTCTTGCCCTGGCTGAGTTTCGTACCTTGAACTTAGCGGCATATCGAGTTATAGCACGTACCGCTAACAAATCGACCACAGCGGTCAATTTGAACTTAGTATTAGTATTATTAGTATTTAACTTAACTTACCGATAACAGTTACTCAACATGCTAATTTTATAGGGATCACTCGAAATGTTACACCTTTTGAATTTGCAGAGTACTTTCAAGAAAGCTAAATACTTCATCTATTATAATATACTTAAAACCCGTTTCTAGAAAAATTAAGCTCTTAAGAAATTCGCTACCCGTTCAGAGCATTTCAGAGATTTATTTCTTTGTAAAAAGGATACACACGACCAGAAACATAATTTTGAGGAAACGAAATAACGTATCATCAAAATATAATTTTATATCCAACACGCTTTACAAAAAAAAAAATCTAAGAAATCCTACTGAAATGTGCACTTTGTTTACTGCAATTGAATGATAATTTAATGACAATTTTTAGAACATACATATGTACATATATACATAGTTAGGGGATTCACAAGGTGTCGTAAAGTTTCGTATGTTCATTTAGTCATAAAATTTGAAAAATTCCAAGCTCCGTTATTTTACATATTTTTTTTGAGCTACCGAAATTTTTTATAGTAACAACAAATTTACGATTCCTTGTGAATACCTTAAGTATATAACCTTTGAATAATCGTATTCATTATCATGATACAAAAATTTATATATTAATTTTTCAAATAAAACGGCAAAAGTCGCCAGAATAATCAATGCGATAGTAAACTTCTATCTACGACTACCCTTTTGCACTTACGTACTTTAAGCTCAGAAATTTTCGTGACATCACCAAAATATGATCGCAATACTATACATATGTATGTATGTATGTATGTATGTACATATTTTGCTGTCCATATATTATTTCCTTTATATGTGACAATTTCGCAATCTTTGAACTTATGCATCTTGACTGATCTAATATCTACAGGTTTTTAACTTTCTTACGGTAAGTTAAGTTCTGACTAATCGCAAATTCAGCTTTGATAGGTTAGCGCACCCATTAAGTTATGTACGAAAATCAAACCTGGACTAATCGAGCTTTTTCCTAAATTTTTTACTTTAACAACGAACTTTATTAATTTCTTGTTGGGTTTGGATTGTTTGACTAACACAATTTATTTTTTCGAATGCGGCATTTTATCATGCACTTTTAACGTTACAGAAAAGAAGCGGCGCGTTTACGACCAATATGGAAAAGAAGGATTGTTGGGCGACCGCGGCCATCATCGATCTTCGCGTCATCATACGCACGACTTTGATGAATTTGATATTATCGGTGGATTTCCTTTCGTTTTTAGGCCACCAGAAGAAGTATTCCGTGAATTTTTTGGTGTAAATTCGCCATTTGCTGACTTATTTAGAGGTATAATGGCATAATAAATTGTATCGTCGTTTTATTCCTTTGAAATATTATTTTAAGATGTACATGGGTACCCACAGTCGAACAGACACAATAATGGTCTAAGCAGCAATGGACGCCAGCATGTTGGTACGAAATTGGCATCACCATTTGGTGCGCCCATGATGAACTATTCTATGATGGACTTCATGATGCCCTCAAATGGATTCACGTCGTTTAGCTCTATCAACTCAATGTCAAATGGAAGGAATGGTGCAGGGAATGGGGCAGTCAAACGCACTTCAACCTCAACGACTTTCGTCAACGGCAAAAAGATTATGACTAAGCGGTAAGAAATTAAATTTGCATGACTTAACGAGTATGCTTAAATGGTTTTTTTGTTTTCCACAGAGTCTATGAAAATGGAAAGGAGACTGTCTTTTCGTACGAAAATGATGTCCTAAAATCAAAGACTGTGAACGGAGTTGCGCAGAAACTCTCTTCAATTACAAATTAGAAAAAGTCATAAACTTAACAATCAAGAAAAAAAGGAATAGTAATTAATACGATATCCCCTTTAACACTCCTCTCTAAGAATATGATTTCCCATTACCATAGTTTATTTAATTTGGTTATTATTATTTTTTATACAAATATTTTTAATGTTTCTATAAATTAGTTAGTGATTAGTTCGGAGAAGTTCTTGAACTGTTCTCTCCTGAAGTATGAATATTTTCCCTGCACAAATGTGAGAGCATGCGTTTTTTTAATATTAAATAGATAACGAAGCGTTAGAAAGGGATAAAGAGAACCTGCATTAAAACTCGATAGTTAAAAATTATTTGTTCGCGTTAATTATAATAAAAAGAGATGTTCGAACGAAACTAGTTGCACACATCTTAAGCAGTTGACGTTACAACTAAATTACTTTTATACATTGTTTCAGATTTAAATTTTGAATATACATACATATGTACATACTTTGTTTCAATCATCAACATATGCAAGTTTATAAATATTGGTAATCAAAAGGACTACGAGCTCACTAAAAATGATAATTCATAAACAAATTTATTTTATTAAATACATTTACACTTACAAAATAGAGCGTATATGTATTTTCTGTTACAATATTCGCAAATTTTTTCACAAATTTTTTATTCAAACATAAATACATAAATTTTGGGTATGCATTCTTAAATTTGAATTTTAGTATAAGCAAGTGCAAGTTTGAAGTGGCTGAAAATGTATGTTGATTATGAAACGCATCTTCGAAGGTAAAAAATTGTATGCCACTTCAAACTTGCACTTTATTATATCATAATTAAGTTGGCTATAAATTGCATACTGAAATTTTTTTCTTAAAGTCCTTGTCAAAAGTTTTTAGATTTTGATGTCAATCTTGAAGGATTTCAGAAATTTTGTACAAAGTTTGATACTTTGTCGCAGCTTTCACAGCAGTTGCGACAATAAATATGTATTTTTATATATGCTTATATGTTTAAAAAAATGGGTAAAGCTTACAGAAAAAATTGCGAAATTGTATGAAAGCATACTGTACCTACATATATGGAAATTTGTAAATATGTAGAGAAAGATGTATGTATGTGCACATGTGAAATAAATAATTAGATATGTTTCATTTCGATTTCTCAAAATTTTTTTATTGATCGTGATACAAAATATGGTTTTTTAATATATTTTAATATAATCGTTGAATGAAAAATGTTACAATACATTTGTATCCTATTAATGAATGTTTTTAATTTAAACCCGGCGGGAAACTTTTAATCGAATAATAAACTGATATATGAAATATGTACATATGTACAACGATTTTCTACAAGCATGGAAGCTTAAAAAGTAATCAAAAAATAATAAAAAAAATGAGTGCTTCCCATGGGAACGGCCAAGCAAATGAACATAGGCGGCTTCTACATTGGTGAATTTGTTTTAAGTTTCTGCGGCTGCTTTGATATTCCTATTGAAAATTCTAAAAAACCAAAAACTTTCTTTATGACTTGTCATTGACTAGAAAACCTAACCCTACTTCAACTAATTCTTTCAAAAAATGTGCTGGACACAAAGGAAATGACAATTTAAAACTAAAAATTACTATGATTAAAATTTTCGTCTAGAAATTCACTATCACATTATGTGAATAATAACGCGAAACAAACATTTCATTTAAATACAAATACACTTCTCCTAAGCGAAACGAAGTTTCCGACAACCCAGATTTTAAATTTCAAATAACTCGTGCGTAACAATGCTCAAAATATAGTTTTCAAGCATCCCTTCGACCGTAAAACCGTTTGACACCCATATTTTAGTCCTTTATAAAACTTGTGTATAATTAAACTGAATTTGAATTTTCTAACAGAAAATCATCCATATTTTTATATTTAATGTAACTTAAGTACTTACTTAACCCTTATGGGTATGGATGGTTCATATACCTTATTCCGTACACATTGGGTCTGGCCAGACCTATGGGCAGTTTACAAGGATTATAATATAAATTTTATAAACACATAAGTGAAAACACATAATTTAGTGAGTTTATCAAAATTTTATTTTTATTTATTAATTTTTTTTTGGAATATAAATATATAAGCTTTACATTTTATACATTTTCTGCATTAATACATTTGTGGCACCTATTGAGCTACTCCGAATGTTGCAAACAAACTGGCTCTGAACAGCTCATACAAACGAATCTGGTTTTTCTTTGCAACTTATCGTTGCTATAACATATTTTGCACGACCTCTTTAAATTTGATACGCTACTAGTACTTGGAGCACATACATGAGGAGCAATAGGAGCACCGAAATAAGCTTCTATGGCTGACCGTGATGAAAAAACCTTCATGACATGGGGATGATTCATGCGAGCTTCGACTTGGCGATTGACTAGCGATTTCGCCGAATCCTTAAGAAAAATACGTCTTGCATCAGTTGCTTTGCATTTCTGTATTTGATTTTTTATAACATAAGCAGCCAGTGCAGTCACATCCAACATGTTGTAGAAAAAAGACAGTGGCCACCGCTGAGTTTTACGTTTGCACGTATATTTTCCTAACATCTGATCCATAACATCGACACCGCATTTCTTTTTATTATAAAAAAGAATTGCATCAGGTTTTTGCAGTTGACCACTAGTGGTGTTTTCTTGATGCAGTGAAGATAATAAGCAAACACTTTTATTTTTTTTTGGGACATATGATACGATACTAACATTGTCGTGAAATCCGAACTCTGTTGATAACACCGGACGCGATTTACTAGCCAACATTTCCCTAGGTATATATCTTTTGTTACGACGTAATGTTCCAACATAAGCCAGTCCGGAATCTCTCAATTTATGGACACCATTCAGTGTGGTAAAAAAGTTATCAGCAATGACAGTTCTTCCAGAAAAGCGATATTTACTGGTGAGAGTTAACAAAATACGCTCACCTTGATTCACATCTCTTGGCTGATTGCGCTCCTTCCCAGTGTATAAAATACCCTTCAATGGATATGAATTAGAGGCATCACATACCCAAAATATTTTTATGCCATATTTGGCGGGCTTAGAGGGTATATACTGTGTAAACTTCGTACGCCCTCTATATAGGAATAACTGTTCATCAACAGTTACGTTTGCTGTTGGCTTATATAATGCCTCCAATTGTGCATTTAGCATCGTCCAAAGGTTACGTATGGGCGCAGCCTTATCTTCCTCCTGTCGTGAAGCACGAGTTCTTTCATCGTCAAATCTTATAAAACTGGTTATAGATTTGAACCGTTGTATGGGCATGGCAGCTCTATAGATTGGCAAGGAATCTGGTTTCCACAGTTCAGTGCAGTGCTGCATGTTAGAATGGTTTACTCCAGCAGCCAGCAAAATTCCAATATAAGCGTAAAGTTCAGTCTGGTCAACCAATTTCCAATTCTTTGGATTTTTCGGTTTTTTTTCGAGATTGAATTTTTCGACCGCTTTCAAAGCTTTCCGATTAGTTTCTCTCATAATTACAGTGATCATTTCTTCTGTTATTATGGATTTAAATATCTCTAATGAATTTGAAGATAAAGAACTTTTTACAGTTCCACCAGCTTCTCTCAAAATATTGTGGCTACGCGCACGACTAGATGGCGGAGGAGTCTTACTCCACTTAGTTCCATCAGGAGCTATGAAACAATCGGTTTCGTTGGAGACTTTACTGGGTTCTTCGCCCTCAACGTCGTCATCAGAGTCTTCTGGATCACGTTCTACTTCCAAAATATTTTCCGATTCCATATCTGAAGCATACTCACCATCAAAAAAATCTTCATCGTCATTATGTATACCGTCTATGTCCTCGTTCCCATCCTCATCTGTGAAAGTCACATGTTTAACAAGACGCTCAAAATAGTTTGTTCGCTGCTCCTCCGACATACTAAATAAAAATGTTTAGTGCCCTATAGCAATTATAAGAAAGAAATAAAATGTTTATCTACTTACCGGCTCAACATCGCTGCAGAGTAATATTCAAAATTTTCCGACATTATATCTTTTCAATTTCACGAAAAAAGCTCACAAAATAATATTAGCACTGATTTCGTCACCACACTTCGTAGCAGAATGAAAGCAACTGACAGAGTTTTTCAGAAATTATTGTAGCTGTTGTTTGTGTGAGCATTTTTACCGCTATTTTCCAAAGAAGACGCGAATTAAAAGCAGCGATGTTAATAATTTAATACTCACAACACCATAGGTCTGGCTGGACCTAATGTGTACGGTTAAGGTATAGATTTAGTAAATGTTTATTAAAACCTTAAATAACAAATAATTAAAAAAAAAAAATGTTGAAAATAGTAGCTAATAAAACTGTTGAGGATATCATAAAATCTCAGACATTTAGCTTCTTGATTTCTGTGAGAAATACTTAGTTAAAGTTGCTATAGGTCTGGCCAGACCTATGTGTACCCATAAGGGTTAATTGGCGCATCAACCGCCTAAGCGATTTTGGCCGAGGTCAACAAAGCACGCCAGCTGTCCCTATCTTTTGCTAACTGGCGCCAATTGGAAATCCCAAGTATAGCCAAGTCTTTTTTCACTTGGTCTTTCCAACGCAAGAAGGTCTTCCTTTCCTCTGCTACCACCCGCGGGCACCGCGTTAAAAACCTTCAGGGCTGGAGCTATTTCTGGTTCTTAATCCGCTGCACTATGTCTACGTCCTTGTACAGCTCATCTTTCCATCGTACGTGGTATTCACCGTCGTCTCATCTGATGTTGTCATCGTCTATGCTTCTGCGCCATACAATAGGACGGGCATGATGAGAGACATAGGGTATGGTTTTTGTCCGTCGAGAGAGGACTTTACTGTGCAATGCTGGTTCCTAAGTAAACGAAGTCCTTTACTTTTTCAATGTTATGATTGTCAACAGTGATGGTAGATCCTAGTCGTGAATGTGCTGACTGTAAATTTGATGACAGGAGATACTTTGTCTTGCCCTCGTTCACCTCCAGACCCATTCGCTTCGCTTATCTACCCAGTTTTGAGAAGGCAGAACAAAGTTGCTGTTTCCATTGGCACTATTTCGACTAATTAAAATATATATGTATGTATACAAAGAAATTCGCTGGTAGTGATGCCCAGGTATTAGTTGCTCGCACCTTTGCATTAAAAAGTGGGTATTTAAAGTGAAAAAGTGCTTAAGCCTATATATTCCATCTTGCGATAAATAATTTAATTCATATATATATTCACCAAAAATGGCTTATTTTATCTGCTATGTAATGTAAGCGCACATGAGTATGTGTCAGTGTTAAAGTTAGTTAAAATAATGATAACACGCACTACTAAATCCTGGTTTTGTTTTGTATGAAGTGGGTTAATAAGTAGTTTTTTTCTAAAAACGTAGGACTTAAAATGTTAAAAGTCATTAAGTTAAATGAAATGCATTCGTTTAAACTTCGTAATATTAATAAATTTCTTATGATACTGAACTGGATAACCGATTTAGGAACCGTTTCGTTAATCGTTCATTGGAAATATTGTGTTCACATATTTTTTTTGCCGTTGCGTTCACCTGTATTAAAAAATGAACTTTGCAATCATATTAAAGAGCGAACATAGCAAAAGAGCTTCAAGGCTTTTGTTCCCTAGGGTACGATATATCGCTTTTTTCACTATACCGAAAACTAGTTGTATCGAATTAGATTCTAATATCAATAAACAAAACTAAAATTTAGTCGGGTATGCCGAAATAAGTCGAGATATTTTGTTTCCGGAACGGAACAAGATTTTTAACCTCGTTTAGTTATATACGTAGGCGCGTTCTTTGATATTAACCGAGATCATTCTGATTGTGTTAAATAATAAAAAAAAGCTCACAAAATTAATAGATTCAAGTGCAATATTATAATAAAAAAGGCACTATTAAAATGCAAATAAAATTTATCTCAATCACTAGATAATTAAACAACAATATACATACATAGTTTAAGTATGATACATAAGATCATAAAGCTTATATATAAAAATATGATACTGAACTGGATAACCGATTTAGCAACCGTTTCGTTAATCGTTCATTGGAAATATTGTTTTCATATATTTTTTTTGCCGTTGCGTTCACCTGTATTAAAAAATTAACTTTGCAATCATATTAAAGAGCGTACATAGCAAAAGAGCTTCAAGGCTTTTGTTCCCTAGGGTACGATATATCGGCTTTTTTTCACTATACCGAAAACTAGTTGTATCGAATTAGATTCTAATATCAATAAACAAAACTAAAATTTAGTCGGGTATGCCGAAATAAGTCGAGATATTTTGTTTCCGGATCGGAACAAGATTTTTAACCTCGTTTAGTTATGTATATACGTAGGCGAGTTCTTTGATATTAACCGAGATCATTGTGATTGTGTTAAATAATAAAAAAAAAGCTCACAAAATTAATAGATTCAAGTGCAATATTATAATAAAAAAGGCACTATTAAAATCCAAATAAAATTTATCTCAATCACTAGATAATTAAACAACAATATACATACATAGTTTAAGTATGATACATAAGATCATAAAGCTTATATATAAAAATATAAACATAAAAAAATAATTTTTTTTTAATAACATTTAAGCAAAAGTCATAGTGCGAATTATTGTGTACAACTACTTTTTTTAGCACGCTTTTGTTATAATATTTTTTGTTTAAATGGCATAGCTACATTTGGCTTTTAGAAATTCTTGAATATTGTCGATCTTGATTTCTTTTTCATTCTACTCGGCTCTTAAGTTATTCTGCATTGTATGGAAAATATCTTTTCGAGTAATATTTGTTTAGAACATATAAATACAATAATAAAAGTGCATAAACTTGAAAAGGAAAAATATATATTTTGTTTATAATTAATTTTTTATTATTATACATGCATACGCAAATGGACGAATTTCGATATTGAAAGGAATATTAAAACTGAGTATATCAATGTAATCTTCCAACTTATGTGTCAAGTCTGGTTATAAATGATTTGAGTAAAATTATTTTTTTCTTTATAAAAACAAACATTATGACATTTTTCAAAATTGGAGAGAATATTAAATAAATATAAATGCAATAAATACTGTTTTTATCATACTATTGTAGTTGTTGTTGCGTGGCCGCTGTGGTCGAGTTGGTAGCGGTACGTGCTATAACTCGATATGCTGGTGAGTTCGAGATTCGAATCTCGGTCAGGCCAAGCAAAATCTTAATCATAGAAAAAGTTTTTTCTAATAGCGGTCACCCCTCGGCAGGCAATGGCAAACCTCCGAGGGTATTCCTGCCATGAAAAATCTTCTCATTAAATGCATCTGCCGTTCGGAGTCGGCACAAAATTGTAGGTCCCTCCATTTGGTGGTAGAATATAAAGACGCACACCACAAATGGTAGGAGAAGCTCGGCCAAACACTGAGCTATATAGTGTACGCGCCAAAATTATATTATATTATATATATTGTAGTTGTTGCAGCCACTAGCCAGACCTTGTAAAATACGGCAGCACCATCAGTAATAATAATAATAATAATCCCAACGCATGACGCGCGGATTTAAATTTTTTTTTTTTTGTTTGCATGCCGAGTCATGAAAGGCAGGAGTTTGTTGGGTGTCGAGACTCTAAAATTGTTCAGCTACAGATTAAAAGTTCATCAGCTGATTTTAAATTTAAATTAATTTGGATAGTAAAAGTGGTTTTAAAGAAAAATTATGTATGTAATACATCATCTATTGAGAGTAGAAAGTATGGAATTCTTTATGTAAAAAATGAGTCGGAAATATCAAAGGAACCGGAGTGAAAGTCCTGGCATAAACAACGGAGTGGCTCGTTTAATTCAAAATTACTTTTGCAAGGTTTCAGAAAAAGAGGCCGGTAATGCCGGGAAATTCGGGAGGGAACGTTCCACTTTACTTCGGCCAGAAAAGGTGGGCTAGACATCAATCCTGTCAGTAACTTGGCTAAAAATATTATGCCTAGCATTTCTCTGCGACTAGCAAGCGTAGGAAGATTAATAAGTTTTAAATGATTAATATAGGGTGGCAGGTAATATTGGGAATCCCAGCGAAAATTTATTAAAGCAAAAAGCAGAAATTGTTTTTGAATTGACTATCCTCGATTGGCCTCACTAACGTTGTGAAAAGAGCTTTCGTAATGAAGGGGTCACTGAATTCGTTTGACCATCGTTTTACAAACGCAAAAACACCCTTAAGGGCCGTACACATAAGACTTTCGCTTTGCTTTGCTTCAGAGTTTCGCTTTGACAGATAAGTTGAAGACCTGATGTTATATGAGTGCTGCTAAATACAAGGCGAGAAAAGTAAAGCAAAGCAAAACGAAGCAAAATCATGGCGAACTCTCAACTTTTGTACACTTTGACAACCAACTGTTTACATTTCCATTTTATTTCTGCGTGCATATACACACGATTTAGAGAATTCACTTGTATTTCATAATATTCGCATATATAAATTCTTTTAAAAAGAGAAAAGAAGAGAAATATGAACAAATAGCAAATGAAACACCTCTTTGTTAACCACCCTCATCGTTTTCCTAAAATCCCCTGGATAGGTTTTTATTTATTTTGTCGA
Organism: Philophylla caesio; assembly: GCA_963971545.1. Classification (NCBI taxonomy): domain Eukaryota; kingdom Metazoa; phylum Arthropoda; class Insecta; order Diptera; family Tephritidae; genus Philophylla; species Philophylla caesio. The sequence continues at coordinate 39,514,345 of OZ020606.1, read as the reverse complement.
AAGATGCTGCAAGAAGACTTGTTACATCTCAGTCTTAATAAAGTTTATTACACTCGCGAATTTCAAACATACATAAGTAGATTTAAAACACATTTCTTATTCTTTTATTAATGAAAATACTCGGAATAAGCACATATCGCAATTCAAAACAAACAATTATCGCAGAAACTGTCAAAGCGTTCTATGTAGCAAACCTTCTACACCTCATGCTTTGTTGTTAAAGTTCGAATTGTCAAGTAAAGCGAGGAAAGTTGTATGTGTACGGCCCTTTAGCTTTGTTTGTTGTAGCATTGATATGAAGATTAAAGTTAAGTTTTGGGTCCATTGTGATACCTAGGTCAACAAAGCTAAATATTTGTTCAAGGTTGTAGTTACTTATGTAATAAGAAACTGGTTGAACTGCCCTGCGAGAAAAGCACATTACTTTAAATTTTTTAAGATTTAGCGGCATACCATTTACTCACCAATTAGACATGCTATTTAAGTCCGCTTGTAGTAAATACCTTCAATCAACAGTGATAAATGATCTAAAAAGCTTTACATCATCCGCATACAACAAATTTTTTTAATACTTATTTCACAACAGAAGAAATATCGTTTCTAAAAAGTAAGAACAGAATCGGACCAATACCTTGTGGAATCCCTGATGATACATGAATAACGTTCGAAGAAGTATTTTTAAAAAGGACTCCAACAAAGAAGATTAGGTTGAAAACCAAGGAGATCGAGTTTATTAAATGCTTTACTAAAATCGGTGTATATAACATCGGTATGCATAATTTCTCTAAATCCGTTCGATACATGAGTAGTAAACTCAAGTAAGTTTGTAATAGTCGATTTTCCTTTAGAGAACCCATGTTGCGTGCTAGAAATAACAGATGATATGGAATTTGTTAAACGGTCAACAACAATTGCTTCAAATCATTTTGGAATAGCAGAAAGCTTTGCTACGCCCCGATAATTATAGAGGACCTACTTCCAATTTTGTGTAGGGGTATAATGAACGATTCCTTCCAAGCCAATGGGAAGACTCCAAATTTAAGAGATAAGTTAAATAAATTCGTTAATGGTTCAAATATGTAGATATTCAGCATATTTTTTAAGGAAGCAAGTCGGGATCAAATCGGGGCCGGACTTATAAGATTCCTTTAGGGTACCTAAGGAATAAAACACTTCTTTGGGAGATATAGCAGGAATGATAGCGGTGGTCATCGGACAGAGTTTATATGGATAATCTTTGTTTGAGGCGAGTTAATAGAATAATTGGACCTGAAGAACTGGGCAAACATGTTCGAGATGAATTGACTGTCACTTGACACGACGTTTTGATGTTTCATGGCTGACGGAAAACCATTTGCTCTGCGCTTCCAGTTAACGAAAGCATAAAATGATTTAGGATTTTGTATTAAATTATTTTTAATCTTGCATAAAAAAGATTTGTAGAATTTTTTATTCAAATCAAAGTAACTGTTCTTATGTAAACCAAGGTTGCGATTGTTTTTCATGAACGCAAACACGTTTAGGCACAAACTTTTTAAATAAGCTTTATATAGTATTATTAAAATGCTGGACACTAAGCTCAACGTCCTCTGAATATGTCGGCCAGGCTAATTTTGACAATTCACGATTAAATTTCTTGGAATTGCCTTCGCGAAATTAAAACGCGGGCTTAAGCTACATGATTTATCGTCGTGATTTCCAAAATTATAATTTGTAGTTTAACTCAATTGTAGAGTGGTGAGAATCCTCAGGGAGAACCAATGGGTCACACCGATTTATGGATGATTTAGATATATCATCAACATAAACAAGATCTAAGATCGCTCCAAATTTGTTTGGAATTAAATTAATTTGATTAGTGCAGAGTTTAGCTATATCTTCTAAGAACACATTATACATATCCTCTGATGAAATCGGAATGATTTCTATTAAGTTCCATGATATGCTCGGCAAATTGAAGTCGCCGATAACAATCATCGAGTCATGGGGTGTAACCATTGCACTTAAGGAGTTAAGTAATAAAATATGTTTCGAATATAACGTTAAGTCTGAATATGGAGGGATGTAGCAAAGAGCTAAGTAAATAAATCTCTTACGCACCATTATCCATATTGCTTTAAATTCAATGGGCTCAATAGCGGGGACACACTTCCTCGGATGGTATTGAAGAATAAACTGCAAAGAGAACACCACCACCGATTCTGTCCTTACGATAATTTCTATAAATTTGGAAATTGTCAGAAAGGATCTCTGAATTGAAAATGTGCGGTTTAAGCCAAGTTTCAGTGAAGCATATTACTTTGTAGTTGCAATCAAGGCCTTTTTCAATATAAGTCATTCAATTTAGTATTTAAACCTCTTACGTTTTGGTACAGGATACTTAAAGCAGAATTAGAAATTAATTTTTTGGCTCAGTATCCCGGTGAGATATTGTAGCTTAGTTATTAATTTTATTTTTATGTGGCTTATATTCAAACTCCCGAACAAATGCTTCAGTCGGCCAGAATGAATTTTTAAGCAGAGAATCAAAATCTCCAGAATCTACATCAATTTTGAAAGACGAGACGATACGTTCATACTTAAAGTTAAATTTTTGTATCGTTAAATTATTTGTTTTAATCTTAGATAAAATATAAAACTCTATATCATTACATGAAGTATCTTTGGCAAATCTTGAAATAAAAATCGATTTTCTCTGGGGGACAACAACCAGCTTCTTTGTGGGTGATTCGCGCCCACCTAAAGATATTTGAGGGTTTGAAGGAATAGAAGCAGGTGGAAGGGATTGAGGTGGCAATGGCACCACTTCATGGGAACTAACCCGTAGCTCGCCTTGATCAGTAGTGTTTTTTAAGGCAGAAGCCCGAGTGCAGATAGCTCTTGACGATAAAGAGAGACCCTCAGCCTGGGGGGATGAAGATAAAAGAATTATAAGCTCAATTGATTGAGGCTGTGGCACTAAATTTTGTTCAGCTTTTTCATTAAGATTGAGATTGGGAAAGATTTCCATAGACGGGCTATTGGTTCGCTTGCGTTTGCTTTCCCTGCCAGATTCAGATTCTTGGCTATCCAAGCACTTAAATTATTTGAACGTGCTTTCATAAAGCTTGAATTTATCAGTAAGCTGAAATATAATGTAAGAGAAGAGATGAGTAAGGCTGCAACTTTTGCTTCTTTTTAGATATAATGCGCAGCAATCTCAGATAGCTATTGGTTCAGGAGGTTTACTTGGTAAGGGCTTTGTTAACGGAAGTCAAACTCAACGAGGATTTTTGCCGGAGAAATGTACGGATTTTGCTTTTTAGGTAGCATGGCTTTAATTTTGCTTTATACCTCAATACTTGGCATAATTTTCTCTACCGATTTCAAAAAGCCATTTCTAGTTTGCCTAAAAAATGTATAAAGTTCAATCTCAGTTGATCTGCATTTTAAATAAGACCAACGAATGCCCCGGCCTTCATTAATTAAGTCTATGACTCTACCAATCAATCCGGCACACTTAATATGGGCAACTCCATCGTACAACTAGCATGCAACATAACGTTGCTCATTATCATGATATGCCGGTGAGTTCGAGATTCGAATCTCAATCAGGGCAAGCAAAATCCAAATCATAGAAAAAGTTTTTTCTAATAGCGGTCACCCCTCGGCAGGCAATGGCAAACCTCCGAGGGTATTTCTGCCATGAAAAAGCTTCTCATTAAATACAACTGCCGTTCGGAGTCGGCACAAAACTGTAGATCCCTCCATTTGTGGTATAATATAAAGACGCACACCAAAAATGGTAGGTGAAGCTCGGCCGAACACTGAGCTATATAGTGTAAGCGCCAAAATTATATACTAAGCAGCTAGCTCCCTCACTTTTTGTCAAACGGCTTCCTTAGCATCCAAACCGTGTTGCTTCTTAAAAATAAAAATAGTAGTAACCTGAAAACTTTTTAATACCAAAAACTGGCAGGCAACACTTTTTATTTTTTTTGTCCGCGTAAACGGTAAGTTCAAATCCGGCTTTTAAAGACATAATTTTTTCTAATTACAAGATTGACCCCGTATCGTAAATATTTTATGTAAATGTGTATAAATGACGCGCTTTTCCATTGAATGTTTTTCGCACGGATGTAAATCCGATGTGACGGAGTGGAATGTTTTATAATTTCTAGAAGAAATAGCTTTAATTAAATTTTAAATAAGTGACATAATGTGATAATCATCCAAAAACATGAATTTGTAAGAACAAAATTTTTGAGTTATGAAGTTTGATTCATTTTTCTTGTAATAGAGGCCATATATTACGTGACGCAAATTTCTCCCTTTTTTGACCCCCTCCCGCTGCTGGACAAACCGTGAAGCTTGCTTGGACCCCCCTTCCATAATTGCTGGACGCTTCTTATGAAAGGTTTATGGGATAAACAAAAATTCTTGCTTTCTTGAATGCAGAAGCCAAGTCTTGAAATGTTTTATTTTTGCCCATAGCGTTTCTTACATATATAACTAAGGCGAATTTAGTAAAAGGGCTTCCCTCCCCTCGTGACAAACCGTGACGCTGACCTAAACGACCTGATATCAATGGTATATGTGTAAATTAAAGGAATAAAGCGAATAGCTTACTGTCATCAACCCGCTTGCGAATTTAACGCAAGTTCCATTGTTATTTAAAGGTGAACGTATGTATATGTTTTAGTCCAAACAATGACTTGGTTTATTTCTAAAATGTTAAGTCTGTGTTACAAATTATTATAAATTATGTATATCAAGAGTTAACTACCGCAGTGTGTCCTTCGCTCTATTCCTCTGGCTGATGACTGATTTGTCTTTTATTATTTACTTGAAGATCAACCGAATTATGACAGCGGAAATTAGAGCGAAAGAAACATTGCGATATATGCATTCAAATTCACTTCGTATGTACAAATATATGTACATATCTGCATACGCATAACTCCGCGAAAAACAACCCCAATTCTTTGCTTGCACGTATGTACATATGTAAACATGTATGTATTTACAAGCGAACATCAACGAAATAGAAACAAAACGAAATAAGCGATACTGCATTGACCGTTACTCTGCGTATGAACATATTCATATGTAAATATGTGCAATTAAAGAGTAAGCGGCAAATTCAATATATATAAGTTTATGTGTACATATAGTATACACAGATGACACTTGTTGGCGTCTACATATTTATATGTACATATGTGAGCATATCTAAATGAGTGTAAATGTATAAGTAAGTATATAAAAGTGCTGGCAAATAAATAAAGACATCGAAATAAATAAATAGGAATAATTCAAAGTATGTATGTATGTTAAACTCAGGAGTTGGTAACATCCCCGCCCCGTGAATCAACCTGATTAACCACTCCGAACGTCCAGAATAGCCCACCTTTTTTCGTTGGCGCGACGTACGCTGACAGTGATCGGTCCAAAGTAGTCAAGGCCCGTATAGCTGAACGGTCTGACATATGGAGTTAGCCTATCGATCGGAAGCGGACCCATCAATGGCGGCGCGGCGTTGACTCTGTTAAGGCGGCATACGGCGCAATTGGCTACTACACTGCGCAGAAAACTTCTTAAACGTGGAACCCAGTAGCGACGACGTATTTCGCAAATAGTGGCTTCCATATTTTGGTGGCGCATTTTAACGTGGAAGTGCATGACGACAAGACTGGTGAAATCATGCTTCGGCGGAAGGATTATTGGCCGTCTCGTAGATATTGGTAGCCAGCTGGCGGCGTCAATACGACCTTGTACACGAAGGATCCCATTTTCGTCAATGTAAGGCGAAAGCTGAAGTAACGAACTGGTGCGAGATAAGTCCTGTCCGCTCTCGATCTGTTGAAATTTTTCGGGAAATGCATTGCGTTGAACAAGGCGGCACAAGCAAACATTAGCGGCTTCGACTTCTTTGGCAGTTAGCCCATAACGTCGGTTTGGCGGATTGTGCCGGCGGCAAACGTCAATGAACCTAAGTACCCATGCTGTCGTTCTCACTAGTTTGTTGAATGAAGAGAACCGGTTATAATTTAAAAAAATGGCAATTTACGATGTAAGAGCGAATTTAGGGCGAAGCTCTCTGTCAGCTTCCTCTTGATGATTGGATGTAGAGTCTTCTGACGGCCAAGGCAGCTCTTCGTAACGCAAAAATGGTGGACCGCAGGACCAACGCGCGGAGGAGCTGAAATCAACAAGTGTGTTCGCTCGAGTAGCCTCATCGGCGACATTGTGTTTAGTAGGCAGCCATCTCCAATTTGCGGTAGTAGTTGCGGCTAATATCTCAGCAACCCGATGCTGCACAAATGGTTTATACCGCCGATGTTCACTGCGAAGCCACTGGATGACCGTTTTGGAGTCACTCCAAATGATACAGTCAGCTATGTCCAAGGAGTGCTCCTCGCGGACGCAACTCATCAATCACGAACCCAGAACAGCTGCCTGAAGCTCGAATCGAGGCACCGTCAATGACTTTATCGGCGCGCACTTGGTTTTTGAACAAATGAACGAAACTTCCACTTTTCCGAGCGCATTAGTGGACCTCCAGTAGGCCACTGCGGCAAACGCGTCCTCACTGGCATCAACGAAGACATGGAGCTGCAGATGTTTGCGTTTGCCATTTTGGAAGTAGTACCGAGGAATGGCATATTCAGCAACAGCTGGCAGTTGCTTACGCCATTCTTCCCATGCGTTGTTAACGTTGTTTGGCAATGGCTCGTCCCATCGGATTTCATGCTTCCACACTTCCCGCATGAAGATCTTAGCGTTAACCACGAAATTGCTCAGGAATCCCAACGGGTCGAAGATCGACATGACCACGCTGAGGAGTTCTCGCTTCGTCAGGCGGCGCGCTCCGTTTACTACATTGGAGTCTACATTGTTGAATTTGAGCTTAAACCCAAAGGTGTCGGTCGATGACTGACAGAATAAACCTAAGACCCTTTCCACGATTACTCCTTCCTTTTTTGATATTTGACGGGAAGACGTTACGTCTGTTACGCTCAACGAGTTGGACGCGAAATTACAAAGCTCAAAGCCGGACATCTTATGTATTGCTCGCACTTCTTTCGAGATGTCAGCTTCTTCTTCTTCTGTGTCGAAGCTGTCGACATAGTCATCGACGTAATGGTAATCGAGTATCGATTTCACGGCTCGAGCCACTAACTTTATTGTAATACTCCAACGCGTTGATTGTCTTCACATAATTAGCAGCGCAAGGCGAGCATGCTGCTCCAAAGGTCATTACGCGCATCTCGTATACCTCAGGTAACCTAGTGGTATCACCATTACGCCATATAAATCGTTGTGCACATCTGTCATCACGTTGAACCAGCACTTGGTGAAACATCTCTTTAATGTCAGCACACACGCCTATTGCACCTTGACGAAAGTAAAAAGTATCGCAGGCAAAGGCCGATATTCTTGAGGGCACTTCATGAGCTGCGAATTAAGAGACACACCGTCTACTTCAGCAGCTGCATCGAACACCATGCGTAGCTAGCCTGGGTTGTTGGGGTTGCGAACGGCGAAATGAGGCAAGTACCGTGTCTTATCGTTGGACACGGCTGCTTCTTCTGGCGACAGTTTGCGTGCGTAACCCTTCGTGACGTAGGAATCCATGATGCGCGTATAGTCTGCAGCAAAGTCTGTATCGCGTCTCATTTTAGCTTCGATACCCTTCAATCTTTTCAAGGCCATCCCATAGCTGGCAGGTAGTCGTACGTTGGGACTCTTCCAAAGCAGACAAAACTGGTATCTTCCTCCAACGCGAGATGTGTTTGATTTTAAGATTTCGCGCGCACGATCATCAGCTTCACTCTCAACAACAGGCGCAGCCCGAACTCCAAAGCTTTCCGTCTCGAAGTAGTCGGCTACCACATTGTGAAGAGACTGGTCAGTACAGCTGTTAACTAGCAAACATGATGGCGATGTCGGATAAGAGTGGTTTGTTGTCCCAAACACGACCTATGCCAGCTCAGTATTTGCGGCAAACGGCCCACACTTGTTTAGATGCATTAAGGTTGATGGCAAACCGAGGTGGCAATGGACAAGTCCGATTAACAGCTTTGGCTTAACTTCCGCATATGGCTGAACGGCAAGTTTATCGATGTATCTTTCATGGCAATATAAATCGGATTTACTCAAGCTCTGTGAAGGCAGCTGTAGGTTTGAAACCCCGTAAACCCTACGTAGCTTATGCTTCTTTTGCATACCGGCACCACTCACATGTAAGTCTACCACAACGGCTGCTTCTCAAGTACCACGTCCTCCAAACCATTGAAGATTAAGGTGTTCAGTCCGACCATGTAACCCAAGCTCTTCAATCAGTGCGTTGTCAAGCATTGTTATTGACGAACCTTCATCAAAAGGGCGTATGTCTCGACGGTCTTTTGGTTTCCGTACTGTACGACCGGCGGAATTCGAAATAGTAACTTGCCATCAGCAATATTACTGCTGCAATTAAGGACCGCTGCGCTAGTGTCACCTCGCTTGGGACTACGAGACGCTGGCTGCGTCTGTGTGATTGCACATTTACGTGGTTCGTCAAGAGAAACACGTTTGATGCGCTCTTGATGTTGCGTTGCCTGCTTTGATGACTCGTCGACGGCGCTCTTAGTTTCGTGCAACAATTTGTGGTACATTCGTTTGCACCCATCGGCGCATGCTTTGCGCCGTTGACAGTTGCGCGACCCATGTCCAGCATTGAGACACCTCTTCGGCACTGTAAGTTGGCTGAACTTACTACAGTCTGCTGGCTTGTGTTGGCCTTGACAAATAAAGCAAACTGGATGGCGTAGGGATTCGGCAGCGTGTAGTACAACACGACGTTTTGAGCCTCTCGCGGCTTCTCCGTCCTGAACCGTGCAGATGACATTGGCCAGATTAGTAAGCCACATGCTAAAATGTTGAACAGTTGCATACGGTTGCACAGACGATGCGAAAACGGCCCATTCGATACGCTTGCTCATGGGTAGCTTTCCAACTAGCTCATCGAGAAGCGTTGGATTGGCTATGTACTGGTCTCCACCACACGCAGAACGTAAAAATGCGCAAATATTGCTCACTTTCGTTGCAAACGGTATCAACTTTACCACTGAATTCTCCGATATCGGGGCAATTTCTCGAACAAGGGCTATCTGCCTTCGAATTAATTGCTCCGGACGACCGTATCGGAACTTAAGTTGCTCGATTATATTAACAACGTTGTTCGGATGAATAAGCAGTAATTTTTATAGCCTCTCTAGCTTCACCCTTTAAGCACTTATGGAGGCGTAAGTTGTTTTCAAAATCGCTGTACCCATATACAGCGGTTGACTCAGTATAAGCCGTAAGAAATATCGGCCAATCCTCCGGCTGTCCACTAAACTCCGGCAGATCTGGTACTAACTTCGGCGTATCAGCCAATGAGGTAGATGTAGTGGCTTTAGAAACAGGCGATCTTGTTGTAGACACGTTGGAGTCCAATTAATGATATCGGCTTGAATATTTACTTATGTCGCGATGCTTCTATACGAAACGGCAGATTCGCAGAACGGCAAAATGTCCTCGCTGGGACGGCAAATCACGAAATTCGGCAAATTAATCACACATACATTCATATATTACCAAGAACGGCTACTGTTCTTATACATATGAAAGCGTTGGTATACAAACGATGACTGTACGTTGAAAACTTTCCATAAAAGGCAATCAGTCAGTGAAATATGTTACTTATTTCACTGCGAAATAAAGAAATTGTCATCAACCCGCTTGCGAATTTAACGCAAGTTCCATTGTTATTTAAAGGTGAACGTATGTATATGTTTTAGTCCAAACAATGACTTGGTTTATTTCTAAAATGTTAAGTCTGTGTTACAAATTATTATAAATTATGTACATATATCAAGAGTTAACTACCGCAGTGTTCCTTCGCTCTATTCCTCTGGCTGATGACTGATTTGTCTTTTATTATTTACTTGAAGATCAACCGAATTATGACAGCGGAAATTAGAGCGAAAGAAACATTGCGATATATGCATTCAAATTCACTTCGTATGTACAAATATATGTACATATCTGCATACGCATAACTCCGCGAAAAACAACCCCAATTCTTTGCTTGCACGTATGTACATATGTAAACATGTATGTATTTACAAGCGAACATCAACGAAATAGAAACAAAACGAAATAAGCGATACTGCATTGACCGTTACTCTGCGTATGAACATATTCATATGTAAATATGTGCAATTAAAGAGTAAGCGGCAAATTCAATATATATAAGTTTATGTGTACATATAGTATACACAGATGACACTTGTTGGCGTCTACATATTTATATGTACATATGTGAGCATATCTAAATGAGTGTAAATGTATAAGTAAGTATATAAAAGTGCTGGCAAATAAATAAAGACATCGAAATAAATAAATAGGAATAATTCAAAGTATGTATGTATGTTAAACTCAGGAGTTGGTAACATCCCCGCCCCGTGAATCAACCTGATTCACCACCACGAACGTCCAGAATAGCCCACCTTTTTTCGTTGGCGCGACGTACGCTGACAGTGATCGGTCCAAAGTAGTCAAGGCCCGTATAGCTGAACGGTCTGACATATGGAGTTAGCCTATCGATCGGAAGCGGACCCATCAATGGCGGCGCGGCGTTGACTCTGTTAAGGCGGCATACGGCGCAATTGGCTACTACACTGCGCAGAAAACTTCTTAAACGTGGAACCCAGTAGCGACGACGTATTTCGCAAATAGTGGCTTCCATATTTTGGTGGCGCATTTTAACGTGGAAGTGCATGACGACAAGACTGGTGAAATCATGCTTCGGCGGAAGGATTATTGGCCGTCACGTAGATGTTGGTAGCCAGCTGGCGGCGTCAATACGACCTTGTACACGAAGGATCCCATTTTCGTCAATGTAAGGCGAAAGCTGAAGTAACGAACTGGTGCGAGATAAGTCCTGTCCGCTCTCGATCTGTTGAAATTTTTCGGGAAATGCATTGCGTTGAACAAGGCGGCACAAGCAAATATTAGCGGCTTCGACTTCTTTGGCAGTTAGCCCATAACGTCGGTTTGGCGGATTGTGCCGGCGGGAAACGTCAATGAACCTAAGTACCCATGCTGTCGTTCTCACTAGTTTGTTGAATGAAGAGAACCGGTTATAGTTTAAAATAATGCCAATTTACGATGTAAGAGCGAATTTAGGGCGAAGCTCTCTGTCAGCTTCCTCATGATGATTGGATGTAGAGTCTTCTGACGGCCAAGTCAGCTCTTCGTAACGCAAAAATGGTGGACCGCAGGACCAACGCGCGGAGGAGCTGAAATCAACAAGTGTGTTCGCTCGAGTAGCCTCATCGGCGACATTGTGTTTAGTAGGCAGCCATCTCCAATTTGCGGTAGTAGTTGCGGCTAATATCTCAGCAACCCGATGCTGCACAAATGGTTTATACCGCCGATGTTCACTGCGAAGCCACTGGATGACCGTTTGGGAGTCACTCCAAATGATACAGTCAGCTATGTCCAAGGAGTGCTCCTCGCGGACGCAACTCATCAATCACGAACCCAGAACAGCTGCCTGAAGCTCGAATCGAGGCACCGTCAATGACTTTATCGGCGCGCACTTGGTTTTTGAACAAATGAACGAAACTTCCACTTTTCCGAGCGCATTAGTGGACCTCCAGTAGGCCACTGCGGCAAACGCGTCCTCACTGGCGTCAACGAAGACATGGAGCTGCAGATGTTTGCGTTTGCCATTTTGGAAGTAGTACCGAGGAATGGCATATTCAGCAACAGCTGGCAGTTGCTTACGCCATTCTTCCCATGCGTTGTTAACGTTGTTTGGCAATGGCTCGTCCCATCGGATTTCATGCTTCCACACTTCCCGCATGAAGATCTTAGCGTTAACCACGAAATTGCTCAGGAATCCCAACGGGTCGAAGATCGACATGACCACGCTGAGGAGTTCTCGCTTCGTCAGGCGGCGCGCTCCGTTTACTACATTGGAGTCTACATTGTTGAATTTGAGCTTAAACCCAAAGGTGTCGGTCGATGACTGACAGAATAAACCTAAGACCCTTTCCACGATTACTCCTTCCTTTTTTGATATTTGACGGGAAGACGTTACGTCTGTTACGCTCAACGAGTTGGACGCGAAATTACAAAGCTCAAAGCCAGACATCTTATGTATTGCTCGCACTTCTTTCGAGACGTCAGCTTCTTCTTCTTCTGTGTCGAAGCTGTGGACATAGTCATCGACGTAATGGTAATCGAGTATCGATTTCACGGCTCGAGTCACTAACTTAATTGTAATACTCCAACGCGTTGATTGTCTTCACATAATTAGCAGCGCAAGGCGAGCATGCTGCTCCAAAGGTCATTACGCGCATCTCGTATACCTCAGGTAACCTAGTGGTATCACCATTACGCCATATAAATCGTTGTGCACATCTGTCATCACGTTGAACCAGCACTTGGTGAAACATCTCTTTAATGTCAGTACACACGCCTATTGCACCTTGACGAAAGTAAAAAGTATCGCAGGCAAAGGCCGATATTCTTGAGGGCACTTCATGAGCTGCGAATTAAGAGACACACCGTCTACTTCAGCAGCTGCATCGAACACCATGCGTAGCTAGCCTGGGTTGTTGGGGTTGCGAACGGCGAAATGAGGCAAGTACCGTGTCTTATCGTTGGACACGGCTGCTTCTTCTGGCGACAGTTTGCGTGCGTAACCCTTCGTGACGTAGGAATCCATGATGCGCGTATAGTCTGCAGCAAAGTCTGTATCGCGTCTCATTTTAGCTTCGATACCCTTCAATCTTTTCAAGGCCATCCCATAGCTGGCAGGTAGTCGTACGTTGGGACTCTTCCAAAGCAGACAAAACTGGTATCTTCCTCCAACGCGAGATGTGTTTGATTTTAAGATTTCGCGCGCACGATCATCAGCTTCACTCTCAACAACAGGCGCAGCCCGAACTCCAAAGCTTTCCGTCTCGAAGTAGTCGGCTACCACATTGTGAAGAGACTGGTCAGTACAGCTGTTAACTAGCAAACATGATGGCGATGTCGGATAAGAGTGGTTTGTTGTCCCAAACACGACCTATCCCAGCTCAGTATTTGCGGCAAACGGCCCACACTTGTTTAGATGCATTAAGGTTGATGGCAAACCGAGGTGGCAATGGACAAGTCCGATTAACAGCTTTGGCTTAACTTCCGCATATGGCTGAACGGCAAGTTTATCGATGTATCTTTCATGGCAATATAAATCGGATTTACTCAAGCTCTGTGAAGGCAGCTGTAGGTTTGAAACCCCGTAAACCCTACGTAGCTTATGCTTCTTTTGCATACCGGCACCACTCACATGTAAGTCTACCACAACGGCTGCTTCTCAAGTACCACGTCCTCCAAACCATTGAAGATTGAGGTGTTCAGTCCGACCATGTAACCCAAGCTCTTCAATCAGTGCGTTGTCAAGCATTGTTATTGACGAACCTTCATCAAAAGGGCGTATGTCTCGACGGGTTTTTGGTTTCCGTACTGTACGACCGGCAGAATTCGAAATAGTAACTTGCCATCAGCAATATTACTGCTGCAATTAAGGACCGCTGCGCTAGTGTCACCTCGCTTGGGACTACGAGACGCTGGCTGCGTCTGTGTGATTGCACATTTACGTGGTTCGTCAAGAGAAACACGTTTGATGCGCTCTTGATGTTGCGTTGCCTGCTTTGACGACTCGTCGACGGCGCTCTTAGTTTCGTGCAACAATTTGTGGTACATTCGTTTGCACCCATCGGCGCATGCTTTGCGCCGTTGACAGTTGCGCGACCCATGTCCAGCATTGAGACACGAAAAGCAAAGGTGGTGTCGTTTCACTTCTTCCCACCTCTTTGGCACTGTAAGTTGGCTGAACTTACTACAGTCTGCTGGCTTGTGTTGGCCTTGACAAATAAAGCAAACTGGATGGCGTAGGGATTCGGCAGCGTGTAGTACAACACGACGTTTTGAGCCTCTCGCGGCTTCTCCGTCCTGAACCGTGCAGATGACATTGGCCAGATTAGTAAGCCACATGCTAAAATGTTGAACAGTTGCATACGGTTGCACAGACGATGCGAAAACGGCCCATTCGATACGCTTGCTCATGGGTAGCTTTCCAACTAGCTCATCGAGAAGCGTTGGATTGGCTATGTACTGGTCTCCACCACACGCAGAACGTAAAAATGCGCAAATATTGCTCACTTTCGTTGCAAACGGTATCAACTTTACCACTGAACTCTCCGATATCGGGGCAATTTCTCGAAGAAGGGCTATCTGCCTTCGAATTAATTGCTCCGGACGACCGTATCGGAACTTAAGTTGCTCGATTATATTAACAACGTTGTTCGGATGAATAAGCAGAGATTTTATAGCCTCTCTAGCTTCACCCTTTAAGCACTTATGGAGGCGTAAGTTGTTTTCAAAATCGCTGTACCCATATACAGCGGTTGACTCAGTATAAGCCGTAAGAAATATCGGCCAATCCTCCGGCTGTCCACTAAAGTCCGGCAGATCTGGTACTAACTTCGGCGTATCAGCCACTGAGGCAGATGTAGTGGCTTTAGAAACAGGCGATCTTGTTGTAGACACGTTGGAGTCCAATTAATGATATCGGCTTGAATATTTACTTATGTCGCGATGCTTCTATACGAAACGGCAGATTCGCAGAACGGCAAAATGTCCTCGCTGGGACGGCAAATCACGAAATTCGGCAAATTAATCACACATACATTCATATATTACCAAGAACGGCTACTGTTCTTATACATATGAAAGCGTTGGTATACAAACGATGACTGTACGTTGAAAACTTTCCATAAAAGGCAATCAGTCAGTGAAATATGTTACGTATTTCACTGCGAAATAAAGAAATTGTCATCAACCCGCTTGCGAATTTAACGCAAGTTCCATTGTTATTTAAAGGTGAACGTATGTATATGTTTTAGTCCAAACAATGACTTGGTTTATTTCTAAAATGTTAAGTCTGTGTTACAAATTATTATAAATTATGTATATCAAGAGTTAACTACCGCAGTGTGTCCTTCGCTCTATTCCTCTGGCTGATGACTGATTTGTCTTTTATTATTTACTTGAAGATCAACCGAATTATGACAGCGGAAATTAGAGCGAAAGAAACATTGCGATATATGCATTCAAATTCACTTCGTATGTACAAATATATGTACATATCTGCATACGCATAACTCCGCGAAAAACAACCCCAATTCTTTGCTTGCACGTATGTACATATGTAAACATGTATGTATTTACAAGCGAACATCAACGAAATAGAAACAAAACGAAATAAGCGATACTGCATTGGCCGTTACTCTGCGTATGAACATATTCATATGTAAATATGTGCAATTAAAGAGTAAGCGGCAAATTCAATATATATAAGTTTATGTGTACATATAGTATACACAGATGACACTTGTTGGCGTCTACATATTTATATGTACATATGTGAGCATATCTAAATGAGTGTAAATGTATAAGTAAGTATATAAAAGTGCTGGCAAATAAATAAAGACATCGAAATAAATAAATAGGAATAAACTCAGGAGTTGGTAACATCCCCGTCCCGTGAATCAACCTGATTCACCACTACGAACGTCCAGAATAGCCCACCTTTTTTCGTTGGCGCGACGTACACTGACAGTGATCGGTCTAAAGTAGTCAAGGCCCGTATAGCTGAACGGTCTGACATATGGAGTTAGCCTATCGATCGGAAGCGGACCCATCAATGGCGGCGCGGCGTTGACTCTGTTAAGGCGGGATACGGCGCAATTGGCTACTACACTGCGCAGAAAACTTCTTAAACGTGGAACCCAGTAGCGACAACGTATTTCGCAAATAGTGGCTTCCATATTTTGGTGGCGCATTTTAACGTGGAAGTGCATGACGACAAGACTGGTGAAATCATGCTTCGGCGGAAGGATTATTGGCCGTCTCGTAGATATTGGTAGCCAGCTGGCGGCGTCAATACGACCTTGTACACGAAGGATCCCATTTTCGTCAATGTAAGGCGAAAGCTGAAGTAACGAACTGGTGCGAGATAAGTCCTGTCCGCTCTCGATCTGTTGAAATTTTTCGGGAAATGCATTGCGTTGAACAAGGCGGCACAAGCAAATATTAGCGGCTTCGACTTCTTTGGCAGTTAGCCCATAACGTCGGTTTGGCGGATTGTGCCGGCGGCAAACGTCAATGAACCTAAGTACCCATGCTGTCGTTCTCACTAGTTTGTTGAATGAAGAGAACCGGTTGTAGTTTAAAAAAATGGCAATTTACGATGTAAGAGCGAATTTAGGGCGAAGCTCTCTGTCAGCTTCCTCTTGATGATTGGATGTAGAGTCTTCTGACGGCCAAGTCAGCTCTTCGTAACGCAAAAATTGTGGACCGCAGGACCAACGCGCGGAGGAGCTGAAATCAACAAGTGTGTTCGCTCGAGTAGCCTCATCGGCGACATTGTGTTTAGTAGGCAGCCATCTCCAATTTGCGGTAGTAGTTGCGGCTAATATCTCAGCAACCCGATGCTGCACAAATGGTTTATACCGCCGATGTTCACTGCGAAGCCACTGGATGACCGTTTTGGAGTCACTCCAAATGATACAGTCAGCTATGTCCAAGGAGTGCTCCTCGCGGACGCAACTCATCAATCACGAACCCAGAACAGCTGCCTGAAGCTCGAATCGAGGCACCGTCAATGACTTTATCGGCGCGCACTTGGTTTTAGAACAAATGAACGAAACTTCCACTTTTCCGAGCGCATTAGTGGACCTCCAGTAGGCCACTGCGGCAAACGCGTCCTCACTGGCGTCAACGAAGACATGGAGCTGCAGATGTTTGCGTTTGCCATTTTGGAAGTAGTACCGAGGAATGGCATATTCAGCAACAGCTGGCAGTTGCTTACGCCATTCTTCCCATGCGTTGTTAACGTTGTTTGGCAATGGCTCGTCCCATCGGATTTCATGCTTCCACACTTCCCGCATGAAGATCTTAGCGTTAACCACGAAATTGCTCAGGAATCCCAACGGGTCGAAGATCGACATGACCACGCTGAGGAGTTCTCGCTTCGTCAGGCGGCGCGCTCCGTTTACTACATTGGAGTCTACATTGTTGAATTTGAGCTTAAACCCAAAGGTGTCGGTCGATGACTGACAGAATAAACCTAAGACCCTTTCCACGATTACTCCTTCCTTTTTTGATATTTGACGGGAAGACGTTACGTCTGTTACGCTCAACGAGTTGGACGCGAAATTACAAAGCTCAAAGCCGGACATCTTATGTATTGCTCGCACTTCTTTCGAGACGTCAGCTTCTTCTTCTGTGTCGAAGCTGTCGACATAGTCATCGACGTAATGGTAATCGAGTATCGATTTCACGGCTCGAGCCACTAACTTTATTGTAATACTCCCACGCGTTGATTGTCTTCACGTAATTAGCAGCGCAAGGCGAGCATGCTGCTCCAAAGGTCATTACGCGCATCTCGTATACCTCAGGTAACCTAGTGGTATCACCATTACGCCATATAAATCGTTGTGCACATCTGTCATCACGTTGAACCAGCACTTGGTGAAACATCTCTTTAATGTCAGCACACACGCCTATTGCACCTTGACGTTCCCATGACAGTCGGGTCTACGATACCGGAACGACCCGGATTTATGTCCGGCCAAGGACTGTCGCCTCAGCATAATTTGTGCTGCTACAACAACAACAACAACATTGCACCTTGACGAAAGTAAAAAGTATCGCAGGCAAAGGCCGATATTCTTGAGGGCCCTTCATGAGCTGCGAATTAAGAGACACACCGTCTACTTCAGCAGCTGCATCGAACACCATGTGTAGCTTGCCTGGGTTGTTGGGGTTACGAACGGCGAAATGAGGCAAGTACCGTGTCTTATCGTTGGACACGGCTGCTTCTTCTGGCGACAGTTTGCGTGCGTAACCCTTCGTGACGTAGGAATCCATGATGCGCGTATAGTCTGCAGGAAAGTCTGTATCGCGTCTCATTTTAGCTTCGATACCCTTCAATCTTTTCAAGGCCATCCCATAGCTGGCAGGTAGTCGTACGTTGGGACTCTTCCAAAGCAGACCAAACTGGTATCTTCCTCCAACGCGAGATGTGGTTGATTTTAAGATTTCGCGCGCACGATCATCAGCTACACTCTCAACAACAGGCGCAGCCCGAACTCCAAAGCTTTCCGTCTCGAAGTAGTCGGCTACCACATTGTGAAGAGACTGGTCAGTACAGCTGTTAACTAGCAAACATGATTGCGATGTCGGATAAGAGTTGTTTGTTGTCCCAAACACGACCTATCCCAGCTCAGTATTTGCGGCAAACGGCCCACACTTGTTTAGATGCATTAAGGTTGATGGCAAACCGAGGTGGCAATGGACAAGTCCGATTAACAGCTTTGGCTTAACTTCCGCGTATGGCTGAACGGCAAGTTTATCGGTGTATCTTTCATGGCAATATAAATCGGATTTACTCAAGCTCTGTGAAGGCAGCTGTAGGTTTGAAACCCCGTAAACCCTACGTAGCTTATGCTTCTTTTGCATACCGGCACCACTCACATGTAAGTCTACCACAACGGCTGCTTCTCAAGTACCACGTCCTCCAAACCATTGAAGATTGAGGTGTTCAGTCCGACCATGTAACCCAAGCTCTTCAATCAGTGCGTTGTCAAGCATTGTTATTGACGAACCTTCATCAAAAGGGCGTATGTCTCGACGGGTTTTTGGTTTCCGTACTGTACGACCGGCAGAATTCGAAATAGTAACTTGCCATCAGCAATATTACTGCTGCAATTAAGGACCGCTGCGCTAGTGTCACCTCGCTTGGGACTACGAGACGCTGGCTGCGTCTGTGTGATTGCACATTTACGTGGTTCGTCAAGAGAAACACGTTTGATGCGCTCTTGATGTTGCGTTGCCTGCTTTGACGACTCGTCGACGGCGCTCTTAGTTTCGTGCAACAATTTGTGGTACATTCGTTTGCACCCATCGGCGCATGCTTTGCGCCGTTGACAGTTGCGCGACCCATGTCCAGCATTGAGACACGAAAAGCAAAGGTGGTGTCGTTTCACTTCTTCCCACCTCTTTGGCACTGTAAGTTGGCTGAACTTACTACAGTCTGCTGGCTTGTGTTGGCCTTGACAAATAAAGCAAACTGGATGGCGTAGGGATTCGGCAGCGTGTAGTACAACACGACGTTTTGAGCCTCTCGCGGCTTCTCCGTCCTGAACCGTGCAGATGACATTGGCCAGATTAGTAAGCCACATGCTAAAATGTTGAACAGTTGCATACGGTTGCACAGACGATGCGAAAACGGCCCATTCGATACGCTTGCTCATGGGTAGCTTTCCAACTAGCTCATCGAGAAGCGTTGGATTGGCTATGTACTGGTCTCCACCACACGCAGAACGTAAAAATGCGCAAATATTGCTCACTTTCGTTGCAAACGGTATCAACTTTACCACTGAACTCTCCGATATCGGGGCAATTTCTCGAAGAAGGGCTATCTGCCTTCGAATTAATTGCTCCGGACGACCGTATCGGAACTTAAGTTGCTCGATTATATTAACAACGTTGTTCGGATGAATAAGCAGAGATTTTATAGCCTCTCTAGCTTCACCCTTTAAGCACTTATGGAGGCGTAAGTTGTTTTCAAAATCGCTGTACCCATATACAGCGGTTGACTCAGTATAAGCCGTAAGAAATATCGGCCAATCCTCCGGCTGTCCACTAAAGTCCGGCAGATCTGGTACTAACTTCGGCGTATCAGCCACTGAGGCAGATGTAGTGGCTTTAGAAACAGGCGATCTTGTTGTAGACACGTTGGAGTCCAATTAATGATATCGGCTTGAATATTTACTTATGTCGCGATGCTTCTATACGAAACGGCAGATTCGCAGAACGGCAAAATGTCCTCGCTGGGACGGCAAATCACGAAATTCGGCAAATTAATCACACATACATTCATATATTACCAAGAACGGCTACTGTTCTTATACATATGAAAGCGTTGGTATACAAACGATGACTGTACGTTGAAAACTTTCCATAAAAGGCAATCAGTCAGTGAAATATGTTACGTATTTCACTGCGAAATAAAGAAATTGTCATCAACCCGCTTGCGAATTTAACGCAAGTTCCATTGTTATTTAAAGGTGAACGTATGTATATGTTTTAGTCCAAACAATGACTTGGTTTATTTCTAAAATGTTAAGTCTGTGTTACAAATTATTATAAATTATGTATATCAAGAGTTAACTACCGCAGTGTGTCCTTCGCTCTATTCCTCTGGCTGATGACTGATTTGTCTTTTATTATTTACTTGAAGATCAACCGAATTATGACAGCGGAAATTAGAGCGAAAGAAACATTGCGATATATGCATTCAAATTCACTTCGTATGTACAAATATATGTACATATCTGCATACGCATAACTCCGCGAAAAACAACCCCAATTCTTTGCTTGCACGTATGTACATATGTAAACATGTATGTATTTACAAGCGAACATCAACGAAATAGAAACAAAACGAAATAAGCGATACTGCATTGGCCGTTACTCTGCGTATGAACATATTCATATGTAAATATGTGCAATTAAAGAGTAAGCGGCAAATTCAATATATATAAGTTTATGTGTACATATAGTATACACAGATGACACTTGTTGGCGTCTACATATTTATATGTACATATGTGAGCATATCTAAATGAGTGTAAATGTATAAGTAAGTATATAAAAGTGCTGGCAAATAAATAAAGACATCGAAATAAATAAATAGGAATAAACTCAGGAGTTGGTAACATCCCCGTCCCGTGAATCAACCTGATTCACCACTACGAACGTCCAGAATAGCCCACCTTTTTTCGTTGGCGCGACGTACACTGACAGTGATCGGTCTAAAGTAGTCAAGGCCCGTATAGCTGAACGGTCTGACATATGGAGTTAGCCTATCGATCGGAAGCGGACCCATCAATGGCGGCGCGGCGTTGACTCTGTTAAGGCGGGATACGGCGCAATTGGCTACTACACTGCGCAGAAAACTTCTTAAACGTGGAACCCAGTAGCGACAACGTATTTCGCAAATAGTGGCTTCCATATTTTGGTGGCGCATTTTAACGTGGAAGTGCATGACGACAAGACTGGTGAAATCATGCTTCGGCGGAAGGATTATTGGCCGTCTCGTAGATATTGGTAGCCAGCTGGCGGCGTCAATACGAGCTTGTACACGAAGGATCCCATTTTCGTCAATGTAAGGCGAAAGCTGAAGTAACGAACTGGTGCAAGATAAGTCCTGTCCGCTCTCGATCTGTTGAAATTTTTCGGGAAATGCATTGCGTTGAACAAGGCGGCACAAGCAAATATTAGCGGCTTCGACTTCTTTGGCAGTTAGCCCATAACGTCGGTTTGGCGGATTGTGCCGGCGGCAAACGTCAATGAACCTAAGTACCCATGCTGTCGTTCTCACTAGTTTGTTGAATGAAGAGAACCGGTTGTAGTTTAAAAAAATGGCAATTTACGATGTAAGAGCGAATTTAGGGCGAAGCTCTCTGTCAGCTTCCTCTTGATGATTGGATGTAGAGTCTTCTGACGGCCAAGTCAGCTCTTCGTAACGCAAAAATGGTGGACCGCAGGACCAACGCGCGGAGGAGCTGAAATCAACAAGTGTGTTCGCTCGAGTAGCCTCATCGGCGACATTGTGTTTAGTAGGCAGCCATCTCCAATTTGCGGTAGTAGTTGCGGCTAATATCTCAGCAACCCGATGCTGCACAAATGGTTTATACCGCCGATGTTCACTGCGAAGCCACTGGATGACCGTTTTGGAGTCACTCCAAATGATACAGTCAGCTATGTCCAAGGAGTGCTCCTCGCGGACGCAACTCATCAATCACGAACCCAGAACAGCTGCCTGAAGCTCGAATCGAGGCACCGTCAATGACTTTATCGGCGCGCACTTGGTTTTAGAACAAATGAACGAAACTTCCACTTTTCCGAGCGCATTAGTGGACCTCCAGTAGGCCACTGCGGCAAACGCGTCCTCACTGGCGTCAACGAAGACATGGAGCTGCAGATGTTTGCGTTTGCCATTTTGGAAGTAGTACCGAGGAATGGCATATTCAGCAACAGCTGGCAGTTGCTTACGCCATTCTTCCCATGCGTTGTTAACGTTGTTTGGCAATGGCTCGTCCCATCGGATTTCATGCTTCCACACTTCCCGCATGAAGATCTTAGCGTTAACCACGAAATTGCTCAGGAATCCCAACGGGTCGAAGATCGACATGACCACGCTGAGGAGTTCTCGCTTCGTCAGGCGGCGCGCTCCGTTTACTACATTGGAGTCTACATTGTTGAATTTGAGCTTAAACCCAAAGGTGTCGGTCGATGACTGACAGAATAAACCTAAGACCCTTTCCACGATTACTCCTTCCTTTTTTGATATTTGACGGGAAGACGTTACGTCTGTTACGCTCAACGAGTTGGACGCGAAATTACAAAGCTCAAAGCCGGACATCTTATGTATTGCTCGCACTTCTTTCGAGACGTCAGCTTCTTCTTCTGTGTCGAAGCTGTCGACATAGTCATCGACGTAATGGTAATCGAGTATCGATTTCACGGCTCGAGCCACTAACTTTATTGTAATACTCCCACGCGTTGATTGTCTTCACGTAATTAGCAGCGCAAGGCGAGCATGCTGCTCCAAAGGTCATTACGCGCATCTCGTATACCTCAGGTAACCTA
Source organism: Philophylla caesio (assembly GCA_963971545.1). NCBI lineage: Eukaryota > Metazoa > Arthropoda > Insecta > Diptera > Tephritidae > Philophylla > Philophylla caesio. The sequence continues at coordinate 39,491,560 of OZ020606.1, read as the reverse complement.
GTGGTATCACCATTACGCCATATAAATCGTTGTGCACATCTGTCATCACGTTGAACCAGCACTTGGTGAAACATCTCTTTAATGTCAGCACACACGCCTATTGCACCTTGACCTGAACGACCCGGATTTATGTCCGGCCAAGGACTGTCGCCTCAGCATAATTTGTGCTGCTACAACAACAACAACAACATTGCACCTTGACGAAAGTAAAAAGTATCGCAGGCAAAGGCCGATATTCTTGAGGGCCCTTCATGAGCTGCGAATTAAGAGACACACCGTCTACTTCAGCAGCTGCATCGAACACCATGTGTAGCTTGCCTGGGTTGTTGGGGTTACGAACGGCGAAATGAGGCAAGTACCGTGTCTTATCGTTGGACACGGCTGCTTCTTCTGGCGACAGTTTGCGTGCGTAACCCTTCGTGACGTAGGAATCCATGATGCGCGTATAGTCTGCAGGAAAGTCTGTATCGCGTCTCATTTTAGCTTCGATACCCTTCAATCTTTTCAAGGCCATCCCATAGCTGGCAGGTAGTCGTACGTTGGGACTCTTCCAAAGCAGACCAAACTGGTATCTTCCTCCAACGCGAGATGTGGTTGATTTTAAGATTTCGCGCGCACGATCATCAGCTACACTCTCAACAACAGGCGCAGCCCGAACTCCAAAGCTTTCCGTCTCGAAGTAGTCGGCTACCACATTGTGAAGAGACTGGTCAGTACAGCTGTTAACTAGCAAACATGATTGCGATGTCGGATAAGAGTTGTTTGTTGTCCCAAACACGACCTATCCCAGCTCAGTATTTGCGGCAAACGGCCCACACTTGTTTAGATGCATTAAGGTTGATGGCAAACCGAGGTGGCAATGGACAAGTCCGATTAACAGCTTTGGCTTAACTTCCGCGTATGGCTGAACGGCAAGTTTATCGGTGTATCTTTCATGGCAATATAAATCGGATTTACTCAAGCTCTGTGAAGGCAGCTGTAGGTTTGAAACCCCGTAAACCCTACGTAGCTTATGCTTCTTTTGCATACCGGCACCACTCACATGTAAGTCTACCACAACGGCTGCTTCTCAAGTACCACGTCCTCCAAACCATTGAAGATTGAGGTGTTCAGTCCGACCATGTAACCCAAGCTCTTCAATCAGTGCGTTGTCAAGCATTGTTATTGACGAACCTTCATCAAAAGGGCGTATGTCTCGACGGGTTTTTGGTTTCCGTACTGTACGACCGGCAGAATTCGAAATAGTAACTTGCCATCAGCAATATTACTGCTGCAATTAAGGACCGCTGCGCTAGTGTCACCTCGCTTGGGACTACGAGACGCTGGCTGCGTCTGTGTGATTGCACATTTACGTGGTTCGTCAAGAGAAACACGTTTGATGCGCTCTTGATGTTGCGTTGCCTGCTTTGACGACTCGTCGACGGCGCTCTTAGTTTCGTGCAACAATTTGTGGTACATTCGTTTGCACCCATCGGCGCATGCTTTGCGCCGTTGACAGTTGCGCGACCCATGTCCAGCATTGAGACACGAAAAGCAAAGGTGGTGTCGTTTCACTTCTTCCCACCTCTTTGGCACTGTAAGTTGGCTGAACTTACTACAGTCTGCTGGCTTGTGTTGGCCTTGACAAATAAAGCAAACTGGATGGCGTAGGGATTCGGCAGCGTGTAGTACAACACGACGTTTTGAGCCTCTCGCGGCTTCTCCGTCCTGAACCGTGCAGATGACATTGGCCAGATTAGTAAGCCACATGCTAAAATGTTGAACAGTTGCATACGGTTGCACAGACGATGCGAAAACGGCCCATTCGATACGCTTGCTCATGGGTAGCTTTCCAACTAGCTCATCGAGAAGCGTTGGATTGGCTATGTACTGGTCTCCACCACACGCAGAACGTAAAAATGCGCAAATATTGCTCACTTTCGTTGCAAACGGTATCAACTTTACCACTGAACTCTCCGATATCGGGGCAATTTCTCGAAGAAGGGCTATCTGCCTTCGAATTAATTGCTCCGGACGACCGTATCGGAACTTAAGTTGCTCGATTATATTAACAACGTTGTTCGGATGAATAAGCAGAGATTTTATAGCCTCTCTAGCTTCACCCTTTAAGCACTTATGGAGGCGTAAGTTGTTTTCAAAATCGCTGTACCCATATACAGCGGTTGACTCAGTATAAGCCGTAAGAAATATCGGCCAATCCTCCGGCTGTCCACTAAAGTCCGGCAGATCTGGTACTAACTTCGGCGTATCAGCCACTGAGGCAGATGTAGTGGCTTTAGAAACAGGCGATCTTGTTGTAGACACGTTGGAGTCCAATTAATGATATCGGCTTGAATATTTACTTATGTCGCGATGCTTCTATACGAAACGACAGATTCGCAGAACGGCAAAATGTCCTCGCTGGGACGGCAAATCACGAAATTCGGCAAATTAATCACACATACATTCATATATTACCAAGAACGGCTACTGTTCTTATACATATGAAAGCGTTGGTATACAAACGATGACTGTACGTTGAAAACTTTCCATAAAAGGCAATCAGTCAGTGAAATATGTTACGTATTTCACTGCGAAATAAAGAAATTGTCATCAACCCATTGTTATTTAAAGGTGAACGTATGTATATGTTTTAGTCCAAACAATGACTTGGTTTATTTCTAAAATGTTAAGTCTGTGTTACAAATTATTATAAATTATGTATATCAAGAGTTAACTACCGCAGTGTGTCCTTCGCTCTATTCCTCTGGCTGATGACTGATTTGTCTTTTATTATTTACTTGAAGATCAACCGAATTATGACAGCGGAAATTAGAGCGAAAGAAACATTGCGATATATGCATTCAAATTCACTTCGTATGTACAAATATATGTACATATCTGCATACGCATAACTCCGCGAAAAACAACCCCAATTCTTTGCTTGCACGTATGTACATATGTAAACATGTATGTATTTACAAGCGAACATCAACGAAATAGAAACAAAACGAAATAAGCGATACTGCATTGGCCGTTACTCTGCGTATGAACATATTCATATGTAAATATGTGCAATTAAAGAGTAAGCGGCAAATTCAATATATATAAGTTTATGTGTACATATAGTATACACAGATGACACTTGTTGGCGTCTACATATTTATATGTACATATGTGAGCATATCTAAATGAGTGTAAATGTATAAGTAAGTATATAAAAGTGCTGGCAAATAAATAAAGACATCGAAATAAATAAATAGGAATAAACTCAGGAGTTGGTAACATCCCCGTCCCGTGAATCAACCTGATTCACCACTACGAACGTCCAGAATAGCCCACCTTTTTTCGTTGGCGCGACGTACACTGACAGTGATCGGTCTAAAGTAGTCAAGGCCCGTATAGCTGAACGGTCTGACATATGGAGTTAGCCTATCGATCGGAAGCGGACCCATCAATGGCGGCGCGGCGTTGACTCTGTTAAGGCGGGATACGGCGCAATTGGCTACTACACTGCGCAGAAAACTTCTTAAACGTGGAACCCAGTAGCGACAACGTATTTCGCAAATAGTGGCTTCCATATTTTGGTGGCGCATTTTAACGTGGAAGTGCATGACGACAAGACTGGTGAAATCATGCTTCGGCGGAAGGATTATTGGCCGTCTCGTAGATATTGGTAGCCAGCTGGCGGCGTCAATACGAGCTTGTACACGAAGGATCCCATTTTCGTCAATGTAAGGCGAAAGCTGAAGTAACGAACTGGTGCAAGATAAGTCCTGTCCGCTCTCGATCTGTTGAAATTTTTCGGGAAATGCATTGCGTTGAACAAGGCGGCACAAGCAAATATTAGCGGCTTCGACTTCTTTGGCAGTTAGCCCATAACGTCGGTTTGGCGGATTGTGCCGGCGGCAAACGTCAATGAACCTAAGTACCCATGCTGTCGTTCTCACTAGTTTGTTGAATGAAGAGAACCGGTTGTAGTTTAAAAAAATGGCAATTTACGATGTAAGAGCGAATTTAGGGCGAAGCTCTCTGTCAGCTTCCTCTTGATGATTGGATGTAGAGTCTTCTGACGGCCAAGTCAGCTCTTCGTAACGCAAAAATGGTGGACCGCAGGACCAACGCGCGGAGGAGCTGAAATCAACAAGTGTGTTCGCTCGAGTAGCCTCATCGGCGACATTGTGTTTAGTAGGCAGCCATCTCCAATTTGCGGTAGTAGTTGCGGCTAATATCTCAGCAACCCGATGCTGCACAAATGGTTTATACCGCCGATGTTCACTGCGAAGCCACTGGATGACCGTTTTGGAGTCACTCCAAATGATACAGTCAGCTATGTCCAAGGAGTGCTCCTCGCGGACGCAACTCATCAATCACGAACCCAGAACAGCTGCCTGAAGCTCGAATCGAGGCACCGTCAATGACTTTATCGGCGCGCACTTGGTTTTAGAACAAATGAACGAAACTTCCACTTTTCCGAGCGCATTAGTGGACCTCCAGTAGGCCACTGCGGCAAACGCGTCCTCACTGGCGTCAACGAAGACATGGAGCTGCAGATGTTTGCGTTTGCCATTTTGGAAGTAGTACCGAGGAATGGCATATTCAGCAACAGCTGGCAGTTGCTTACGCCATTCTTCCCATGCGTTGTTAACGTTGTTTGGCAATGGCTCGTCCCATCGGATTTCATGCTTCCACACTTCCCGCATGAAGATCTTAGCGTTAACCACGAAATTGCTCAGGAATCCCAACGGGTCGAAGATCGACATGACCACGCTGAGGAGTTCTCGCTTCGTCAGGCGGCGCGCTCCGTTTACTACATTGGAGTCTACATTGTTGAATTTGAGCTTAAACCCAAAGGTGTCGGTCGATGACTGACAGAATAAACCTAAGACCCTTTCCACGATTACTCCTTCCTTTTTTGATATTTGACGGGAAGACGTTACGTCTGTTACGCTCAACGAGTTGGACGCGAAATTACAAAGCTCAAAGCCGGACATCTTATGTATTGCTCGCACTTCTTTCGAGACGTCAGCTTCTTCTTCTGTGTCGAAGCTGTCGACATAGTCATCGACGTAATGGTAATCGAGTATCGATTTCACGGCTCGAGCCACTAACTTTATTGTAATACTCCCACGCGTTGATTGTCTTCACGTAATTAGCAGCGCAAGGCGAGCATGCTGCTCCAAAGGTCATTACGCGCATCTCGTATACCTCAGGTAACCTAGTGGTATCACCATTACGCCATATAAATCGTTGTGCACATCTGTCATCACGTTGAACCAGCACTTGGTGAAACATCTCTTTAATGTCAGCACACACGCCTATTGCACCTTGACCTGAACGACCCGGATTTATGTCCGGCCAAGGACTGTCGCCTCAGCATAATTTGTGCTGCTACAACAACAACAACAACATTGCACCTTGACGAAAGTAAAAAGTATCGCAGGCAAAGGCCGATATTCTTGAGGGCCCTTCATGAGCTGCGAATTAAGAGACACACCGTCTACTTCAGCAGCTGCATCGAACACCATGTGTAGCTTGCCTGGGTTGTTGGGGTTACGAACGGCGAAATGAGGCAAGTACCGTGTCTTATCGTTGGACACGGCTGCTTCTTCTGGCGACAGTTTGCGTGCGTAACCCTTCGTGACGTAGGAATCCATGATGCGCGTATAGTCTGCAGGAAAGTCTGTATCGCGTCTCATTTTAGCTTCGATACCCTTCAATCTTTTCAAGGCCATCCCATAGCTGGCAGGTAGTCGTACGTTGGGACTCTTCCAAAGCAGACCAAACTGGTATCTTCCTCCAACGCGAGATGTGGTTGATTTTAAGATTTCGCGCGCACGATCATCAGCTACACTCTCAACAACAGGCGCAGCCCGAACTCCAAAGCTTTCCGTCTCGAAGTAGTCGGCTACCACATTGTGAAGAGACTGGTCAGTACAGCTGTTAACTAGCAAACATGATTGCGATGTCGGATAAGAGTTGTTTGTTGTCCCAAACACGACCTATCCCAGCTCAGTATTTGCGGCAAACGGCCCACACTTGTTTAGATGCATTAAGGTTGATGGCAAACCGAGGTGGCAATGGACAAGTCCGATTAACAGCTTTGGCTTAACTTCCGCGTATGGCTGAACGGCAAGTTTATCGGTGTATCTTTCATGGCAATATAAATCGGATTTACTCAAGCTCTGTGAAGGCAGCTGTAGGTTTGAAACCCCGTAAACCCTACGTAGCTTATGCTTCTTTTGCATACCGGCACCACTCACATGTAAGTCTACCACAACGGCTGCTTCTCAAGTACCACGTCCTCCAAACCATTGAAGATTGAGGTGTTCAGTCCGACCATGTAACCCAAGCTCTTCAATCAGTGCGTTGTCAAGCATTGTTATTGACGAACCTTCATCAAAAGGGCGTATGTCTCGACGGGTTTTTGGTTTCCGTACTGTACGACCGGCAGAATTCGAAATAGTAACTTGCCATCAGCAATATTACTGCTGCAATTAAGGACCGCTGCGCTAGTGTCACCTCGCTTGGGACTACGAGACGCTGGCTGCGTCTGTGTGATTGCACATTTACGTGGTTCGTCAAGAGAAACACGTTTGATGCGCTCTTGATGTTGCGTTGCCTGCTTTGACGACTCGTCGACGGCGCTCTTAGTTTCGTGCAACAATTTGTGGTACATTCGTTTGCACCCATCGGCGCATGCTTTGCGCCGTTGACAGTTGCGCGACCCATGTCCAGCATTGAGACACGAAAAGCAAAGGTGGTGTCGTTTCACTTCTTCCCACCTCTTTGGCACTGTAAGTTGGCTGAACTTACTACAGTCTGCTGGCTTGTGTTGGCCTTGACAAATAAAGCAAACTGGATGGCGTAGGGATTCGGCAGCGTGTAGTACAACACGACGTTTTGAGCCTCTCGCGGCTTCTCCGTCCTGAACCGTGCAGATGACATTGGCCAGATTAGTAAGCCACATGCTAAAATGTTGAACAGTTGCATACGGTTGCACAGACGATGCGAAAACGGCCCATTCGATACGCTTGCTCATGGGTAGCTTTCCAACTAGCTCATCGAGAAGCGTTGGATTGGCTATGTACTGGTCTCCACCACACGCAGAACGTAAAAATGCGCAAATATTGCTCACTTTCGTTGCAAACGGTATCAACTTTACCACTGAACTCTCCGATATCGGGGCAATTTCTCGAAGAAGGGCTATCTGCCTTCGAATTAATTGCTCCGGACGACCGTATCGGAACTTAAGTTGCTCGATTATATTAACAACGTTGTTCGGATGAATAAGCAGAGATTTTATAGCCTCTCTAGCTTCACCCTTTAAGCACTTATGGAGGCGTAAGTTGTTTTCAAAATCGCTGTACCCATATACAGCGGTTGACTCAGTATAAGCCGTAAGAAATATCGGCCAATCCTCCGGCTGTCCACTAAAGTCCGGCAGATCTGGTACTAACTTCGGCGTATCAGCCACTGAGGCAGATGTAGTGGCTTTAGAAACAGGCGATCTTGTTGTAGACACGTTGGAGTCCAATTAATGATATCGGCTTGAATATTTACTTATGTCGCGATGCTTCTATACGAAACGGCAGATTCGCAGAACGGCAAAATGTCCTCGCTGGGACGGCAAATCACGAAATTCGGCAAATTAATCACACATACATTCATATATTACCAAGAACGGCTACTGTTCTTATACATATGAAAGCGTTGGTATACAAACGATGACTGTACGTTGAAAACTTTCCATAAAAGGCAATCAGTCAGTGAAATATGTTACGTATTTCACTGCGAAATAAAGAAATTGTCATCAACCCGCTTGCGAATTTAACGCAAGTTCCATTGTTATTTAAAGGTGAACGTATGTATATGTTTTAGTCCAAACAATGACTTGGTTTATTTCTAAAATGTTAAGTCTGTGTTACAAATTATTATAAATTATGTATATCAAGAGTTAACTACCGCAGTGTGTCCTTCGCTCTATTCCTCTGGCTGATGACTGATTTGTCTTTTATTATTTACTTGAAGATCAACCGAATTATGACAGCGGAAATTAGAGCGAAAGAAACATTGCGATATATGCATTCAAATTCACTTCGTATGTACAAATATATGTACATATCTGCATACGCATAACTCCGCGAAAAACAACCCCAATTCTTTGCTTGCACGTATGTACATATGTAAACATGTATGTATTTACAAGCGAACATCAACGAAATAGAAACAAAACGAAATAAGCGATACTGCATTGGCCGTTACTCTGCGTATGAACATATTCATATGTAAATATGTGCAATTAAAGAGTAAGCGGCAAATTCAATATATATAAGTTTATGTGTACATATAGTATACACAGATGACACTTGTTGGCGTCTACATATTTATATGTACATATGTGAGCATATCTAAATGAGTGTAAATGTATAAGTAAGTATATAAAAGTGCTGGCAAATAAATAAAGACATCGAAATAAATAAATAGGAATAAACTCAGGAGTTGGTAACATCCCCGTCCCGTGAATCAACCTGATTCACCACTACGAACGTCCAGAATAGCCCACCTTTTTTCGTTGGCGCGACGTACACTGACAGTGATCGGTCTAAAGTAGTCAAGGCCCGTATAGCTGAACGGTCTGACATATGGAGTTAGCCTATCGATCGGAAGCGGACCCATCAATGGCGGCGCGGCGTTGACTCTGTTAGGGCGGCATACGGCGCAATTGGCTACTACACTGCGCAGAAAACTTCTTAAACGTGGAACCCAGTAGCGACAACGTATTTCGCAAATAGTGGCTTCCATATTTTGGTGGCGCATTTTAACGTGGAAGTGCATGACGACAAGACTGGTGAAATCATGCTTCGGCGGAAGGATTATTGGCCGTCTCGTAGATATTGGTAGCCAGCTGGCGGCGTCAATACGACCTTGTACACGAAGGATCCCATTTTCGTCAATGTAAGGCGAAAGCTGAAGTAACGAACTGGTGCAAGATAAGTCCTGTCCGCTCTCGATCTGTTGAAATTTTTCGGGAAATGCATTGCGTTGAACAAGGCGGCACAAGCAAATATTAGCGGCTTCGACTTCTTTGGCAGTTAGCCCATAACGTCGGTTTGGCGGATTGTGCCGGCGGCAAACGTCAATGAACCTAAGTACCCATGCTGTCGTTCTCACTAGTTTGTTGAATGAAGAGAACCGGTTGTAGTTTAAAAAAATGGCAATTTACGATGTAAGAGCGAATTTAGGGCGAAGCTCTCTGTCAGCTTCCTCTTGATGATTGGATGTAGAGTCTTCTGACGGCCAAGTCAGCTCTTCGTAACGCAAAAATGGTGGACCGCAGGACCAACGCGCGGAGGAGCTGAAATCAACAAGTGTGTTCGCTCGAGTAGCCTCATCGGCGACATTGTGTTTAGTAGGCAGCCATCTCCAATTTGCGGTAGTAGTTGCGGCTAATATCTCAGCAACCCGATGCTGCACAAATGGTTTATACCGCCGATGTTCACTGCGAAGCCACTGGATGACCGTTTTGGAGTCACTCCAAATGATACAGTCAGCTATGTCCAAGGAGTGCTCCTCGCGGACGCAACTCATCAATCACGAACCCAGAACAGCTGCCTGAAGCTCGAATCGAGGCACCGTCAATGACTTTATCGGCGCGCACTTGGTTTTAGAACAAATGAACGAAACTTCCACTTTTCCGAGCGCATTAGTGGACCTCCAGTAGGCCACTGCGGCAAACGCGTCCTCACTGGCGTCAACGAAGACATGGAGCTGCAGATGTTTGCGTTTGCCATTTTGGAAGTAGTACCGAGGAATGGCATATTCAGCAACAGCTGGCAGTTGCTTACGCCATTCTTCCCATGCGTTGTTAACGTTGTTTGGCAATGGCTCGTCCCATCGGATTTCATGCTTCCACACTTCCCGCATGAAGATCTTAGCGTTAACCACGAAATTGCTCAGGAATCCCAACGGGTCGAAGATCGACATGACCACGCTGAGGAGTTCTCGCTTCGTCAGGCGGCGCGCTCCGTTTACTACATTGGAGTCTACATTGTTGAATTTGAGCTTAAACCCAAAGGTGTCGGTCGATGACTGACAGAATAAACCTAAGACCCTTTCCACGATTACTCCTTCCTTTTTTGATATTTGACGGGAAGACGTTACGTCTGTTACGCTCAACGAGTTGGACGCGAAATTACAAAGCTCAAAGCCGGACATCTTATGTATTGCTCGCACTTCTTTCGAGACGTCAGCTTCTTCTTCTGTGTCGAAGCTGTCGACATAGTCATCGACGTAATGGTAATCGAGTATCGATTTCACGGCTCGAGCCACTAACTTTATTGTAATACTCCCACGCGTTGATTGTCTTCACGTAATTAGCAGCGCAAGGCGAGCATGCTGCTCCAAAGGTCATTACGCGCATCTCGTATACCTCAGGTAACCTAGTGGTATCACCATTACGCCATATAAATCGTTGTGCACATCTGTCATCACGTTGAACCAGCACTTGGTGAAACATCTCTTTAATGTCAGCACACACGCCTATTGCACCTTGACGTTCCCATGACAGTCGGGTCTACGATACCGGAACGACCCGGATTTATGTCCGGCCAAGGACTGTCGCCTCAGCATAATTTGTGCTGCTACAACAACAACAACAACATTGCACCTTGACGAAAGTAAAAAGTATCGCAGGCAAAGGCCGATAATCTTGAGGGCCCTTCATGAGCTGCGAATTAAGAGACACACCGTCTACTTCAGCAGCTGCATCGAACACCATGTGTAGCTTGCCTGGGTTGTTGGGGTTACGAACGGCGAAATGAGGCAAGTACCGTGTCTTATCGTTGGACACGGCTGCTTCTTCTGGCGACAGTTTGCGTGCGTAACCCTTCGTGACGTAGGAATCCATGATGCGCGTATAGTCTGCAGGAAAGTCTGTATCGCGTCTCATTTTAGCTTCGATACCCTTCAATCTTTTCAAGGCCATCCCATAGCTGGCAGGTAGTCGTACGTTGGGACTCTTCCAAAGCAGACCAAACTGGTATCTTCCTCCAACGCGAGATGTGGTTGATTTTAAGATTTCGCGCGCACGATCATCAGCTACACTCTCAACAACAGGCGCAGCCCGAACTCCAAAGCTTTCCGTCTCGAAGTAGTCGGCTACCACATTGTGAAGAGACTGGTCAGTACAGCTGTTAACTAGCAAACATGATTGCGATGTCGGATAAGAGTTGTTTGTTGTCCCAAACACGACCTATCCCAGCTCAGTATTTGCGGCAAACGGCCCACACTTGTTTAGATGCATTAAGGTTGATGGCAAACCGAGGTGGCAATGGACAAGTCCGATTAACAGCTTTGGCTTAACTTCCGCGTATGGCTGAACGGCAAGTTTATCGGTGTATCTTTCATGGCAATATAAATCGGATTTACTCAAGCTCTGTGAAGGCAGCTGTAGGTTTGAAACCCCGTAAACCCTACGTAGCTTATGCTTCTTTTGCATACCGGCACCACTCACATGTAAGTCTACCACAACGGCTGCTTCTCAAGTACCACGTCCTCCAAACCATTGAAGATTGAGGTGTTCAGTCCGACCATGTAACCCAAGCTCTTCAATCAGTGCGTTGTCAAGCATTGTTATTGACGAACCTTCATCAAAAGGGCGTATGTCTCGACGGTCTTTTGGTTTCCGTACTGTACGACCGGCAGAATTCGAAATAGTAACTTGTCATCAGCAATATTACTGCTGCAATTAAGGACCGCTGCGCTAGTGTCACCTCGCTTGGGACTACGAGACGCTGGCTGCGTCTGTGTGATTGCACATTTACGTGGTTCGTCAAGAGAAACACGTTTGATGCGCTCTTGATGTTGCGTTGCCTGCTTTGACGACTCGTCGACGGCGCTCTTAGTTTCGTGCAACAATTTGTGGTACATTCGTTTGCACCCATCGGCGCATGCTTGACAGTTGCGCGACCCATGTCCAGCATTGAGACACGAAAAGCAAAGGTGGTGTCGTTTCACTTCTTCCCACCTCTTCGGCACTGTAAGTTGGCTGAACTTACTACAGTCTGCTGGCTTGTGTTGGCCTTGACAAATAAAGCAAACTGGATGGCGTAGGGATTCGGCAGCGTGTAGTACAACACGACGTTTTGAGCCTCTCGCGGCTTCTCCGTCCTGAACCGTGCAGATGACATTGGCCAGATTAGTAAGCCACATGCTAAAATGTTGAACAGTTGCATACGGTTGCACAGACGATGCGAAAACGGCCCATTCGATACGCTTGCTCATGGGTAGCTTTCCAACTAGCTCATCGAGAAGCGTTGGATTGGCTATGTACTGGTCTCCACCACACGCAGAACGTAAAAATGCGCAAATATTGCTCTCTTTCGTTGCAAACGGTATCAACTTTACCACTGAATTCTCCGATATCGGGGCAATTTCTCGAACAAGGGCTATCTGCCTTCGAATTAATTGCTCCGGACGACCGTATCGGAACTTAAGTTGCTCGATTATATTAACAACGTTGTTCGGATGAATAAGCAGAGATTTTATAGCATCTCTAGCTTCACCCTTTAAGCACTTATGGAGGCGTAAGTTGTTTTCAAAATCGCTGTACCCATATACAGCGGTTGACTCAGTATAAGCCGTAAGAAATATCGGCCAATCCTCCGGCTGTCCACTAAACTCCGACAGATCTGGTACTAACTTCGGCGTATCAGCCACTGAGGCAGATGTAGTGGCTTTAGAAACAGGCGATCTTGTTGTAGACACGTTGGAGTCCAATTAATGATATCGGCTTGAATATTTACTTATGTCGCGATGCTTCTATACGAAACGGCAGATTCGCAGAACGGCAAAATGTCCTCGCTGGGACGGCAAATCACGAAATTCGGCAAATTAATCACACATACATTCATATATTACCAAGAACGGCTACTGTTCTTATACATATGAAAGCGTTGGTATACAAACGATGACTGTACGTTGAAAACTTTCCATAAAAGGCAATCAGTCAGTGAAATACGTTACGTATTTCACTGCGAAATAAAGAAATTGTCATCAACCCGCTTGCGAATTTAACGCAAGTTCCATTGTTATTTAAAGGTGGACGTATGTATATGTTTTAGTCCAAACAATGACTTGGTTTATTTCTAAAATGTTAAGTCTGTGTTACAAATTATTATAAATTATGTATATCAAGAGTTAACTACCGCAGTGTGTCCTTCGCTCTATTCCTCTGGCTGATGTCTGATTTGTCTTTTATTATTTACTTGAAGATCAACCGAATTATGACAGCGGAAATTAGAGCGAAAGAAACATTGCGATATATGCATTCAAATTCACTTCGTATGTACAAATATATGTACATATCTGCATACGCATAACTCCGCGAAAAACAACCCCAATTCTTTGCTTGCACGTATGTACATATGTAAACATGTATGTATTTACAAGCGAACATCAACGAAATAGAAACAAAACGAAATAAGCGATACTGCATTGACCGTTACTCTGCGTATGAACATATTCATATGTAAATATGTGCAATTAAAGAGTAAGCGGCAAATTCAATATATATAAGTTTATGTGTACATATAGTATACACAGATGACACTTGTTGGCGTCTACATATTTATATGTACATATATGAGCATATCTAAATTAGTGTAAATGTATAAGTAAGTATATAAAAGTGCTGGCAAATAAATAAAGACATCGAAATAAATAAATAGGAATAAACTCAGGAGTTGGTAACATCCCCGTCCCGTGAATCAACCTGATTCACCACTACGAACGTCCAGAATAGCCCACCTTTTTTCGTTGGCGCGACGTACGCTGACAGTGATCGGTCCAAAGTAGTCAAGGCCCGTATAGCCGAACGGTCTGACATATGACGGCATACGGCGCAATTGGCTACTACACTGCGCAGAAAACTTCTTAAACGTGGAACCCAGTAGCGACGACGTATTTCGCAAATAGTGGCTTCCATATTTTGGTGGCGCATTTTAACGTGGAAGTGCATGACGACAAGACTGGTGAAATCATGCTTCGGCGGAAGGATTATTGGCCGTCTCGTAGATATTGGTAGCCAGCTGGCGGCGTCAATACGACCTTGTACACGAAGGATCCCATTTTCGTCAATGTAAGGCGAAAGCTGAAGTAACGAACTGGTGCGAGATAAGTCCTGTCCGCTCTCGATCTGTTGAAATTTTTCGGGAAATGCATTGCGTTGAACAAGGCGGCACAAGCAAATATTAGCGGCTTCGACTCCTTTGGCAGTTAGCCCATAACGTCGGTTTGGCGGATTGTGCCGGCGGCAAACGTCAATGAACGTAAGTACCCATGCTGTCGTTCTCACTAGTTTGTTGAATGAAGAGAACCGGTTATAGTTTAAAAAAATGGCAATTTACGATGTAAGAGCGAATTTAGGGCGAAGCTCTCTGTCAGCTTCCTCTTGATGATTGGATGTAGAGTCTTCTGACGGCCAAGTCAGCTCTTCGTAACGCAAAAATGGTGGACCGCAGGACCAACGCGCGGAGGAGCTGAAATCAACAAGTGTGTTCGCTCGAGTAGCCTCATCGGCGACATTGTGTTTAGTAGGCAGCCATCTCCAATTTACGGTAGTAGTTGCGGCTAATATCTCAGCAACCCGATGCTGCACAAATGGTTTATACCGCCGATGTTCACTGCGAAGCCACTGGATGACCGTTTTGGAGTCACTCCAAATGATACAGTCAGCTATGTCCAAGGAGTGCTCCTCGCGGACGCAACTCATCAATCACGAACCCAGAACAGCTGCCTGAAGCTCGAATCGAGGCACCGTCAATGACTTTATCGGCGCGCACTTGGTTTTTGAACAAATGAACGAAACTTCCACTTTTCCGAGCGCATTAGTGGACCTCCAGTAGGCCACTGCGGCAAACGCGTCCTCACTGGCGTCAACGAAGACATGGAGCTGCAGATGTTTGCGTTTGCCATTTTGGAAGTAGTACCGAGGAATGGCATATTCAGCAACAGCTGGCAGTTGCTTACGCCATTCTTCCCATGCGTTGTTAACGTTGTTTGGCAATGGCTCGTCCCATCGGATTTCATGCTTCCACACTTCCCACATGAAGATCTTAGCGTTAACCACGAAATTGCTC
This sequence comes from Philophylla caesio, assembly GCA_963971545.1. Taxonomy (NCBI): domain Eukaryota; kingdom Metazoa; phylum Arthropoda; class Insecta; order Diptera; family Tephritidae; genus Philophylla; species Philophylla caesio. The sequence goes on along the minus strand of OZ020606.1, from coordinate 39,476,441 downwards.
AGGAATCCCAACGGGTCGAAGATCGACATGACCACGCTGAGGAGTTCTCGCTTCGTCAGGCGGCGCGCTCCGTTTACTACATTGGAGTCTACATTGTTGCATTTGAGCTTAAACCCAAAGGTGTCGGTCGATGACTGACAGAATAAACCTAAGACCCTTTCCACGATTACTCCTTCCTTTTTTGATATTTGACGGGAAGACGTTACGTCTGTTACGCTCAACGAGTTGGACGCGAAATTACAAAGCTCAAAGCCGGACATCTTATGTATTGCTCGCACTTCTTTCGAGACGTCAGCTTCTTCTTCTTCTGTGTCGAAGCTGTCGACATAGTCATCGACGTAATGGTAATCGAGTATGGATTTCACGGCTCGAGCCACTAACTTTATTGTAATACTCCAACGCGTTGATTGTCTTCACATAATTAGCAGCGCAAGGCGAGCATGCTGCTCCAAAGGTCATTACGCGCATCTCGTATACCTCAGGTAACCTAGTGGTATCACCATTACGCCATATAAATCGTTGTGCACATCTGTCATCACGTTGAACCAGCACTTGGTGAAACATCTCTTTAATGTCCGGCCAAGGACTTTCGCCTCAGCATAATTTGTGCTGCTACAACAACAACAACAACATTGCACCTTGACGAAAGTAAAAAGTATCGCAGGCAAAGGCCGATATTCTTGAGGGCCCTTCATGAGCTGCGAATTAAGAGACACACCGTCTACTTCAGCAGCTGCATCGAACACCATGCGTAGCTTGCCTGGGTTGTTGGGGTTGCGAACGGCGAAATGAGGCAAGTACCGTGTCTTATCGTTGGACACGGCTGCTTCTTCTGGCGACAGTTTGCGTGCGTAACCCTTCGTGACGTAGGAATCCATGATGCGCGTATAGTCTGCAGCAAAGTCTGTATCGCGTCTCATTTTAGCTTCGATATCCTTCAATCTTTTCAAGGCCATCCCATAGCTGGCAGGTAGTCGTACGTTGGGACTCTTCCAAAGCAGACCAAACTGGTATCTTCCTCCAACGCGAGATGTGGTTGATTTTAAGATTTCGCGCGCACGATCATCAGCTTCCCTCTCAACAACAGGCGCAGCCCAAACTCCAGAGCTTTTCGTCTCGAAGTAGTCGGCTACCACATTGTGAAGAGACTGGTCAGTACAGCTGTTAACTAGCAAACATGATGGCGATGTCGGATAAGAGTTGTTTGTTGTCCCAAACACGACCTATCCCAGCTCAGTATTTGCGGCAAACGGCCCACACTTGTTTAGATGCATTAAGGTTGATGGCAAACCGAGGTGGCAATGGACAAGTCCGATTAACAGCTTTGGCTTAACTTCCGCATATGGCTGAACGGCAAGTTTATCGATGTATCTTTCATGGCAATATAAATCGGATTTACTCAAGCTCTGTGAAGGCAGCTGTAGGTTTGAAACCCCGTAAACCCTACGTAGCTTATGCTTCTTTTGCATACCGGCACCACTCACATGTAAGTCTACCACAACGGCTGCTTCTCAAGTACCACGTCCTCCAAACCATTGAAGATTGAGGTGTTCAGTCCGACCATGTAACCCAAGCTCTTCAATCAGTGCGTTGTCAAGCATTGTTATTGACGAACCTTCATCAAAAGGGCGTATGTCTCGACGGTCTTTTGGTTTCCGTACTGTACGACCGGCAGAATTCGAAATAGTAACTTGCCATCAGCAATATTACTGCTGCAATTAAGGACCGCTGCGCTAGTGTCACCTCGCTTGGGACTACGAGACGCTGGCTGCGTCTGTGTGATTGCACATTTACGTGGTTCGTCAAGAGAAACACGTTTGATGCGCTCTTGGTGTTGCGTTGCCTGCTTTGACGACTCGTCGACGGCGCTCTTAGTTTCGTGCAACAATTTGTGGTACATTCGTTTGCACCCATCGGCGCATGCTTTGCGCCGTTGACAGTTGCGCGACCCATGTCCAGCATTGAGACACGAAAAGCAAAGGTGGTGTCGTTTCACTTCTTCCCACCTCTTCGGCACTGTAAGTTGGCTGAACTTACTACAGTCTGCTGGCTTGTGTTGGCCTTGACAAATAAAGCAAACTGGATGGCGTAGGGATTCGGCAGCGTGTAGTACAACACGACGTTTTGAGCCTCTCGCGGCTTCTCCGTCCTGAACCGTGCAGATGACATTGGCCAGATTAGTAAGCCACATGCTAAAATGTTGAACAGTTGCATACGGTTGCACATACAATGCGAAAACGGCCCATTCGATACGCTTGCTCATGGGTAGCTTTCCAACTAGCTCATGGAGAAGCGTTGGATTGGCTATGTACTGGTCTCCACCACACGCAGAACGTAAAAATGCGCAAATATTGCTCACTTTCGTTGCAAACGGTATCAACTTTACCACTGAACTCTCCGATATCGGGGCAATTTCTCGAACAAGGGCTATCTGCCTTCGAATTAATTGCTCCGGACGACCGTATCGGAACTTAAGTTGCTCGATTATATTAACAACGTTGTTCGAATGAATAAGCAGAGATTTTATAGCCTCTCTAGCTTCACCCTTTAAGCACTTATGGAGGCGTAAGTTGTTTTCAAAATCGCTGTACCCATATACAGCGGTTGACTCAGTATAAGCCGTAAGAAATATCGGCCAATCCTCCGGCTGTCCACTAAACTCCGGCAGATCTGGTACTAACTTCGGCGTATCAGCCACTGAGGCAGATGTAGTGGCTTTAGAAACAGGCGATCTTGTTGTAGACACGTTGGAGTCCAATTAATGATATCGGCTTGAATATTTACTTATGTCGCGATGCTTCTATACGAAACGGCAGATTCGCAGAACGGCAAAATGTCCTCGCTGGGACGGCAAATCACGAAATTCGGCAAATTAATCACACATACATTCATATATTACCAAGAACGGCTACTGTTCTTATACATATGAAAGCGTTGGTATACAAACGATGACTGTACGTTGAAAACTTTCCATAAAAGGCAATCAGTCAGTGAAATATGTTACGTATTTCACTGCGAAATAAAGAAATTGTCATCAACCCGCTTGCGAATTTAACGCAAGTTCCATTGTTATTTAAAGGTGAACGTATGTATATGTTTTAGTCCAAACAATGACTTGGTTTATTTCTAAAATGTTAAGTCTGTGTTTCAAATTATTATAAATTATGTATATCAAGAGTTAACTACCGCAGTGTGTCCTTCGCTCTATTCCTCTGGCTGATGACTGATTTGTCTTTTATTATTTACTTGAAGATCAACCGAATTATGACAGCGGAAATTAGAGCGAAAGAAACATTGCGATATATGCATTCAAATTCACTTCGTATGTACAAATATATGTACATATCTGCATACGCATAACTCCGCGAAAAACAACCCCAATTCTTTGCTTGCACGTATGTACATATGTAAACATGTATGTATTTACAAGCGAACATCAACGAAATAGAAACAAAACGAAATAAGCGATACTGCATTGGCCGTTACTCTGCGTATGAACATATTCATATGTAAATATGTGCAATTAAAGAGTAAGCGGCAAATTCAATATATATAAGTTTATGTGTTCATATAGTATACACAGATGACACTTGTTGGCGTCTACATATTTATATGTACATATGTGAGCATATCTAAATGAGTGTAAATGTATAAGTAAGTATATAAAAGTGCTGGCAAATAAATAAAGACATCGAAATAAATAAATAGGAATAATTCAAAGTATGTATGTATGTTAAACTCAGGAGTTGGTAACATCCCCGCCCCGTGAATCAACCTGATTCACCACTACGAACGTCCAGAACAGCCCACCTTTTTTCGTTGGCGCGACGTACACTGACAGTGATCGGTCCAAAGTAGTCAAGGCCCGTATAGCTGAACGGTCTGACATATGGAGTTAGCCTATCGATCGGAAGCGGACCCATCAATGGCGGCGCGGCGTTGACTCTGTTAAGGCGGCATACGGCGCAATTGGCTACTACACTGCGCAGAAAACTTCTTAAACGTGGAACCCAGTAGCGACGACGTATTTCGCAAATAGTGGCTTCCATATTTTGGTGGCGCATTTTAACGTGGAAGTGCATGACGACAAGACTGGTGAAATCATGCTTCGGCGGAAGGATTATTGGCCGTCTCGTAGATATTGGTAGCCAGCTGGCGGCGTCAATACGACCTTGTACACGAAGGATCCCATTTTCGTCAATGTAAGGCGAAAGTTGAAGTAACGAACTGGTGCGAGATAAGTCCTGTCCGCTCTCGATCTGTTGAAATTTTTCGGGAAATCCATTGCGTTGAACAAGGCGGCACAAGCAAATATTAGCGGCTTCGACTTCTTTGGCAGTTAGCCCATAACGTCGGTTTGGCGGATTGTGCCGGCGGCAAACGTCAATGAACCTAAGTACCCATGCTGTCGTTCTCACTAGTTTGTTGAATGAAGAGAACCGGTTATAGTTTAAAAAAATGCCGATTTACGATGTAAGAGCGAATTTAGGGCGAAGCTCTCTGTCAGCTTCCTCTTGATGATTGGATGTAGAGTCTTCTGACGGCCAAGTCAGCTCTTCGTAACGCAAAAATGGTGGACCGCAGGACCAACGCGCGGAGGAGCTGAAATCAACAAGTGTGTTCGCTCGAGTAGCCTCATCGGCGACATTGTGTTTAGTAGGCAGCCATCTCCAATTTACGGTAGTAGTTGCGGCTAATATCTCAGCAACCCGATGCTGCACAAATGGTTTATACCGCCGATGTTCACTGCGAAGCCACTGGATGACCGTTTTGGAGTCACTCCAAATGATACAGTCAGCTATGTCCAAGGAGTGCTCCTCGCGGACGCAACTCATCAATCACGAACCCAGAACAGCTGCCTGAAGCTCGAATCGAGGCACCGTCAATGACTTTATCGGCGCGCACTTGGTTTTTGAACAAATGAACGAAACTTCCACTTTTCCGAGCGCATTAGTGGACCTCCAGTAGGCCACTGCGGCAAACGCGTCCTCACTGGCGTCAACGAAGACATGGAGCTGCAGATGTTTGCGTTTGCCATTTTGGAAGTAGTACCGAGGAATGGCATATTCAGCAACAGCTGGCAGTTGCTTACGCCATTCTTCCCATGCGTTGTTAACGTTGTTTGGCAATGGCTCGTCCCATCGGATTTCATGCTTCCACACTTCCCACATGAAGATCTTAGCGTTAACCACGAAATTGCTCAGGAATCCCAACGGGTCGAAGATCGACATGACCACGCTGAGGAGTTCTCGCTTCGTCAGGCGGCGCGCTCCGTTTACTACATTGGAGTCTACATTGTTGCATTTGAGCTTAAACCCAAAGGTGTCGGTCGATGACTGACAGAATAAACCTAAGACCCTTTCCACGATTACTCCTTCCTTTTTTGATATTTGACGGGAAGACGTTACGTCTGTTACGCTCAACGAGTTGGACGCGAAATTACAAAGCTCAAAGCCGGACATCTTATGTATTGCTCGCACTTCTTTCGAGACGTCAGCTTCTTCTTCTTCTGTGTCGAAGCTGTCGACATAGTCATCGACGTAATGGTAATCGAGTATCGATTTCACGGCTCGAGCCACTAACTTTATTGTAATACTCCAACGCGTTGATTGTCTTCACATAATTAGCAGCGCAAGGCGAGCATGCTGCTCCAAAGGTCATTACGCGCATCTCGTATACCTCAGGTAACCTAGTGGTATCACCATTACGCCATATAAATCGTTGTGCACATCTGTCATCACGTTGAACCAGCACTTGGTGAAACATCTCTTTAATGTCAGCACACACGCCTATTGCACCTTGACGAAAGTAAAAAGTATCGCAGGCAAAGGCCGATATTCTTGAGGGCCCTTCATGAGCTGCGAATTAAGAGACACACCGTCTACTTCAGCAGCTGCATCGAACACCATGCGTAGCTTGCCTGGGTTGTTGGGGTTGCGAACGGCGAAATGAGGCAAGTACCGTGTCTTATCGTTGGACACGGCTGCTTCTTCTGGCGACAGTTTGCGTGCGTAACCCTTCGTGACGTAGGAATCCATGATGCGCGTATAGTCTGCAGCAAAGTCTGTATCGCGTCTCATTTTAGCTTCGATACCCTTCAATCTTTTCAAGGCCATCCCATAGCTGGCAGGTAGTCGTACGTTGGGACTCTTCCAAAGCAGACCAAACTGGTATCTTCCTCCAACGCGAGATGTGGTTGATTTTAAGATTTCGCGCGCACGATCATCAGCTTCCCTCTCAACAACAGGCGCAGCCCGAACTCCAAAGCTTTTCGTCTCGAAGTAGTCGGCTACCACATTGTGAAGAGACTGGTCAGTACAGCTGTTAACTAGCAAACATGATGGCGATGTCGGATAAGAGTTGTTTGTTGTCCCAAACACGACCTATCCCAGCTCAGTATTTGCGGCAAACGGCCCGCACTTGTTTAGATGCATTAAGGTTGATGGCAAACCGAGGTGACAATGGACAAGTCCGATTAACAGCTTTGGCTTAACTTCCGCATATGGCTGAACGGCAAGTTTATCGATGTATCTTTCATGGCAATATAAACCGGATTTACTCAAGCTCTGTGAAGGCAGCTGTAGGTTTGAAACCCCGTAAACCCTACGTAGCTTATGCTTCTTTTGCATACCGGCACCACTCACATGTAAGTCTACCACAACGGCTGCTTCTCAAGTACCACGTCCTCCAAACCATTGAAGATTGGGGTGTTCAGTCCGACCATGTAACCCAAGCTCTTCAATCAGTGCGTTGTCAAGCATTGTTATTGACGAACCTTCATCAAAAGGGCGTATGTCTCGACGGTCTTTTGGTTTCCGTACTGTACGACCGGCAGAATTCGAAATAGTAACTTGTCATCAGCAATATTACTGCTGCAATTAAGGACCGCTGCGCTAGTGTCACCTCGCTTGGGACTACGAGACGCTGGCTGCGTCTGTGTGATTGCACATTTACGTGGTTCGTCAAGAGAAACACGTTTGATGCGCTCTTGATGTTGCGTTGCCTGCTTTGACGACTCGTCGACGGCGCTCTTAGTTTCGTGCAACAATTTGTGGTACATTCGTTTGCACCCATCGGCGCATGCTTTGCGCCGTTGACAGTTGCGCGACCCATGTCCAGCATTGAGACACGAAAAGCAAAGGTGGTGTCGTTTCACTTCTTCCCACCTCTTCGGCACTGTAAGTTGGCTGAACTTACTACAGTCTGCTGGCTTGTGTTGGCCTTGACAAATAAAGCAAACTGGATGGCGTAGGGATTCGGCAGCGTGTAGTACAACACGACGTTTTGAGCCTCTCGCGGCTTCTCCGTCCTGAACCGTGCAGATGACATTGGCCAGATTAGTAAGCCACATGCTAAAATGTTGAACAGTTGCATACGGTTGCACAGACGATGCGAAAACGGCCCATTCGATACGCTTGCTCATGGGTAGCTTTCCAACTAGCTCATCGAGAAGCGTTGGATTGGCTATGTACTGGTCTCCACCACACGCAGAACGTAAAAATGCGCAAATATTGCTCACTTTCGTTGCAAACGGTATCAACTTTACCACTGAATTCTCCGATATCGGGGCAATTTCTCGAACAAGGGCTATCTGCCTTCGAATTAATTGCTCCGGACGACCGTATCGGAACTTAAGTTGCTCGATTATATTAACAACGTTGTTCGGATGAATAAGCAGAGATTTTATAGCCTCTCTAGCTTCACCCTTTAAGCACTTATGGAGGCGTAAGTTGTTTTCAAAATCGCTGTACCCATATACAGCGGTTGACTCAGTATAAGCCGTAAGAAATATCGGCCAATCCTCCGGCTGTCCACTAAACTCCGGCAGATCTGGTACTAACTTCGGCGTATCAGCCATTGAGGCAGATGTAGTGGCTTTAGAAACAGGCGATCTTGTTGTAGACACGTTGGAGTCCAATTAATGATATCGGCTTGAATATTTACTTATGTCGCGATGCTTCTATACGAAACGGCAGATTCGCAGAACGGCAAAATGTCCTCGCTGGGACGGCAAATCACGAAATTCGGCAAATTAATCACACATACATTCATATATTACCAAGAACGGCTACTGTTCTTATACATATGAAAGCGTTGGTATACAAACGATGACTGTACGTTGAAAACTTTCCATAAAAGGCAATCAGTCAGTGAAATATGTTACGTATTTCACTGCGAAATAAAGAAATTGTCATCAACCCGCTTGCGAATTTAACGCAAGTTCCATTGTTATTTAAAGGTGAACGTATGTATATGTTTTAGTCCAAACAATGACTTGGTTTATTTCTAAAATGTTAAGTCTGTGTTACAAATTATTATAAATTATGTATGTATATCAAGAGTTAACTACCGCAGTGTGTTCTTCGCTCTATTCCTCTGGCTGATGACTGATTTGTCTTTTATTATTTACTTGAAGATCAACCGAATTATGACAGCGGAAATTAGAGCGAAAGAAACATTGCGATATATGCATTCAAATTCACTTCGTATGTACAACTATATGTACATATCTGCATACGCATAACTCCGCGAAAAACAACCCCAATTCTTTGCTTGCACGTATGTACATATGTAAACATGTATGTATTTACAAGCGAACATCAACGAAATAGAAACAAAACGAAATAAGCGATACTGCATTGACCGTTACTCTGCGTATGAACATATTCATATGTAAATATGTGCAATTAAAGAGTAAGCGGCAAATTCAATATATATAAGTTTATGTGTACATATAGTATACACAGATGACACTTGTTGGCGTCTACATATTTATATGTACATATGTGAGCATATCTAAATGAGTGTAAATGTATAAGTACATAAGTATATAAAAGTGCTGGCAAATAAATAAAGACATCGAAATAAATAAATAGGAATAATTCAAAGTATGTATGTATGTTAAACTCAGGAGTTGGTAACATCCCCGCCCCGTGAATCAACCTGATTCACCACTACAAACGTCGAGAATAGCCCACCTTTTTTCGTTGGTGCGACGTACGCAGACAGTAATCGGTCCAAAGTAGTCAAGGCCCGTATAGCTGAACGGTCTGACATATGGAGTTAGCCTATCGATCGGAAGCGGACCCATCAATGGCGGCGCGGCGTTGCCTCTGTTAAGGCGGAATACGGCGCAATTGGCTACTGCACTGCGCGGAAAACTTCTTAAACGTGGAACCCAGTAGCGACGACGTATTTCGCAAATAGTGGCTTCCATATTTTGGTGGCGCATTTTAACGTGGAAGTGCTTGACGACAAGACTGGTGAAATCATGCTTCGGCGGAAGGATTATTGGCCGTCTCGTAGATATTGGTAGCCAGCTGGCGGCGTCAATACGACCTTGTACACGAAGGATCCCATTTTCGTCAATGTAAGGCGAAAGCTGAAGTAACGAACTGGTGCGAGATAAGTCCTGTCCGCTCTCGATCTGTTGAAATTTTTCGGGAAATGCATTGCGTTGAACAAGGCGGCACAAGCAAATATTAGCGGCTTCGACTTCTTTGGCAGTTAGCCCATAACGTCGGTTTGGCGGATTGTGCCGGCGGCAAACGTCAATGAACCTAAGTACCCATGCTGTCGTTCTCACTAGTTTGTTGAATGAAGAGAACCGGTTATAGTTTAAAAAAATGGCAATTTACGATGTAAGAGCGAATTTAGGGCGAAGCTCTCTGTCAGCTTCCTCATGATGATTGGATGTAGAGTCTTCTGACGGCCAAGTCAGCTCTTCGTAACGCAAAAATGGTGGACCGCAGGACCAACGCGCGGAGGAGCTGAAATCAACAAGTGTGTTCGCTCGAGTAGCCTCATCGGCGACATTGTGTTTAGTAGGCAGCCATCTCCAATTTGCGGTAGTAGTTGCGGCTAATATCTCAGCAACCCGATGCTGCACAAATGGTTTATACCGCCGATGTTCACTGCGAAGCCACTGGATGACCGTTTGGGAGTCACTCCAAATGATACAGTCAGCTATGTCCAAGGAGTGCTCCTCGCGGACGCAACTCATCAATCACGAACCCAGAACAGCTGCCTGAAGCTCGAATCGAGGCACCGTCAATGACTTTATCGGCGCGCACTTGGTTTTTGAACAAATGAACGAAACTTCCACTTTTCCGAGCGCATTAGTGGACCTCCAGTAGGCCACTGCGGCAAACGCGTCCTCACTGGCATCAACGAAGACATGGAGCTGCAGATGTTTGCGTTTGCCATTTTGGAAGTAGTACCGAGGAATGGCATATTCAGCAACAGCTGGCAGTTGCTTACGCCATTCTTCCCATGCGTTGTTAACGTTGTTTGGCAATGGCTCGTCCCATCGGATTTCATGCTTCCAGACTTCCCGCATGAAGATCTTAGCGTTAACCACGAAATTGCTCAGGAATCCCAACGGGTCGAAGATCGACATGACCACGCTGAGGAGTTCTCGCTTCGTCAGGCGGCGCGCTCCGTTTACTACATTGGAGTCTACATTGTTGAATTTGAGCTTAAACCCAAAGGTGTCGGTCGATGACTGACAGAATAAACCTAAGACCCTTTCCACGATTACTCCTTCCTTTTTTGATATTTGACGGGAAGACGTTACGTCTGTTACGCTCAACGAGTTGGACGCGAAATTACAAAGCTCAAAGCCGGACATCTTATGTATTGCTCGCACTTCTTTCGAGACGTCAGCTTCTTCTTCTTCTGTGTCGAAGCTGTCGACATAGTCATCGACGTAATGGTAATCGAGTATCGATTTCACGGCTCGAGCCACTAACTTTATTGTAATACTCCAACGCGTTGATTGTCTTCACATAATTAGCAGCGCAAGGCGAGCATGCTGCTCCAAAGGTCATTACGCGCATCTCGTATACCTCAGGTAACCTAGTGGTATCACCATTACGCCATATAAATCGTTGTGCACATCTGTCATCACGTTGATCCAGCACTTGGTGAAACATCTCTTTAATGTCAGCACACACGCCTATTGCACCTTGACGAAAGTAAAAAGTATCGCAGGCAAAGGCCGATATTCTTGAGGGCCCTTCATGAGCTGCGAATTAAGAGACACACCGTCTACTTCAGCAGCTGCATCGAACACCATGCGTAGCTTGCCTGGGTTGTTGGGGTTGCGAACGGCGAAATGAGGCAAGTACCGTGTCTTATCGTTGGACACGGCTGCTTCTTCTGGCGACAGTTTGCGTGCGTAACCCTTCGTGACGTAGGAATCCATGATGCGCGTATAGTCTGCAGCAAAGTCTGTATCGCGTCTCATTTTAGCTTCGATACCCTTCAATCTTTTCAAGGCCATCCAAAGCAGACCAAACTGGTATCTTCCTCCAACGCGAGATGTGGTTGATTTTAAGATTTCGCGCGCACGATCATCAGGTTCACTCTCAACAACAGGCGCAGCCCGAACTCCAAAGCTTTCCGTCTCAAAGTAGTCGGCTACCACATTGTGAAGAGACTGGTCAGTACAGCTGTTAACTAGCAAACATGATTGCGATGTCGGATAAGAGTTGTTTGTTGTCCCAAACACGACCTATCCCAGCTCAGTATTTGCGGCAAACGGCCCACACTTGTTTAGATGCATTAAGGTTGATGGCAAACCGAGGTGGCAATGGACAAGTCCGATTAACAGCTTTGGCTTAACTTCCGCATATGGCTGAACGGCAAGTTTATCGATGTATCTTTCATGGCAATATAAATCGGATTTATTCAAGCTCTGTGAAGGCAGCTGTAGGTTTGAAACCCCGTAAACCCTACGTAGCTTATGCTTCTTTTGCATACCGGCACCACTCACATGTAAGTCTACCACAACGGCTGCTTCTCAAGTACCACGTCCTCCAAACCATTGAAGATTGAGGTGTTCAGTCCGACCATGTAACCCAAGCTCTTCAATCAGTGCGTTGTCAAGCATTGTTATTGACGAACCTTCATCAAAAGGGCGTATGTCTCGACGGTCTTTTGGTTTCCGTACTGTACGACCGGCAGAATTCGAAATAGTAACTTGCCATCAGCAATATTACTGCTGCAATTAAGGACCGCTGCGCTAGTGTCACCTCGCTTGGGACTACGAGACGCTGGCTGCGTCTGTGTGATTGCACATTTACGTGGTTCGTCAAGAGAAACACGTTTGATGCGCTCTTGATGTTGCGTTGCCTGCTTTGACGACTCGTCGACGGCGCTCTTAGTTTCGTGCCACAATTTGTGGTACATTCGTTTGCACCCATCGGCGCATGCTTTGCGCCGTTGACAGTTGCGCGACCCATGTCCAGCATTGAGACACGAAAAGCAAAGGTGGTGTCGTTTCACTTCTTCCCACCTCTTCGGCAAATAAAGCAAACTGGATGGCGTAGGGATTCGGCAGCGTGTAGTACAACACGACGTTTTGAGCCTCTCGCGGCTTCTCCGTCCTGAACCGTGCAGATGACATTGGCCAGATTAGTAAGCCACATGCTAAAATGTTGAACAGTTGCATACGGTTGCACAGACGATGCGAAAACGGCCCATTCGATACGCTTGCTCATGGGTAGCTTTCCAACTAGCTCATCGAGAAGCGTTGGATTGGCTATGTACTGGTCTCCACCACACGCAGAACGTAAAAATGCGCAAATATTGCTCACTTTCGTTGCAAACGGTATCAACTTTACCACTGAATTCTCCGATATCGGGGCAATTTCTCGAACAAGGGCTATCTGCCTTCGTATTAATTGCTCCGGACGACCGTATCGGAACTTAAGTTGCTCGATTATATTAACAACGTTGTTCGGATGAATAATCAGAGATTTTATAGCCTCTCTAGCTTCACCCTTTAAGCACTTATGGAGGCGTAAGTTGTTTTCAAAATCGCTGTACCCATATACAGCGGTTGACTCAGTATAAGCCGTAAGAAATATCGGCCAATCCTCCGGCTGTCCACTAAACTCCGGCAGATCTGGTACTAACTTCGGCGTATCAGCCACTGAGGCAGATGTAGTGGCTTTAGAAACAGGCGATCTTGTTGTAGACACGTTGGAGTCCAATTAATGATATCGGCTTGAATATTTACTTATGTCGCGATGCTTCTATACGAAACGGCAGATTCGCAGAACGGCAAAATGTCCTCGCTGGGACGGCAAATCACGAAATTCGGCAAATTAATCACACATACATTCATATATTACCAAGAACGGCTACTGTTCTTATACATATGAAAGCGTTGGTATACAAACGATGACTGTACGTTGAAAACTTTCCATAAAAGGCAATCAGTCAGTGAAATATGTTACGTATTTCACTGCGAAATAAAGAAATTGTCATCAACCCGCTTGCGAATTTAACGCAAGTTCCATTGTTATTTAAAGGTGAACGTATGTATATGTTTTAGTCCAAACAATGACTTGGTTTATTTCTAAAATGTTAAGTCTGTGTTACAAATTATTATAAATTATGTATATCAAGAGTTAACTACCGCAGTGTGTCCTTCGCTCTATTCTTCTGGCTGATGACTGATTTGTCTGTTATTATTTACTTGAAGATCAACCGAATTATGACAGCGGAAATTAGAGCGAAAGAAACATTGCGATATATGCATTCAAATTCACTTCGTATGTACAAATATATGTACATATCTGCATACGCATAACTCCGCGAAAAACAACCCCAATTCTTTGCTTGCACGTATGTACATATGTAAACATGTATGTATTTACAAGCAAACATCAACGAAATAGAAACAAAACGAAATAAGCGATACCGCATTGACCGTTACTCTGCGTATGAACATATTCATATGTAAATATGTGCAATTAAAGAGTAAGCGGCAAATTCAATATATATAAGTTTATGTGTACATATAGTATACACAGATGACACTTGTTGGCGTCTACATATTTATATGTACATATGTGAGCATATCTAAATGAGTGTAAATGTATAAGTAAGTATATAAAAGTGCTGGCAAATAAATAAAGACATCGAAATAAATAAATAGGAATAATTCAAAGTATGTATGTATGTATGTTAAACTCAGGAGTTGGTAACACTTACTTAAATATTTCAAGATAATGTTTTATGCTCAATCGAAATTATTTGTCATGGGGCAAATAAATTGAAAATTTATTCGCTGGTCAAAAATTTAAAAAAAATATTTACCAATAAGTACATAATTATGTTTTGAATGCGTAGCTATTGTATTTCTTAATTTAATTGAAATGCCTTCGAAATTTCTAGTTAACAAAATCTATATCATTTTACTACTAATTATTTACATTTTAAGAAAGGTAAAAAAAATCTAACCCGTTTTCCATACAACGTAAAACAACCCTTTATAAGGAAGTGTCAAAATTCGAATGTCATTATTTACCTAACCTTTTATAATTGAATCATGGCTCATTATCAGTTTATTTGATTTTACAATTATCGAAAATACACGACATAATTCAAAAAATTAAGTAAAAAAAATTATAAAATCAAGGCACATCAAATAGGTAGCCGCATCTATTTTTTTTTTGAACTTTTTTCATATTTTATTTTAATTTGAATTGTCAAATTTTGAATTTCGTTGTGATACGAATGCTTTCAGTACAATTCAAGGTAGTTGATAAAATATTTTTGAAATTTTAGCTTTTAAAAGCAAAAACAAAATATACAGAGCTCAAATTTTTTTCTCAATTTTTCTACTGCTGCTACCTATTGAATGTGCCTTGGATAAAATGAAGTAAAGAATTAGATAAAATGTGTTGATAAAACAAAAGTAACTGGTTTGAAAGCAATGTAGTTTAATTACACAGGTCTGCAACAAAAATGCTGTCTGGATGTTTCCAACTGATTTGTATGTATTTAGGTGTTCTGAAAGCTAAAAAAATACTCAAAAAATTTTAGAACATAAGGTTATTTTACAAAACGCAAAATTTTATTATTTTTTTGGGCTAACTTGTAGGCATTAATTATTAGTATTATTTTATTTTGATTACTGTTTTTAAATGTTTGCCATAACTATCATTAATTTCTAAATAAGGAACACCCTGTGTGAGCTGTTATATCTGTGGCGAATATATGATATTAAAGCAGCAAGTTATCATACGACCCAGCAGAGTGGCGTATTTTCATAGATTCTTCAAAAAGAAGATTTAAAGCTGTTCTGCATCACAACGGCGGTTTCTATACTTCCATTCCTGTAGGTCATTCCGTACACCTCAAAGAAACCTACAAGAACTTGGAGTTGATTCTTTGCAAACTAAAATATAAAGACCAGGGTTGGCAAGTGTGCGGTGATTTCAAAATCTTGGTCATGGCGCTCGGGCAACAATCTGGGTTTACCAAATTCCCTTGCTTTTTGTGTCTATTGGATAGTAGAGACCGAACATATCACTGCGCCAAAAAGAAATTGGCCTCCGAGGGAGCTTAAAGTTGGCGAAAAGAATGTCCTGTCAGAAACTTTGATGCCTCCTCATAAAGTTCTTCTACCACCGCTTCACATAAAGCTGTGATTGATGAAGCAATTTGTAGTCACTTCCAAGAGATAAAAATTGCTTCAAATACTTAATATCAAAGTTTCCAGGCCTCTCGGAGTCAAAGTTGAAGCAAGGTGTTTTCGTTGGACCAGATATTAGTTGACTTATAACTGATCCACTATTCATCACAACCATGACGGATCCTCAAAGAGAAGGGTGGATTGTTTTTAAAGAGGTCTTAAAGAAATTTTTAGGCAATAACAAAGATCCTAACTACAAACAAATCGTTAAAAGAATGTTAAAAGCATTTTAAGCTTTAGGTTGCTTGTTGAGTTTAAAAGTACATTTTCTTCATTCGCACCTCGACTATAATATAATAAATATAATTTTGGCGCGTACACTATATAGCTCAGTGTTTGGCCGAGCTTCTCCTACCAATTGTGGTGTGCGTCTTTATATTATACCACAAATGGAGGGACCTACAGTTTTGTGCCGACTCCGAACGGCAGATGTATTTTATGAGAAGCTTTTTCATGGCAGAAATACCCTCAGAGGTTTGCCATTGCCTGCTGAGGTGTGACCGCTATTAGAAAAAACTTTTTCGCACCTCGACTACTTTCCAGAAAATTTAGGAGACTTGAGTGAAGAGCAAGGTGAACGATTTCAGCAAGATATTAAGGAGATGGAAAAAAGATAACAGGGAAGATGGAGCGTTTTAATGATGGCAGACTACTGTTGGACGCTTCAAAGAGACCCTCCCGATGCTTCCCACAAGCGAAAATGTACCAAAAGGAGTCTCACTGAGAAAAAGAAATGTGTTTAGTGCTTACTAATTAATGTAATTTACATAAATAAATTAGTCTTGTTACGCAATTATAAATTTCAAAATTTTTTTTTAATCTTTTATATAACTAGTTTAACATAGATACCTACATTGTCAAAAAACGTGACGTTCTATGACAAAATTAAAGTTATTTTCGGATTCAGCACACCCAAAAACCATAAAAATTACACAAAAAAACCAAAACAGCTCTCAATTATTTTTTTTTGCGGACTTGTGTAATAGAATGTTTGTAGTTTGAGAGCTATCTATGGAACGAACAGTTTTAGAGTCACAGTATTAGACACCCAAAAAACAATACGCAAACAGTTGTTTAGGTTAGGTTCATGTGGTTGCCGGTATACCGCCAGCACACTTAGGCCTCTATGTTGGGCCCATTGTGATACCACAGAGATCTCAAGCCTTTACTCCTCCTCGAACCAGTTCGTGGAAACGACAAATTTTAACAATTTCCTTATGTTCAGCTCAGCAGCAGCGCTTAGATCTTTTAAAAATCAGGAGCCCAAGAATTATCGTCGTCTCCTGCATAGTGCAGGTCATTCACATAATAGGTGCCTAATCGTTTCAAGGTCCTCTTTGGAAAAAGCATCTTCTGAAAAAATCATTGTAGGGCACTCCAAGTCGTACTGCGTGTCTCCCTATAAGCAGGAGGCCTGTAATAATTCCCATAGCCCCAGATAATTCTGACCTTCTCAAGGACAGGAGATCTCGCGTTTGCCTTATGCTCCACTTGGGCCACATGAGCTTTGCTGTATTGCACATATAACAGCGTTGCCATCCCAGACATGCTTGGTCCAGGAAGGAATCTCTGATACTGAGTTTGCAGGAAGCGAGTGGCGTGCATAGAAAGTGGGGCAGAAGTACCCCTTCTTGCAAGCTCGTCGGCTTTCTCATTACCTGGTATGTTGCAATGTCCAGGTACCCATACCAGGTGCAAAACAAACTTCTCTGCCATCACATTAAGGGATCTGCGGAAGTTTGCTACCGTTTACAAATTTATCGTGACAGAGTCAAGTGTCTTAATAGCGGACTGACTGTCGGAGTAGATATACACTATTTTCGTAGTAGTGACCACATAGCGCAGACTGTCTACAGCCTATAGCCGCTAATTCGGCTTGGAAGACACTACAGTGGTCCGGGAGGCGAAAGAAGGACGCCAGCCCGAGTTACTCAGCGTATACTCCTCCTACTTTGTTATCAAGCTTGGATCCGTCGGTGTAGAATCTGATTGAATTTTCGTGCTCCGGAACTCCCTCCGACCACGATTCTCGACTGGGTATCTCTGTGAGATACTTATTGTTGAAAGTAAACATTGATGTGCAATAATCGGTTTTGCTCGGAAGCTTATGGTTTACCAGAATGGTGGTGTGACCTCTCGATAGCATGTTCCAGAATTTTTGTTCCCGCAATCTTAAAGCAGTATTCGCAGCGTATTGCTTACCCATCAGTTCTAGTATGTTTATAATAGCGTTCATGGCCTCCGTGGGGGTAGTACGTAGGGCCCCACTGATGCAAAACAGTGCCGTTCTTTGTACTTTCTGCAGTGTAAGAACTGTTGTTTTCTTTTCCAAGGCTGGCCACCAGACCCCAACGCCGTAGAGAAGTATGGGTCTGACTACCGCTGTATAAATCCAGTGTGTCACTTTTGTGCTTATGTCCAAATTTCGACCAATGGCCTGTTTACAGCTATGTATATAAAGCTACTGTCGCCTTACGCGCCCTTTCCTGTATGTTGCTTGTCCAATTTAGCTTTTTATCACGGATTATTCTGTAGCTCTTTGAGCTACCAAACTGTTCGGACGTGTTTTTCTGTGCTCTCTAGTCGCTGTTAATTTGAGTCTATTTTTACGTTTATAATGCCGTGTACCTGCGGCCAAAAAGTCGACCGTGGTTTGCCTAAAGTGTGATGTGAAAAATGCAATGAATATTTTCATCTGGCATGTGCAAAGTTGTCGCAAACTGATGTAGATTTTTTAAATAAGTCTAATCGTGCGTTTTTTTGTGAAGTCTGTGAGAAAGCCCGCCGAAATTCTATTCGCTCGCCTCCTCATTCTCTTAAATCAACAAAATCGCCTAATCTTCAATCTCCCGCAACAACAAAGTCGTTATTTGATGCTGATTACTCCGGTGCTGCTGTTGATAAACAAAGAGAGCAGTCGCAGTGTGTGAATTTAGACGTTTTGTCTGGTAAACAGGTCGTTGACCATAGCAAGAACTCTGAGCTTGAAGTGACTCTCGAAAATTTATTTCGACAAGTAGTTGAGCTTAAAGCTGAGAACAAACAAATGTTGTCTTTAATGCAGTCGCTGGCCAATAAAAAGAACACTGAACACGGAGAGACTCTCAATGTGATGCTTAGTGAAGTGCGTGCTCTTAAAAATGAGAATAAACAAATGTTCTCTCTACTGCAGTCCCTGTCTAATGACAAGAACGTTTTGCTCAAAAAAGTTGCCGATCTCCAAGCTGAGATGCGCTCTATGATTTCCACAGTACACATCTCAAACCAAAATTCTACTGATGTTACACGTCTTAATGCTGAAAATACATTACTGCATACTGCTGCTGCTGGCATTTTAACTGACGCTGTAGAGGATGCACATACTGTTGCTATGACAAATCTTACATATATAACTCCTACTGCTGCTGCTGTCTCTGCTGCCGCTGTACCGGCTATCAACATACCTACATCTACTATGGTCTCTTCTTCGTTATAAAATCATGTCGCTCGCTCTAGCGCCATGCCCTCTTCTAATACTGCTCTGTCTACAGTTACACCTACTATGCTCTCTTCATCGTTATGCTCTGATGCTGCTGTTTCTCAAAAAGCTACTGCACAATCGCCTATTGTTTGTATGGATTCTAATGGTTGGACTACTATGCGACAAAAGAAAGTACCCAAACGTAAAAATGTTGTCGGTGGAAACAATGGAAACTTTGATTTTGATATCGTCACCAAAAAGAAATGGGTTCATGTTTCATCTTTTAAGCCTACAGTAACTACAGATAGTATTATTGCCTTTGTTTCCAAATATTCGGGCATTTAAAGTAAACATTTTGCTTGCTTCAAACTAATAAAAAAAGATACATCTCTGGATAATATCCGTAATGTGAATTTAAAACTTGGCGTTTCTGCCATGTTTTATGATAAACTTTTTAATGCGGATGTTTGGTCTTTAAATATTAATGTGCGGCCTTTCCGTTTTTTTCAAAAGAAACAAATTACTGAACCGAACAAATAGCTTAACTAATAATAATACCACCCTACCTAATAATCTAAAAATATACTTCCAAAATATTTCGGCCCTTCGGACCAAATGCTCAGTTGTTTATACGCTAAGTTCTTCCCTAGATTTCGATATATTTATATTTGTTGAATCTTGGCTGAATGAAAACTTCTTCGACTGTGAAATTTTTGACCCAAATCTTTATGAAGTTTTTCGCAAAGACCGCGATCTTGCCAAAACAGGATGTTCTAGAGGTGGCGAGGTTATTATTGCTGTGCGGAAAAAATACCGGGCGGCACTGGTAACACTTGCCAATTCAGATTCCTTCATTGATCGGTTATGCGTCTGTGTGCATGGTTCTACTGGAGTCGTTTACGTGTGTGCATCGTATATTCCGCCGAATAGTGATGACTATTTATATTTTACTCACTCTGACAATGTAGTGTCCTTAGCATCAATGATTTCCGTGGATAGTCATCTCTGTGTCATCGGTGACTGCATTTATGGCCTCTAATGTTAATTCATCAGCCGAGATTAACGTCATAGATAGTTTTTTAAGCATTGATTTACTTCAAATTAATGGCTTTCATAATAAACTTAACAGACTTTATAATATTAATTATACTTTATCGGAATGTGTTACACCAATCTCACAAACCGACAAACATCATGTTCCTCTTGTTCTCGAGTTGGAGTTTTATGAATTTGCTGAGGTGTTAGATGATCCCAGCATAAAGTTCAATTACACCGCATGTGATTTTTCAGAGTTTAACGAAATCCTGTCTAGTTTGGATTGGTGTGATGCCCTCCATAGCAATAATGTTTCTTATTGTTTTCACAATTTTAAACTAAACTATTTGAGTTGTGCTTGAAGTACGTTCCCGTCTTTAAAATGAAAGCGTATAAAGTTCCATGGCACACTAAACGGTTAAAGCATTTAAAAAATTTGAAGAACAAATTTTGTAAATTGTATAAGAAATCTAATGATCCACTGCACTATTCTATATTTCAATTCTTATATAGAAATTATATTTTGAACTTTGAAACCAACATAATAACAAACTCTAAAGCGTTTTGGAGATTCATCAAGACAAAAAGATCTTGCTCGTCAGTCCCAGTCAATGTGTTCTTTGATGGAAAATTCGCAAATTGTGCTAAGGATTCTGCCAATCTATTCGCTGATTTTTTCTGCTCTAATTTTGAATCCGATTTGGATTTAGATACTGCTTCTCCTCCTTCTTGGAGTGAATCGTCGCTAAATTATGGATCTTTGCGCTTGTCAATTACTGACGTCATTAATGGCATTAGTAAGCTCAAGCCCTCATCTAAAACGGACTCGGATGGCCTTTCGGCTATCTTGTTAAAAAATTGTTTATGTCTTGCTGAGCCTTTAGCAATAATTTTTAATAAGTCTTTCCAGACTGGTACTTTTATAGATGACTGGAAGCTGACATCGGTTACGCCTATTTTTAAGAGTGGAAACAAAAACGACATCAATCAGCATGGTTTCGTTGCGAAGCGCTCTACAGTCACTAATATGTCCATTTTCAGTGAATACTGCATTTCTGCTTTCCAAAAACAATGTTAAGTAGATACAATATATACAGATTTCTCGAAGGCGTTCGACAAAGTATCCCACCGTATACTCTTGTTCAAACTTGCGGCATTGGGGTTTCATTCTACATTTTTATCGTGGATTAAGTCATATTTGTCCAATAGACGCAGTGTCGTTGCTGTTGATAGTGCCACATCCCGTCCATTTACTGCGCCCTCTGGTGTTCCGCAAGGTAGCATTCTTGGACCCCTCTTTTTTATTCTTTTTATTAACGATATTGGCTCGTGCTTCTCATTCGCAGAATACCTATTGTATGCGGACGATCTTAAAATTTTTGCGATTGTCAACAACTTTCAAGACTCTGAAAAGTTGCAACATGATCTAGATAAGGTTCATAACTGGTGTTGTTTAAATCGTTTGTCGTTAAACATAAATAAATGTTTCCACGCAAGGTTTGCTAAGCTTCCTATACTATTGCTGGCTCTGCCCTGAAATTCGTTGATGAAATTAAAGATTTAGGCGTCATTTTTGATTCAAAGTTAAATTTCACTAGCCACGTTAATTATGTTATTACTCGGTCATATTCGATGTTAGCATTCCTACGTCGTAATTGCTCTGCGTTCACTAATCCGTATACTCTCAAAACATTGTATTGTGCGTTTGTTAGATCGATCAATGAATTTTTCAGATCCTTTGCCATCTTACCGATCTCGTTGTCTATTGATAAACTTAAAATCCCTTGAGAACAGAAGATCTATACTGTCGTCTTTATTTGTCATTGGTATCATTTCTGGGACAATTGATTGCCCTACGCTTCTAAGTAAGATTCATTTTAATGTCCCATATAAGAATCTCAGGCAGTTTGAAACCTTACATATTGATTTCTCCAAAACCAATTATGGAGTGAATGCCCCTATTTCTAGGGCATGTTCTGATTTAAATTCGTTCTTCAGTTCTTTTGATGCTGATTTCACGTTGCCGCATGCCATATTATTAAACCATCTTAGATAATTTTTCTCTTAAAATTACTATTGTATGCCAATTATTTTTACCTATACTCTATTAGAATTTGCAATTTAAAGGCGTAATATACATATTTACATGTATCAGTTAGTGCGTTACTTACTATCGAATTTTTCTGTACTTCTAGTCTGTAAGCTTTTTGGTAATCATAGAATAAAGATGAAATGAAATGAAATGAAAAAAGATAACGTTGTTAAACGCGCCCTCAATATCTAGAAATGCTATTAGCGTGTATTCTTTGAAGGCTAGCGACTTTTCTATTAGCGCTACAATTTCGTGAAGAGCCGTTTCTGTGGACTAATTGGTCTGAAGTCTTTTGGGCTGATTGTAAGGTTTTCCCGCCTGGGGTATAAAAATCACGTTTGATTCCCTCCACCGTTTTGGAATATGGTTGATTTTGAAAAACCCCCTGATAATTTGTAGCATACATATTGAGCTTTGCTCTATTGTTCGCTGCATTTGAATCGGAGTAATACCGTCTGGACCCGGCGATTTGTATGGTTTGAACGCTATGATCGCCTGTTACCTTCCGCCGTTGCCACCCGCCAGTTTTTTCTGTGTATTATCAGCGGCTCCTGGGAAGTGTGTGTCAAGGAAAATATCCAGGGTCTCCCCCTCCGTCTCAGTCCAAGATCCATCCATCCTGGTAAGACAGCCAGGCGTTCCTTGATATGAGACGGATAGGATCCTCCTGAGTATTGTCCCCTGCGAGAGAGATTCCACCCCGCTACAGAAGTCCCTCCACTCCCTTAACAGTTGTTTATATAGCATGCACTGCTCCTCGCCTTCGGAAGCAATGGCTTTGTTGAAGCCCTTTCTACAGGCCTTTCTCGCATTTGCAATTTCAATATTCCACCATGGTGGTTTCCTCTTGCCTCTGTGTGTTTTTTTTAGGGCAAGCTATCTCTAGGGCCGAATTACATGCCCTCGTGAAGCTATCCACTAGCTGTTCCAGCTCGACCTCTCTCGTTTGCCATTAGCCTTCCTAACTCTATACTGTATTTATTCCAGTCTGAACTTTTGAGATTTATCGTCGGATTCGACCGAGGTGTACCTTGTTCTACATCGAACTGGATGTACCTATGATCAGAGAAATAATGATCTCCAAGTACCCTCCAGTTCTCTGACGTGATAGTGTTGTCTAGTACCTCTTTACGGTTTATTGCTAATAGTGAGGTTTTGGTTAATAACAAAATCGAAGAGAGACGCACCGCGTTCATTTGAACCACTGCTGCCTCATGTGCGGATATGCGCATTTGCATCGCCTCCGATGATTAGCGGTGTTTGCGAACTTGCTACTAGCTTTCGCAGTGACAGCGTTGGCACCACTCGGTCGTGCGCTAGGTCGATAGAGGCCAGTCTGTATTGGTGCCCATTTATTTCCAGACGGACTACCGTGGTATCCTCCTCACTATATTGTGGAAGAAAGAGGTATTTCAGTTTAGTACTAATCAAGATACAGGTCCTTGGTTTTCCCATTGTAGCTCCACTTACCAATTTGAAGTTGGGCGTTTTTAGCCCGCATATACGGTGTTCTACGATCCAGGGTTCCTGGACGAGGACGATGTCTGCTGCTCTTTTAGATGTAAGGCGAAACAGCAGAGCAGCTGAAGCTGCCTTACAATGGTGCAGGTTTATTTGGAGCACCCTCACCATCGTGATCGCTTCCACCTCCACCTTCAATCAAAGTGGAGTTTGCTCCGTCATCTGACTCGAACAGCTCCTCAGTATATCGCCGGAACATCTGTTCAAAGCCCAGCGATGGTGTAGAAGAGGCATATCCACCGATCACATCCTCCATCGGATTGACATGGCCGGTTTCGTCCTCCATTTCAACGTCGCTGGCGGCTTCCCTCAGCTAAAGCTCTGCCAGCAGGCTTCTGGTCGCATTGACGTCATTCCGGTAGACGTTAACCTTTACGGTATCAAAACCGTATCGGATAACGCCCTTCGATTTCTCCAGCAGCGCAATGGAGTTCTTACTGACTAGGAGAACCACCTGCACCGTTGCCCTATTGCTAGGGATCGTTTTCACCACCTTCCATTGTGTTGTTGGAAGTTTCGGATTGAAACTCCGAATAATTTCCAGAATTTCGTCTGCCTTGATTTCGCTTGCGTGCTCTGCTTCCGCTAGAGTGTAGAGATCTGGCATGGTGTTGTGTCTTCTCAAGATTCTGTCTGCTGCCCTCCAATGGTGAAAGCCAACCCTGGCCGGATCAATCCTTACTTCCGGACTCGTAAAGGCAGTGGGTGTCGGCGGTGGACCGCTCGGGGCCCGTGCACCAATTTCTGCTCTCCCATTGGCTGCAATCTGCTTGCCAGGTTGGGTTCTACCGGCGCCTGGAGTACCCCGAGGCGGCCTCCTTACCTTAGCCCTGCCGCCAGTTGACTTGTTAACTACTGCAGAGTCATTGCCCGGTTTTACCATATTCCATGATCTTAAGTGCCTTAAACCCGAATCGCGACTGGTATTTGGGCTCTGCATCGCATAGGCCCTAGGGTTTTTGGGCAGTTGCCCTTCCGACTCTTTAAGAGGGCCGGCCTCTGTTTTGGTTTTTGTTGTTGTTGTCGTTGTTGTTTTCATCTTTTAGTCCCACTAGTAGCGGAGAAAGAGTTCGTCCACCCGGGCAGAGACCCGCGATTCCCAGGGTAAGGCCTCAGTTACACACTGGTTGCGGCCGCGTTCCAGTGGGCTCCGTTCGCGACTGGGCTATTTAGGCGCCCCCAGCCTGGCCGATCATCGGTACGGTGTCGCCTAACGCCTTGATCCAGCGCCTGAAAATACCTCCATACCACGGTCAAAAACCATTTCCATATGACCTAACTATTGAGAAGCTTAGGCACATGACACTGATTTCTGATCTTAGGTGGGCACCCATTCTGACATGCACAGAACACCCAAATATGTGGTGCCCATTACCAGTCGGCACCCTGGCGGAGGGTCCAGCGGAGAAATTTTGCCAACAAAAAAAAATGTAATGTAAAAAAGTAAAAAAAAAATGATTAAGCAAAATTAGGTCCATGAAACGTGCGGCTTCAACAGGATTGGGCCATATGGAGAAGGGTGTTAGTTGGGTGGTTTGGACAAGCTTTCGAATAGGTGTTTGGTGC
Organism: Philophylla caesio; assembly: GCA_963971545.1. Taxonomy (NCBI): domain Eukaryota; kingdom Metazoa; phylum Arthropoda; class Insecta; order Diptera; family Tephritidae; genus Philophylla; species Philophylla caesio. The sequence goes on along the minus strand of OZ020606.1, from coordinate 39,451,277 downwards.
CTTCCAGGGATTCTTCACATGTCAGACATGTATTTGTGGAGTGCAGGTTGATTTTCGATAAGTAGGAGTTTAGCCTATTACAATATTAGGCGTAGTAGCACGACTATGAGCTCCGTGATCATACTACTCGTCACGTAAAAAATGTAATATTGGAATTATGCGCTGCGTTAACGTGCCCTATATTTCGAAAGTCGAAAGTATGTGTTCAGTGAATGTGTACGCTATAGTATCAGATACTCAAGCTTTCATTCGTTAGTAAACAGGCAATCGTACGAGCACAAAATGTTTAGAGCAGAAGCAAAAAATCATTAAAACTATAATAAAAATTAATGAATTTGGTAGCTTATTTAATTTTATTTTTATAAGACACATTTAAATAAGAAAAAAATATAATGGACAAGTGCATAAAACATAGGGTTGGGCATAGTGCACTGAAAAAGAAATGCATTATGCGTTCAACTATCACTATCAGCCGTGCTCCCAGTTTCACATTTCAATTCCACAATGTGATTTTAAAAATTTCCTGTGAAAGTGAATTAGTGTGCTCCCAATTTCAAAAATTTCTTCGCGTATCAGTCCATCCCTGTCACACATATCGGTTATCGTTGTAGCAATTGACAAACAGCTGGGGGGCTACTCTGCAGTTCGTTTCGTTAGAAAATTTGTTCGAACTCGAACGATTGGTACTCTGAACGAGTCTTTCGAGTAGCATTCGCTGAACGTTCGAATTCCATTATGTTTCCTTCGGATTTAATTTATCCCTTTTCGTTTAACGAAAATTTGGTACTCTGTGTTCCGAAAGTAAATGTCAAAATGGTCGAAAGTTGGAAAATTCTATTCGACAACCACCAAGCGAAAATCCAAAAAAATTTAAATTCTCGCAATTAAAATAAAATAAACTGAGATATTTTTATATAAATATTATTTTTTAGGGCGGTTAGGGTTAAGCAACCGAACATGAAGCCAAGACAGTTCGAGATTATGGGTTATTTCATGCAGGAGCTCAGTGATTTACCGAAAAACAAAATTAAGAGTTTGGCTGCCAAGCAAACGTCCAATATCATTTGGAATAGACTGGAAGCAGTACAAATGTTTATTTCTTGTGGGTATAATTAATTGAATGTGTGTCCCGTCTGTTGTCAGCAATACGGCCGGAATACCGCATTTTTCGTAAAAATAGAGTTTAGCCTATGTTTCCTCTGCGTCGGAGCTTTCAAATATTATATGTTGGGGACAAAGCGTTTTTTCAATAGCTTTGCGCACTTCTATGAGACAACGTGACATTGTGTTATTAAATAAGTCCTATTGCCGTATGGAAAAGAATACACGTCACGTCGATATGAGTTACACCGGAAGAGAGAGAGTTTATTAGACAAAAATTAAGTTCATGGGATAATTCACAATAGCTTGTTTACAATGGTAATTCAATCACAATACCCTCACTGAATTATCATTATGTTATATAAACTAAAATTTCAAAGTAACAATTTATCGTATTAAATTATTTAAGTCCTAATTTACTCGTGAAAGTTGATTGTTTTTCAGCGGTTACACCTTTTGTTAGAAAATCGGCTTGCATTTCATTTGATGCCAAATATTTTATTTCAATTTCATTATCATCAAGCTTCTGACGAATAAATTTGGCTTTTATATCTACATGTTTTGTTCTAGAGGAATAAGAGTTGTTTAAAGCAATATGTATAGCGCTCTTATTATCTGAATAAATTATTGTAGTTTTTTCAAAGATAACATTTGATTCCATTTCTAAACGCTTCAGCCATACGCTTTCCTGAATAGCAGATACCAAACAAAGAAACTCAGCTTCTGTCGTGGAAAGCGCTAAAGTACGCTGACGTTTTGTGCCCCATGACACCACTCCACCTTGAAACGTAAAAGCGTAGCCCGTTGTTGATCGCCTACTGTCGATATCAGCAGCCCAGTCTGCATCGCAAAATCCCGTTAATTTATCCGCTTCTCTTTTGTAAACAATTCCCTTAACAATCGTACCCTTGAGATATCGCATAATACGTTTTACCGCAACCCAGTGCGCCTTGCCAGGATTGGTGTTGAAGTGACTTAAAACGTTGACAGCGAAGCTTATGTCAGGACGCGTAACTTGTGCTGCAAACAGAAGACTGCCGATTGCTTGCATGTAGGAAACATTTGACATTTCTTCTCGATCAGCTTTGCTGACACATATCAGACGACAGTCTCTGATTAATGTCAACTGGAGTGGATATTGGATTACATTGATCCATACCAAATCTAAGGAGTACATTGCGAATGTATTGAGACTGGTCTATTTTAATAGACCCCGTAGACTTGTTGCCTGTTATGCAGACACCCAGTATGGAGGAGGCTTCGCCCATGTCTTTCATCTTAAACACATTGCTCAGTTGCCTCTTCAACTGTCGTATCTGCTCAAGAGAACTAGCGAAAATAAGGACATCATCAACGTAAATGGCAACATAGATCAGAGTATTATCAGTTTTTCTGTAATAAACGCACTGGTCCACAATGCTTCGCTGCAGACCAAATCGCAACAATACCTCGTTTAACTTTTCATTCCACACTTTACTCGACTGCTTCAGCCCATGGAGTGACTTCACCAACATGCATACTCTGCCACTGTTATCATTAAAACCTTCTGGCTGTTTAACATATATATCCTCTTTGAGATCGGCGTTCAAAAATGCAGTCACCGGATCCATCTGCTGAATTAATAAATCGTGTTTCGCAGCGAGTGCAAGTAAATACCGAATTGAAGTGTACCTAGCGACTGGAGCGAATGTCTCATCATAGTCGATGCCCTTTACTTGTGAAAAACCTCTCACAACAAGCCTTGCTTTGTACCGAATAGGCCTTTCATCATTATCGGTTTTTAATTTAAAAACCCATTTAGTATCGATTGCCCTCTTACCGCAGGGCAAGTCGGTGAGGTACCAAGTGTTGTTCGTTGTTATTGAATCCATTTCTTCTTTCATAGCTGCCTTGCACTGACACGAATCTTCTCTGGCTAGCGCCTCTTCGACCGTATTAGGATCGGTATAATTTTCGTATACATAACAATTAAAATTTGCATGCTTGCTCGTTTCGATCTACGTAAATCTTGCTGCTCCACCTGCTCATCTTGAGAATCGACACTCTCATATTTCTTTTGACAATTCATTGCTATTTTCCTCCCCTGAATTGGCAGATGGTTGGGGCTCATCCATTTCTACTTTACAATCAATTTCATAATTTTTCACGTCGAAATCCTTGTCGGTATTTATATCATCATATGTATTATCATTGAATTCGGAAAGTTCATTAATATCGGAGTCAAATAAATTAGCCGTGTTCACATCTTTAATACTTTTAGTATTTTCAGAATTTTCGAAAAAAATTGTATCGCGACTAACTATAATTTTTTTCTTTTTTATATCGTATAAACGGTACGCCTTACTTTCATAACTATATCCCAGAAATATACATTCCACCGATTTGTCACTTAGCTTTGTTCGTTTTTCTTTTGGCACGTGGGCGAGTGTTTTGCAGCCAAAAACGCGAATGCGATTTCAACTCGGTTTCTTATTCGTCCATAATTCTTCTGGGGATTTTATGTTGTTTCTGCATGGAAGAAAGTTTATTAAATAAACCGCGGTCATGGCTGCCTCAGCCCAAAAATGTAACCCGGATTCTAATAACAACACCGTACCCTGTCCATTATGGAACGATTCATACGTTCTATAACCCCATTTTGTTGAGGTGTGTAGGGACATTTCTGATGAAGAATACCGTGTTTTTTAAGAAAAGTTTCAAATTCAGCGTTTACAAATTCCGTGCCATTGTCGGTTCGAAAGGTTTTTATTTTGCGTTCGCACTGGTTTTCTACAAAGTTTTTGAATGTAACAAATTCATTAAATGTTTCGGATTTGTGTTTAATTGGCACCGCAAATGTTTTTCGTGAATAACCGTCAATGAACACTAACAAAAATTTGGCACCACCAATCGATTTCACATTTATTGGCCCATAATGTCAGCATGAATAAGATCTAAAAGATTCTTTGCACGAGTACCGATGTTACTGAATGAAGCACGGGCTTGTTTGCCCTATACACAAATAATGCAAGGCCAGTCGACAATGTCAAATTTCACATCGATTGTAGATTTTTTGATCGCTTCCATGCTTGTCTTGCAAAAATGTCCCAATCGGCGATGCCATAAGCTAAAACTGTTACTTACAGACATAGCAACTTCAGTGCGTTGAACTTTCTCAGTATTTAATTTATATAAATCATTCACTACGCTTGCTGTTGCTGCGAAAGGCCTACATGTTGGTCTTGACCAATTTGGTGCTGATATCCTCCTTGGCCCAATGGAGGAATCGATGTTGATTTTCGAGGGGTGTTTAGCTCCGGTAAAATTGAATTTAACACATCCTGAAACGCCTGCCTGTTGAGCGGGAAATGTTGGACAAAACTATAAAAAATAATCATAAATAAGTACATTCAATTTAAATAGTACACCAATAAAACCGTATTGTTACCTTTTATCTCTTTTGCTGAATATATTGCACTCGTTCTGCCACTTCCTAGTCATCTTCATCCAGCCATATCGACACCGAATCCATTTGCAAATTGGTATAATATCGATATATTAAAGTTTAACACAATAATGCGGAAATTAAAATATCAAAACTATAATCACTGCACAACAAATTTATATTTTGTTGTTTTGATTTCATTTTCTTTGCGCATTTTGTTTTGCATTTGACATTTGGCGTACAGTTGCGCTTACTTTTTCTAAATATCTTCGAAGGTTAATTCGAACGAACTAGAGAGTACGAACTTGCTTTCGAATCGAATTTGGCTTTTGAATAGAACTACCTTTCGAATCGAACTACAGAGTAAGGGCCCTGTTGTTGAAATTTCCCTTTCAGATTCAGCTACCTATGCTTTTTGAGGATTCATCAGCAAAACACTTAGTGGTAGATAAAAAACGAATTGAACTATCAATGAAGATTTAGTGATAGTGAAAAAAATATAACTATCACTAAATATTGAGTGACAGTGAAAAAAAATCACTATCACTTCACATTTAGTGATAGTGAAATAAAAAATACATTATCACTAAATATTCAGTGATAGTGAAAACCTTTAGTGAAGATTAACATTTTTCAATAATATAACACTGTCTCTCGAAGAGTAAGAGCAAGACTATGAACAATCATATGTATGAGGGAATTTATTTAAAATAAGCCATATTTTTGAGTAAAGACATATTGTATTTACATATTGACAATTCCAGCAAAGGAAGAGGGCTTTCCACTGGCGCAGAGGAAGGAAGAGCTGTGTTGTATTTTAAAAACATAGTTTTTATAATAGGAAATCGGTGCAGAGGATCAATGCTACTATCATCGCCATTCAAGTACAAAATTACTTCAGTTGCTACACTTCCACAATGGAAGTGTCCTTTTGAGATATAAGCAATGTTTTTCATGAATGTTTGCCTTTTTGAGATATTAGCAATATTTTTCGTTGCAAAATTGTTTCGATAGGATTATATAAAAGGACATTAAATATAAATTCACATGTATTTAGTTAAATATCATTTTTTACTGAAAGTTTAGTGATAGTGCAATTTTTTTTAACTAACACTAAAATTTTAGTTATAGTGAAATATTTTTTCACTATCACTAAATGTTTAGTGATTGTCCAATTTCAATTTCACTATCACTAAACATTTAGTAATAGTGTTTTTATTTTTCACTATCACTAAATGTTTAGTGATAATGGATTTAGCTTTTAACTACCACTAAAAAGACAGTGGTAGTGCAAAAATGCCCAACTCTGATAAAACATCATCCGAACCTGGCAAAAAAATAAGAAACTTTATAAGAAACTATTTCAACTACTTTTGCTTTGGTCGGCAATGAAATTGGATTACTTTTTTCCCTTGGTCGTCTTCTTAGATGTCTTTGTGTATCTACATCACTTTTATCAGATAAACTTTCAAATAAAAATAATAATTCTGCATTTCAACTTTTAAATATTTATTACTCACTTTTGTTTTGTTTGTAAACGCAGGAAATTCGTAAGCATCTTTTAAACAATTTGTATTTCATCTGTTCCATCTTGTAGCAAATTAGTACTAACCAAAACTGCAATTCCCGTAGTTGTTATTTATATTACGTTATAGTATTATGTGGATGAGCAGAGGAATCTACATATACATATATATTTTGCATATATACTGAATTGCACGAGTTAAAAGAGAATTTTTACCTGAAATCTGTGGTAGAGCTCTCTGGTATATCAAACCTTATTTAACCGACAGTGTTCTTGCTGGGTACGTTATGTTAGTTATTGTTTGCCATACTTCAAACAGTCTTTTGTACGATCTGTGACGTTTTTTAATACGATTGCTGTTCAGTTCGCGGAACTAATACTTCGACCGCAGATCTTAATTGGGCCATGGTGACGGGAGACTCACGAGGCAACTGTAAGTCCTCTGCTTCTGCGGGGGGGTTGAACTCTGATATCGGTATTTTGAAGGGTCGTTACCCGCTTCCTTCTAGTTCCAGAGATCACAACACAGCTAAATAATAACCAATAACCACACCACTGTTGGGGCTTCAGTAAAAGGTAAGGCACCTTTGTCTAAAAGACTAAAGTCCGTTGAGGAACAAAAACATGCTCCTAAAACCGTGTTTGAGCCGGAGTGGCCATACCCTAAAGTTACTAGGGACAGAACGCTCATCGGCGCTCTAGCCCAAGAAAATGAGCTCGAGTCAATCCAAAGGCACCAATGGAGGTGGTTGAAGGCCCAGAGCCGCCATTCTTGACCACATAAAGGTGGTGGTTTGTGGCGATGCGAGGTCAGTGGCGTGTAGAAGGTCGCCGTCGCAAAATTGGGGGCTGTCTGTCCCAGGTGGTGGGAAAGACGGCTTTGACGTAGCTGTCGTAGCGGTGCAGGAGATGACACGAACCTCAAACCAAAAGTATACTGTAGTGTGCTTAATGTGGTGGATTTCTTAGCTTATTTCTTATGCTTTGCTAGCAGCTTGCCTTTCCACCTTCAATTAATCAGCTAAATAAATATGTGTTAATACAAGCGTCAGTCGGCAATGATCTTTTCATTTAAACGATCGGTTATTACATGGTGATCCTGCCAAAATTAATAATAATAAAAAAACATTTAAAAACTATTTTTTAAAACTCAAGACTTAGTATGATGCAAAATTGTGTAACGCTCCAACACACAAAATGAAATCAAAAGATACGTGAACAAATAAAACCAAAAAAAAGAGACAATTTTTATATGTACATGTGTAAAAAACTTACAAAAAAATTATGAATTTCAACGCCAGTTACACCAAAACGAGTGAACTATGGCAACTTAAAATATACAAAAAAAAAAAATTATGCATTTTACAATAAATAGATGAAAAAAAAATTATTAGCAAAAAAAAATTTTGCCAAAAATAGTTTCGCCGAGCACTAAGCGTACAAACATTTGCTCTTGAAAGACTGCAAGACAACAAAATCACCTCATATTAGTTTTGAACCACATTAAATTGCAAAATCTGTATCTCTAAAGAAACGGGAAAATAATATTCATGTTATTGTTGGAACTTGAACTTTTTCATGATCGAGCATCGTGCCCTATGTTTCGAACGTCGAAAGTATGTGTTCAGTGAATGTGTACGCTATAGTATCAGATACTCAAGCCTTCATTCGTTAGTAAACAGGCAATCGTACGAGCACAAAATGTTTAGAGCAGAAGCAAAAAATCATTAAAACTATAATAAAAATTAATGAATTTGGTAGCTTATTTAATTTTATTTTTATAAGACACATTTAAATAAGAAAAAAATATAATGGACAAGTGCATAAAACATAGGGTTGGGCATAGTGCACTGAAAAAGAAATGCATTATGCGTTCAACTATCACTATCAGCCGTGCTCCCAGTTTCACATTTCAATTCCATAATGTGATTTTAAAAATTTCCTGTGAAAGTGAATTAGTGTGCTCCCAATTTCAAAAATTTCTTCGCATATCAGTCCATCCCTGTCACACATATCGGTTATCGTTGTAGCAATTCACAAACAGCTGGGGGGCTACTCTGCAGTTCGTTTCGTTAGAAAATTTGTTCGAACTCGAACGATTGGTACTCTGAACGAGTCTTTCGAGTATCATTCGCTGAACGTTCGAATTCAATTATGTTTCCTTCGGATTTAATTTATCCCTTTTCGTTTAACGAAAATTGGTACTCTGTGTTCCGAAAGTAAATGTCAAAATGGTCGAAAGTTGGAAAATTCTATTCGACAACCACCAAGCGAAAATCCAAAAAAATTTAAATTCTCGCAATTAAAATAAAATAAACTGAGATATTTTTATATAAATATTATTTTTTAGGGCGGTTAGGGTTAAGCAACCGAACATGAAGCCAAGACAGTTCGAGATTATAGGTTATTTCATGCAGGAGCACAGTGATTTACCGAAAAAACAAAATAAGGAGTTTGGCTGCCAAGCAAACGTCCAATATCATTTGGAAGAGACTGGAAGCAATACAAATGTTTATTTCTTGTGGGTATAATTAAATGAATGTGTGTCCCATCTATTGCCAGCAATACGGCCGGAATACCGCATTTTTCGTAAAAATATAGTTTAGCCTATGTTTCCTCTGCGTCGGAGCCTTCAAATATTATATGTTGGGGACAAAGCGTTTTTTCAATAGCTTTGCGCACTTCAATGAGACAACGTGACATTGACTGCTGCGAAAGGCGTACATGTTGGTCTTGACCAATTTGGTGCTGATATCCTCCTTGGCCCAATGGAGGAATCGCTGTTAATTTTCGATGGGTGTTTAGTGCCTGCCTGTTGAGCCGGAAATGTTGGACAAAACTATAAAAAATAATCATAAATACATTCAATTTTAATAGTACACCAATAAAACCGTATTGTTACCTTTTATCACTTTTGCTGAATATATTGCACTCGTTCTGCCACTTCCTAGTCATCTTCATCCAGCCATATCGACACCGAATCCATTTGCAAATTGGTATATTATCGATATATTAAAGTTTAACACAATAATGCGGAAATTAAAATATCAAAACTATAATCACTGCACAAAAAAATTTATATTTTGTTGTTTTGATTTCATTTTCTTTGCGCATTTTGTTTTGCATTTGACATTTGGCGAACAGTTGCGCTTACTTTTTCTAAATATCTTCGAAGGTTAATTCGAACGAACTAGAGAGTACGAACTTGCTTTCGAATCGAATTTGGCTTTTGAATAGAACTACCTTTCGAATCGAACTACAGAGTAAGGGCCCTGTTGTTGAAATTTCCCTTTCAGATTCAGCTACCTATGCTTTTTGAGGATTCATCAGCAAAACACTTAAAAATACTTATATTTCAATGAATAACTAATACAGAAATGTCATAAATAGCTTCTACAAACATCAAAGAATATTTAAAAAATTATTCCAATCGAAAATAATTAAACATTCACACACTTTTAGGCAGGGCTGCATATCTTCAGTGGTAGATAAAAAACGAATTGAACTATCAATGAAGATTTAGTGATAGTGAAAAAAAATATAACTATCACTAAATATTGAGTGACAGTGAAAACAAATCACTATCACTTCACATTTAGTGATAGTGAAATAAAAAATGCATTATCACTAAATATTCAGTGATAGTGAAAACCTTTAGTGAAGATTAACATTTTTCAATAATATAACACTGTTTCTCGAAGAGTAAGAGCAAGACTATGAACAATCATATGTATGAGGGAATTTATTTAAAATAAGCCATATTTTTGAGTAAAGACATATTGTATTTATATATTGACAATTCCAGCAAAGGAAGAGGGCTTTCCACTGGCGCAGAGGAAGGAAGAGCTGTGTTGTATTTTAAAAACATAGTTTTTATAATAGGAAATCGGTGCAGAGGATCAATGCTACTATCATTGCCATTCAAGTACAAAATTACTTCAGTTGCTACACTTCCACAATGGAAGTGTCCTTTTGAGATATAAGCAATGTTTTTCATGAATGTTTGCCTTTTTGAGATATTAGCAATATTTTTCGTTGCAAAATTTTTTCGATAGGATTATATAAAAGGACATTAAATATAAATTCACATGTATTTAGTTAAATATCATTTTTTACTAAAAGTTTAGTGATAGTGCAATTTTTTTTAATTAACACTAAAATTTTAGTTATAGTGAAATGTTTTTTCACTATCACTAAATGTTTAGTGATTGTCCAATTTCAATTTCACTATCACTAAACATTTAGTAATAGTGTTTTTATTTTTCACTATCACTAAATGTTTAGTGATAATGGATTTAGCTTTTAACTACCACTAAAAAGACAGTGGTAGTGCAAAAATGCCCAACCCTTACAAAACATCATCCGAACCTGGCAAAAAAATAAGAAACTTTATAAGAAACTATTTCAAGTACTTTTGCTTTGGTCGGCAATGAAATTGGATTACTTTTTTCCCTTGGTCGTCTTCTTAGATGTCTTTGTGTATCTACATCACTTTTATCAGATAAACTTTCAAATAAAAATAATAATTCTGCATTTTAACTTTTAAATATTTATTACTCACTTTTGTTTTGTTTGTAAACGCAGGAAATTCGTAAGCATCTTTTAAACAATTTGTATTTCATCTGTTCCATCTTGTAGCAAATTAGTACTAACCAAAACTGCAATTCCCGTAGTTGTTATTTATATTACTGTTAGTAATACTACAATGAGTATGAGGAATCTACATATACATATATATTTTGCATATATACTGAATTGCACGAGTTAAAAGAGAATCTTTACCTGAAATCTGTGGTAGAGCTCTCTGGTATATCAAACCTTATTTAACCGACAGTGTTCTTGCTGGGTACGTTATGTTAGTTATTGTTTGCCATACTTCAAACAGTCTTTTGTACGATCTGTGACGTTTTTTAATACGATTGCTGTTCTGTTCGCGGAACTAATACTTCGACCGCAGATCTTAATTGGGCCATGGTGACGGGAGACTCACGAGGCAACTGTAAGTCCTCTGCTTCTGCGGGGGGGTTGAACTCTGATATCGGTATTTTGAAGGGTCGTTACCCGCTTCCTTCTAGTTCCAGAGATCACAACACAGCTAAATAATAACCAATAACCACACCACTGTTGGGGCTTCAGTAAAAGGTAAGGCACCTTTGTCTAAAAGACTAAAGTCCGTTGAGGAACAAAAACATGCTCCTATAACCGTGTTTGAGCCGGAGTGGCCATACCCTGAAGTTACTAGGGACAGAACGCTCATCGGCGCTCTAGCCCAAGAAAATGAGCTCGAGTCAATCCAAAGGCACCAATGGAGGTGGCTGAAGGCCCAGAGCCGCCATTCTTGACCACATAAAGGTGGTGGTTTGTGGCGATGCGAGGTCAGTGGCGTGTAGAAGGTCGCCGTCGCAAAATTGGGGGCTGTCTGTCCCAGGTGGTGGGAAAGACGGCTTTGACGTAGCTGTCGTAGCGGTGCAGGAGATGACACGAACCTCAAACCAAAAGTATACTGTAGTGTGCTTAATGTGGTGGATTTCTTAGCTTATTTCTTATGCTTTGCTAGCAGCTTGCCTTTCCACCTTCAATTAATCAGCTAAATAAATCTGTGTTAATACAAGCGTGAGTCGGCAATGATCTTTTCATTTAAACGATCGGTTATTACATGGTGATCCTGCCAAAATTAATAATAATAAAAAAACATTTAAAAACTATTTTTTAAAACTCAAGACTTAGTATGATGCAAAATTGTGTAACGCTCCAACACACAAAATGAAATCAAAAGATACGTGAACAAATAAAACCAAAAAAAAGAGACAATTTTTATATGTACATGTGTAAAAAACTTACAAAAAAATTATGAATTTCAACGCCAGTTACACCAAAACGAGTGAACTATGGCAACTTAAAATATACAAAAAAAAAAAATTATGCATTTTACAATAAATAGATGAAAAAAAAATTATTAGCAAAAAAAAATTTTGCCAAAAATAGTTTCGCCGAGCACTAAGCGTACAAACATTTGCTCTTGAAAGACTGCAAGACAACAAAATCACCTCATATTAGTTTTGAACCACATTAAATTGCAAAATGTGTATCTCTAAAGAAACGGGAAAATAATATTCATGTTATTGTTGGAACTTGAACTTTTTCATGATCGAGCATCGTGCCCTAATTTTCGAACGTCGAAAGTATGTGTTCAGTGAATGTGTACGCTATAGTATCAGATACTCAAGCTTTCATTCGTTAGTAAACAGGCAATCGTACGAGCACAAAATGTTTAGAGCAGAAGCAAAAAATCATTAAAACTATAATAAAAATTAATGAATTTGGTAGCTTATTTAATTTTATTTTTATAAGACACATTTAAATAAGAAAAAAATATAATGGACAAGTGCATAAAACATAGGGTTGGGCATAGTGCACTGAAAAAGAAATGCATTATGCGTTCAACTATCACTATCAGCCGTGCTCCCAGTTTCACATTTCAATTCCATAATGTGATTTTAAAAATTTCCTGTGAAAGTGAATTAGTGTGCTCCCAATTTCAAAAATTTCTTCGCGTATCAGTCCATCCCTGTCACACATATCGGTTATCGTTGTAGCAATTGACAAACAGCTGGGGGGCTACTCTGCAGTTCGTTTCGTTAGAAAATTTGTTCGAACTCGAACGATTGGTACTCTGAACGAGTCTTTCGAGTATCATTCGCTGAACGTTCGAATTCCATTATGTTTCCTTCGGATTTAATTTATCCCTTTTCGTTTAACGAAAATTGGTACTCTGTGTTCCGAAAGTAAATGTCAAAATGGTCGAAAGTTGGAAAATTCTATTCGACAACCACCAAGCGAAAATCCAAAAAAATTTAAATTCTCGCAATTAAAATAAAATAAACTGAGATATTTTTATATAAATATTATTTTTTAGGGCGGTTAGGGTTAAGCAACCGAACATGAAGCCAAGACAGTTCGAGATTATGGGTTATTTCATGCAGGAGCTCAGTGATTTACCGAAAAACAAAATTAAGAGTTTGGCTGCCAAGCAAACGTCCAATATCATTTGGAAGAGACTGGAAGCAGTACAAATGTTTATTTCTTGTGGGTATAATTAATTGAATGTGTGTCCCGTCTGTTGTCAGCAATACGGCCGGAATACCGCATTTTTCGTAAAAATAGAGTTTAGCCTATGTTTCCTCAGCGTCGGAGCTTTCAAATATTATATGTTGGGGACAAAGCGTTTTTTCAATAGCTTTGCGCACTTCTATGAGACAACGTGACATTGTGTTATTAAATAAGTCCTATTGCCGTATGGAAAAGAATACACGTCACGTCGATATGAGTTACACCGGAAGAGAGAGAGTTTATTAGACAAAAATTAAGTTCATGGGATAATTCACAATAGCTTGTTTACAATGGTAATTCAATCACAATACCCTCACTGAATTATCATTATGTTATATAAACTAAAATTTCAAAGTAACAATTTATCGTATTAAATTATTTAAGTCCTAATTTACTCGTGAAAGTTGATTGTTTTTCAGCGGTTACACCTTTTGTTAGAAAATCGGCTTGCATTTCATTTGATGCCAAATATTTTATTTCAATTTCATTATCATCAAGCTTCTGACGAATAAATTTGGCTTTTATATCTACATGTTTTGTTCTAGAGGAATAAGAGTTGTTTAAAGCAATATGTATAGCGCTCTTATTATCTGAATAAATTATTGTAGTTTTTTCAAAGATAACATTTAATTCCATTTCTAAACGCTTCAGCCATACGCTTTCCTGAATAGCAGATACCAAACAAAGAAACTCAGCTTCTGTCGTGGAAAGCGCTAAAGTACGCTGACGTTTTGTGCCCCATGACACCACTCCACCTTGAAACGTAAAAGCGTAGCCCGTTGTTGATCGCCTACTGTCGATATCAGCAGCCCAGTCTGCATCGCAAAATCCCGTTAATTTATCCGCTTCTCTTTTGTAAACAATTCCCTTAACAATCGTACCCTTGAGATATCGCATAATACGTTTTACCGCAACCCAGTGCGCCTTGCCAGGATTGGTGTTGAAGTGACTTAAAACGTTGACAGCGAAGCTTATGTCAGGACGCGTAACTTGTGCTGCAAACAGAAGATTGCCGATTGCTTGCATGTAGGGAACATTTGACATTTCTTCTCGATCAGCTTTGCTGACACATATCAGACGACAGTCTCTGATTAATGTCAACTGGAGTGGATATTGGATTACATTGATCCATACCAAATCTAAGGAGTACATTGCGAATGTATTGAGACTGGTCTATTTTAATAGACCCCGTAGACTTGTTGCCTGTTATGCAGACACCCAGTATGGAGGAGGCTTCGCCCATGTCTTTCATCTTAAACACATTGCTCAGTTGCCTCTTCAACTGTCGTATCTGCTCAAGAGAACTAGCGAAAATAAGGACATCATCAACGTAAATGGCAACATAGATCAGAGTATTATCAGTTTTTCTGTAATAAACGCACTGGTCCACAATGTTTCGCTGCAGACCAAATCGCAACAATACCTCGTTTAACTTTTCATTCCACACTTTACTCGACTGCTTCAGCCCATGGAGTGACTTCACCAACTTGCATACTCTGCCACTGTTATCATTAAAACCTTCTGGCTGTTTAACATATATATCCTCTTTGAGATCGGCGTTCAAAAATGCAGTCACCGGATCCATCTGCTGAATTAATAAATCGTGTTTCGCAGCGAGTGCAAGTAAATACCGAATTGAAGTGTACCTAGCGACTGGAGCGAATGTCTCATCATAGTCGATGCCCTTTACTTGTGAAAAACCTCTCACAACAAGCCTTGCTTTGTACCGAATAGGCGTTTCATCATTATCGGTTTTTAATTTAAAAACCCATTTAGTATCGATTGCCCTCTTACCGCAGGGCAAGTCGGTAAGGTACCAAGTGTTGTTCGTTGTTATTGAATCCATTTCTTCTTTCATAGCTGCCTTCCACTGACACGAATCTTCTCTGGCTAGCGCCTCTTCGACCGTATTAGGATCGGTATAATTTTCGTATACATAACAATTAAAATTTGCATGCTTGCTCGTTTCGATCTACGTAAATCTTGCTGCTCCACCTGCTCATCTTGAGAATCGACACTCTCATATTTCTTTTGACAATTCATTGCTATTTTCCTCCCCTGAATTGGCAGATGGTTGGGGCTCATCCATTTCTACTTTACAATCAATTTCATTATTTTTCACGTCGAAATCCTTGTCGGTATTTATATCATCATATGTATTATCATTGAATTCGGAAAGTTCATTAATATCGGAGTCAAATAAATTAGCCGTGTTCACATCTTTAATACTTTTAGTATTTTCAGAATTTTCGAACTCCACGTCAAAAGGAGCGGACGTGTTAAATAATTTTTTGCCCTGAAGACGATTGCCGGAGTGCAATCGAAATATATCGACAAAGAAAATAAAACTTCGTGTTTTATTTCTATAAAAACTTGACCTCGAGCCAGCAAAAAAACCCCTTATTTAATTTTCGAAAAAAATTGTATCGCGACTAACTATAATTTTTTTCTTTTTTATATCGTATAAACGGTACGCCTTACTTTCATAACTATATCCCAGAAATATACATTCCACCGATTTGTCACTTAGCTTTGTTCGTTTTTCTTTTGGCACGTGGGCGAGTGTTTTGCGGCCAAAAACGCGAATGTGATTTCAACTCGGTTTCTTATTCGTCCATAATTATTCTGGGGATTTTATGTTGTTTCTGCATGGAAGCAAGTTTATTAAATAAACCGCGGTCATGGCTGCCTCAGCCCAAAAATGTTGATGTAACCCGGATTCTAATAATAACACCGTACCCTGTCCATTATGGAACGATTCATACGTTCTATAACCCCATTTTGTTGAGGTGTGTAGGGACATTTCTGATGAAGAATACCGTGTTTTTTAAGAAAAGTTTCAAATTCAGCGTTTACAAATTCCGTGCCATTGTCGGTTCGAAAGGTTTTTATTTTGCGTTCGCACTGGTTTTCTACAAAGTTTTTGAATGTAACAAATTCATTAAATGTTTCGGATTTGTGTTTAATTGGCACCGCAAATGTTTTTCGTGAATAACCGTCAATGAACACTAACAAAAATTTGGCACCACCAATCGATTTCACATTTATTGGCCCATAATGTCAGCATGAATAAGATCTAAAAGATTCTTTGCACGAGTACCGATGTTACTGAATGAAGCACGGGCTTGTTTGCCCTTTACACAAATAATGCAAGGCCAGTCGACAATGTCAAATTTCACATCGATTGTAGATTTTTTGATCGCTTCCATGCTTGTCTTGCAAAAATGTCCCAATCGGCGATGCCATAAGCTAAAACTGTTACTTACAGACATAGCAACTTCAGTGCATTGAACTTTCTCAGTATTTAATTTATATAAATCATTCACTACGCTTGCTGTTGCTGCGAAAGGCCTACATGTTGGTCTTGACCAATTTGGTGCTGATATCCTCCTTGGCCCAATGGAGGAATCGATGTTGATTTTCGAGGGGTGTTTAGCTCCGGTAAAATTGAATTTAACACATCCTGAAACGCCTGCCTGTTGAGCGGGAAATGTTGGACAAAACTATAAAAAATAATCATAAATAAGTACATTCAATTTAAATAGTACACCAATAAAACCGTATTGTTACCTTTTATCTCTTTTGCTGAATATATTGCACTCGTTCTGCCACTTCCTAGTCATCTTCATCCAGCCATATCGACACCGAATCCATTTGCAAATTGGTATATTATCGATATATTAAAGTTTAACACAATAATGCGGAAATTAAAATATCAAAACTATAATCACT
Organism: Philophylla caesio; assembly: GCA_963971545.1. Classification (NCBI taxonomy): domain Eukaryota; kingdom Metazoa; phylum Arthropoda; class Insecta; order Diptera; family Tephritidae; genus Philophylla; species Philophylla caesio. The sequence continues at coordinate 39,434,385 of OZ020606.1, read as the reverse complement.
GCACAACAAATTTATATTTTGTTGTTTTGATTTCATTTTCTTTGCGCATTTTGTTTTGCATTTGACATTTGGCGAACAGTTGCGCTTACTTTTTCTAAATATCTTCGAAGGTTAATTCGAACGAACTAGAGAGTACGAACTTGCTTTCGAATCGAATTTGGCTTTTGAATAGAACTACCTTTCGAATCGAACTACAGAGTAAGGGCCCTGTTGTTGAAATTTCCCTTTCAGATTCAGCTACCTATGCTTTTTGAGGATTCATCAGCAAAACACTTAAAAATACTTATATTTCAATGAATAACTAATACAGAAATGTCATAAATAGCTTCTACAAACATCAAAGAATATTTAAAATATTATTCCAATCGAAAATAATTAAACATTCACACACTTTTAGGCAGGGCTGCATATCTTCAGTGGTAGATAAAAAACGAATTGAACTATCAATGAAGATTTAGTGATAGTGAAAAAAAATATAACTATCACTAAATATTGAGTGACAGTGAAAACAAATCACTATCACTTCACATTTAGTGATAGTGAAATAAAAAATGCATTATCACTAAATATTCAGTGATAGTGAAAACCTTTAGTGAAGATTAACATTTTTCAATAATATAACACTGTTTCTCGAAGAGTAAGAGCAAGACTATGAACAATCATATGTATGAGGGAATTTATTTAAAATAAGCCATATTTTTGAGTAAAGACATATTGTATTTATATATTGACAATTCCAGCAAAGGAAGAGGGCTTTCCACTGGCGCAGAGGAAGGAAGAGCTGTGTTGTATTTTAAAAACATAGTTTTTATAATAGGAAATCGGTGCAGAGGATCAATGCTACTATCATTGCCATTCAAGTACAAAATTACTTCAGTTGCTACACTTCCACAATGGAAGTGTCCTTTTGAGATATAAGCAATGTTTTTCATGAATGTTTGCCTTTTTGAGATATTAGCAATATTTTTCGTTGCAAAATTTTTTCGATAGGATTATATAAAAGGACATTAAATATAAATTCACATGTATTTAGTTAAATATCATTTTTTACTAAAAGTTTAGTGATAGTGCAATTTTTTTTAATTAACACTAAAATTTTAGTTATAGTGAAATGTTTTTTCACTATCACTAAATGTTTAGTGATTGTCCAATTTCAATTTCACTATCACTAAACATTTAGTAATAGTGTTTTTATTTTTCACTATCACTAAATGTTTAGTGATAATGGATTTAGCTTTTAACTACCACTAAAAAGACAGTGGTAGTGCAAAAATGCCCAACTCTGATAAAACATCATCCGAACCTGGCAAAAAAATAAGAAACTTTATAAGAAACTATTTCAACTACTTTTGCTTTGGTCGGCAATGAAATTGGATTACTTTTTTCCCTTGGTCGTCTTCTTAGATGTCTTTGTGTATCTACATCACTTTTATCAGATAAACTTTCAAATAAAAATAATAATTCTGCATTTTAACTTTTAAATATTTATTACTCACTTTTGTTTTGTTTGTAAACGCAGGAAATTCGTAAGCATCTTTTAAACAATTTGTATTTCATCTGTTCCATCTTGTAGCAAATTAGTACTAACCAAAACTGCAATTCCCGTAGTTGTTATTTATATTACTGTTAGTAATACTACAATGAGTATGAGGAATCTACATATACATATATATTTTGCATATATACTGAATTGCACGAGTTAAAAGAGAATCTTTACCTGAAATCTGTGGTAGAGCTCTCTGGTATATCAAACCTTATTTAACCGACAGTGTTCTTGCTGGGTACGTTATGTTAGTTATTGTTTGCCATACTTCAAACAGTCTTTTGTACGATCTGTGACGTTTTTTAATACGATTGCTGTTCTGTTCGCGGAACTAATACTTTGGCCGCAGATCTTAATTGGGCCATGGTGACGGGAGACTCACGAGGCAACTGTAAGTCCTCTGCTTCTGCGGGGGGGTTGAACTCTGATATCGGTATTTTGAAGGGTCGTTACCCGGTTCCTTCTAGTTCCAGAGATCACAACACGTATTGGCTAGAAACTTTAAACGTAATTGATACTGAAAAGATAACTTCATAACTAGTAGAAAGCTACATATAACAATGTACGAAGTATAATTTGTTATAGTTTCAATAACATCACAGCTGATCAAAAATTAATTTTAACAAAAGAATTTAACCAATTAGGAGACAACCTTTTGAAGATATTTGCAAAGCATAATATTCACATCCACATACCACTCAATATTGATACACCTGTGAAGTTAGAACAAGACACTAGAGGAAGTAGTGACAGTGATATTCAGATACAGATTCACAGCTCGACGCGATAGACAACTTGCCACAATCAAACATTGAGTCATTGATATTAGCCGAAATCATAAATGTGCGACAAAATAACAAGTCTGCAACTGCTTACGCAAAAAAAGGTTGAGAATATGACAAAACAGTTAGAAGACGCTTACGTATCAAATGGTCTGAAATCTGAGTTAGCAAGTAAGTACTCAACTCAAACTGCAGTTAAGGCATTGATAAATAATTGCAACTTAGATAAAGTTAAAGTTATAATGGAAGCAGGTCAGTTTCATAATATGAATGAAGCTGTTAGCAAATTCATTAACACTTGCACGGAGGCACTAGTTAACAAAACACTATTTTATATGTTAACCGCAATCGGCAGAATACTAGGTATATCAGTCGAGGTAGTAACAATTATTATCGCCAAAATCGAGTGCGTAGCTTTAATAATGGGAGATACCATAATTTTAATGACCGAGGTCGCGGTCATACGCAATATCGCTATCGCGGTCATAGAAATTTTAGTAACAACAATAATCAAACAAGAAATATAAGATTCACTAATCAAGACACTAATTCGGAAAACTTTCACTCCCCCCTGAATACAACCAACTAAAGCTCCAGCATGTATTTAATCTAAATCTAAACCTCAACAGTTACGTAACATTAAACACAACATTTAACTATAAAAAATCCGTATTTATCATCGATACAGGAGCTGACATTTCCATCTTTAAGGTAAATTTCATCAAACACCAATGTTCTATAAACTCCAGCTCCAAAGTACAATTGAGGGGTATAGGAGAAGGTGTTGTTAAATCTTTAGGAAACCCCTTTGCTGATCTTTTGTTAAAAAACTGTCGTAGAAATCATAACTTTCAGATAGTTGATGAAAATTTCCCGATACCGGCAGACGGCATTGGGTTTAGATTTCATAAAAAATATCAACTGCTTTTTAACTTATGAGCGAAACCAAGGTTGGATAACAATACGTCCAAGGAACGCCTGTAAAAATATAGCTATTCGCTTCTATGACACACCACCCTCAAATGCCTTATCTGTACCAGCGAGGTCGACAGTAATAAGAAAAATTTCTGTAGAATCATCAGAAGATGTATTCATCCCAAATCAAAATATATATAATGGTGTGTTCATAGCAAATACACTAGCATCCAGCAAATGCCCATATGTTCAAATCATAAATACTACAGACGAAAATATTGTTATTCAAAGCCCTAAAATTTTAACAGAAATTATTTCAAATTATAACATAGTAGTTATAAACAAACAGCAACAAAATGATCAAGACACAATTTTGGAAAAACTCCCTAACAAATTCCCAGAGTTTATAAAAAACGTTTGAAACAATTATGCTCTAACTTCATAGATGTATTCGCATTGGAAACAGATCCAATTAACGCAAATAACTTTTATAAACAAAGATTGCATCTTAAAGATACGAAACCAGATTATATTAAAAATTATAGAATTTCGCATACACAAAAAGATGAAGTTAACAGACAGGTAGATAAACTAATAAAAGATAAAATAGTCGAACTGTCAATATCAGAGTATAATAGTCCAATTTTATTAGTACCTAAAAAGCCTCTGCCAGGACAGAAGGAAAAACGATGGCGCCTTGTGGTGGATTACAGACAAATTAATAAAAAAATAGTAGCGGACAAGTTCCCATTACCACGCATTGACGATATTCTAGATCAAACGGGAAGAGCTAAATATTTTTTTTGCCTGGATCTTATGTCTGGCTTCCACCAAATTGAACTCCAAGTGGACTCAAGAGACCTAACGTCATTTTCAACCGAAAAAGCCTCGTTTCGTTTTAAAAGGCTCCCTTATAGTCTAAAAGTGGCACCGAACTCTTTCCAACGCATGATGTCCTTAGCTTTCGCAGGGTTAACACCAGATCAAGCATTTTTATGCATGGACGACCTGGTCGTAATTGGTTGTTCAGAATCACATATGCTTAAAAATCTTCACGACTTCTTCTTTCTTTAGCCACGAAGTGACATTTTTGGGTCATAAATTTACATTAAATGGAATCATGCCTGATGACAGTAAATTGTAGTTAATCGAAAATTATCCAAAACCTTGCAATGGCGAGGAGGCCAAAAGAGTTGTAGCTTTTTGTAACTACTACAGGAGATTTATCCCTAACTTCGCAGATTATTCACGGCACCTGACGAATTTATGCAAAAAAAAGCTCAATTTTTATGGACACAGGAATGTGAAAACGCATTCAAGTTTTAAAAAAAAACTCGCTTTTAAGCCCATTACTTCTACAGTACCCTGAATTTGGTAAGCAATTTTGCCTAACTACTGACGCAAGTAAATATGCATGTGATGCCGTATTAAGTCAGGAGTGTGGCGGTAAGCAACTACCAATCGCCTATGCATCGAGATCAATCACAAAAGGCGAAAGTAATAAATCCGTAATAGAGCAAGAGCTATCCGCCATTCACTGGGCCATTAATTATTTCAGACCTTATCTTATGGGACAAAGTTTTTAGTTAAAACTGATCATAGACCGCTGTCGTATTTATTTTCGATGAAAAACCCATCATCCAAGTTAACAAGAATGAGACTAGATTTAGAAGAGTACGATTTCGAAATCGAGTATATCAGGGGGAAAGAAAATTTTGTAGCCGATGCTTTATCACGTATTGACTTCAATCGAATAAAAGAGATAAATAAAACAAACAAAACTATTTTTAAAGTAACCACAAGATCAAAATCAAAAATCAATTTAAAGAAAGAAGGAAAACAACTAATAGATCAACAAACAAATTTTCCAAAAGTGTATGAGGCGATTAATATTAACGAAGTAAGAAAATGGATATGTCTTAGATTTAAAGCTCATCAATGATACTTACAGCTCTCTAGAAAAATCATAAGCAGAATTGATTTAAGTGATATTGTTATTCATGGGAAACTTGATCTTGATCAATTCTTCCCAAGGCTAGAATTTGACGCCGGTAACAAAAATTGCGTTAAATAAAAACTATCATCGGGAGAAAATATATTTAATACAATAAGAATTCAAGAATTTAAAGACAAAGGGAATAAAATATTAATGAACTTAAAAATCGCTATAACACCAAACATTAAAGTAATTGAAAATAATCAGGAAAAAATTTCATTGTTAGAAAAATTCCATGATGATCCACTGTTTGGTGGTCATGTTGGAGTTTCAAGATTACTAAATAAACTAAAAAAATAAATTTATTGGAAAAATATGACATCAGATATAAGAAACTATATAAAAAATGTAGGCAATGTCAAATAAATAAAAGCTTGCGGAAAATCAAAGAGCCAATGTCTATTACTCCCACCCCGGCCAAAGCATTTGACGTTGTCCTTATTGATTCCGTTGGCCCTCTTCCTAAATCAGAAAAGAATAATGAATATGCTATTAGATTAGTATGTGACCTAACGAAATACGTAGTAGCAATACCTGTAAAAGACAAATTTTGCAAAAACCATAGCCCGTAATATATTTGAAAGATTTATCTTAATATACGGCCCAATGAAAAAAATTATTACTGACATATCTACCAACCGTAGTGACTGGGATGAGCTCCAAACTCATGTTCCAAACCTCTCTCCACCCTCGCAAGATACCTCCGATTACACAGCCCTCACTCCTGGCCATTTCCTCAGAGGCGATTCACTTCTGTCCATCTCTGAGCCAGAAACGCAGTATCTTTCACTAATAAATAGATGGGAACGAATTAAAATTCTCCATCATAAATTCAGTCGTCGTTGGAAGGAAGAATATCTTAAAGACCTCCATAAAAGATATCGATGGAAAAATGCTTAAGAAGCCCAAAAATTGGTGAATGCGTCCTTATTCACGAAATATGTCTCTCCCGTACCGAATGGCGACTCGGGGGCATAGAACAGGTACATCACGGCTCTGATGGTCATATAAGAGGAGTTGACCTACGTACGCAAACCGGCAAACTTACTCGAGCGCTCGTTAAACTATGTTTCCTTCCAAACATAAATAATATCGATACCACACATTTCGATAATCAACCGCATTAAACCACTTAAATTGTCTAAAATATATAATCCAAAAACAGAAATGCAAGACGTTGCCCCCTCTGTGCCGATCCGTTCGACAATTACTGTGCCACGCAGTGCTGCAGCTCCGGCACCCACCGTCCACAGCAGCGGTCCGCCTACCGCAGCACCCCGCTCTCGACGCAACACCATCACTGCTGTAGCCGCAGTTGCTACCGCACCAGCCGCAGCAGCATGAACAATAGCGAGTCCGCCCGGCACCCAATGTTTCGGAGTATGCAGCCCTCACAGCGACAGCAGATAGTACAAGCACACGGTTTCTGCTTTAACTGCTTGGCGCGGTAGCATGCCACCAGAGCGTGCACCTCCGAGGAGACGTGCCGTTTGTGTGACAGGCCGCACCACACCGCTCTAGCCAAAGTGTAGCACCAGAGCGCCCCATTCCGCGCTACAACGCGCGGCAAAGACCGCAACCAGCCTACACTCCGCGATACATTTATACATATACATTTAAAACACAATTTATACCAAAACCACACATAAATACATACAAATATACATGTAAAAATACTCGTATAGCACAAAAAAGACAATTTTGCGATCATTAGACCGAAACGGACGAGTTCGCCCCCTCCGGCGATTATCATAAATTTATTTTAATAAAGTTTGTATTTAACATTCGTGATTTTATTTAAAATACAAGATTGTGTAAAAAGTGGTGAGTGGTCGAAGTGTAACAAGTAAAAGTGCAGCGAGTGCAAGTGCAGGGAAAGTGCAGATCTAGATGGAGATTCAGGTGAAATGGAAGATAGTGTTATAAGACTAGCATACGAGAAAGTGGAGCACCAATCAGTTGACAATACGTACGACAAAATCACTCGACCTTATAAGATCCTCAATCTATGACAGAAAGTGGCATGCTTTATTATAAACTGTTTAAAACGCAGAATTTACGACGCGCCACTGTCGCCGCGGGAAAGTACTATATGGACAATATCGGCCCTTACGGGCGCTGCGATCCAAAATGAAGTACATCCTAGGAGTAGTTGACGCTTTCACGAAATTCGTATAATTAAACCCAACCAATTCAACCAGTACCCGGGAAGTCAACGGAGATTTAGATAAATATTTTAGTTACTGCAGCCGACCAAGACAAATCATTTCGGACCGTGGTACATCCTTACTTTGTTAGAGTTCAGTGAAGCAGTTGCGTCCCATCAGGCCAATGGAAGTGGAAAGGATTAATACAGTAATCAAAGCTATGTTAGAAAAGTTTACTGACCCTCTAAACCACGCCGACTGGCCAAGCCGGCTTGTACAAGTAAAATACGCGATGACTAACTCGACCCATAGAATTTCTGCATCATTCGTTTTGTCTTCTTACCAGCCAAATATTTTTAATATCGATTTGAAGTTAGTACTATCGTATAGGGGAATTTATCACGTTTTAGGCCCTGTTGTTTGACATAGCTCGACAGCCACTAGCCCGATTTAGTTGAAATAAATTTAAAAAAAATAGAATTACAATTTCCTTAATCTGTTCATATATTGTTTTCCTATACAAGCAACAGTTTCCAAGTTAAAAATAAAATTTTTTTATTTTTAATTCATAAAAAATACAAAACGGAAATAAGTTTCAAGTCTAGTTACTTTTTCGCAAAGTCACATAACCTATAAGCAAAATGAGACAAAGATCATGAAAATCGATGAACGCGTTTCGCTTTTATTCGCAATTGAGTAAAGGTATGAATTTCAAAAATTTGCTCGACATATGCACAACATTGAACATTGAACTGAAAAATGTTGTACTGTGTAAGACTCCATTATTATTTCATCCGAAAAAAATTACACTTCTGTCAAGTATGTATTTGTTAATCCAGTACTAGTCCTGAATCCTGAATCCTCAATCATATAGAACGCGACGAACGATTTGATGATTGCAGTATATCCCAAAATCATGTTTAACCTCGGTTTTTGTTTTATGAACACTTTTCTTTGGATCTCTCTGTATATTACGATCAATTAGGCGATTTTCAGTGCTGGTATGATTCAAATATAAAAGCTTGGGTAAATAATGACAGCGAAATTTGGTTCTGTCTTACTAAAGGTTGCATTTACGAAGGAAGTAGAAATGGGGCAAATGTAATCCCCTTTTGCGAAAAGCTGGTACAGCAAGTTGTTCATTGGTAGTATAAAGTAAACTACATTATAACAAAATATATTTTGGAGAAATTGTCAAATATTATAATTATATGCAAAAAGTTTTACACCGGTAAAGACTGTGACGCTTATTAACGTGAATTCAATGTTATTTGAGATTTTGAAAATAAATTCTGAATGCATAATCATCATCGAAAGCATTTCTTAAATTACCTTTGTACTCTAGAAAAGATTGTTGAGATGCAGTTCTCGACACGCAGAGGTGGAAATGCCTTAAAACAAACGCTATGAATTTGAGAGGCTCCAAACTCATGTGGAGTCTATTTCCGGCAGGTGCGGAAACTTAGGTATCTAGACAAAAACGTCCATTGGACAAGGAGCGATATTTTATCAGTTATTGATCTGCAAAATTCCACAAATACGGTACGTTTGCGTACTCGTATAAAAGGCATTCCACACTATTTCAAAAACGAAAACCTGTAGAGCTATTTTTCGGACGACGTGTAGCCTCTGATCCTTTCCAAGTTGAAGTCGAAAAACAAAAGAATATTCAGAGACTTCAACGCAAACAAGATGCTGATCTAAATTACCACAACAAAAAAAGAAACCCTTACAAAGGCTATAATGTGGGCGACGTGATATTTGTAAAAACATATAAAATAATAGGAAATAAACTTACATGACGTTACAAAGAAGAAACCACAAACAAATCTTTAGATGATAAAAGTGATTTCTTGTTTTGTAGGGAACAACATGACAAACCTCATTAGATACATACCGTTTCTATTAAAACTTTTTACGACAGGCCACTGTGAAACCCAAGTTTTAGATTACAGCAATTTCCAAATTATTGCAATCGAGAAGGGAATTGCACTGCTACAGACCGGTACATTCAGACTCATACACAAAATAACCACGACATTGAAATAGTAAAAAACATACTTGACGGACTCAAACCTTGACGAAAACGATCACTGAACATACTAGGGACAGCTTGGAAATGGTTAGCAGGTACACCAGACCACGACGATTCTCAACTGATATCCGACCAAACCAACAACTTACTGACTAATAATGACAAACAGGTAATCATTAACAGTAAAACGATCAAGTGAAATAGCAAAAAAGAGATTATTCGCAATATAGAACGCAAACTGAAAATAATTAAAGAGAAATTGGTTCAGATAGATTACTCGATACAGTGGGCCAAATAGAACGCAAACTGAAAATAATTAAAGGGAAATTGGTTCAGATAGATTACTCGATACAGTGGGCCAAAACCAGCATCGTCAACTCATTTATCTTATCAAATTTTGAAACTAATATTACAAAAACCCTCTTCGAAGAACAAAAAATGCCTTTTGTAAATCTAATAGAAGCCTTGGAGTTCAGCGAAGTTAAAGTCGCATCAAATCAATCAACGCAGCTCCATACAGACAAAAGACAACGTAATTATAATATTGAGGCACAGACTACGAAGACGTTATGGACAAAAATGAAGAAGCAGGACAATCATTACATGACTATGTTTATCCCTCTGAAAATCTAGAAGATAATTACCAAACAGAACCCGATTCCTCCGAAAATATTGATTTTACAGATATTCATTTTTTAGGATGAATAACTCTTTATTGCCATATATTGAAGGAAATGGAGAGATAATGAAAATATTAAAAGATACAGGGTCTTAAAAAACTATGTGCAGCCCCAGTTTGCAATAAAGCCTATCAGAAACGATACTCCTTTTTTCGCATCCGCAAACGTCTTCGGTTCGAAAGGCCAAACCATAAAATTGTTCTTGAAGCCAACGTTGAAATCCTTTCACGCCATTATAGGAAATGATTCAATAAAAGAGCTAGATGCAGTAATACATGCAAAGGATAACTACATATATGTCAATAGGCAAAAATAGAGTTAAAATCAAATTGAAGCAACAATTCTCACAGGACGTAAATCTTATAAATATCAGGACTGAACATCTAAATCAAATTCAAAAAGAAAAATTACAAAACTTAGTTAACAATTTCAAGACGCTATTTGCCGATCCCGAAGAAAAATTACCTTTTACTACTACAGTAAAAGGCGAAATTCGCACCACCACAGACATACCGTTACTGAAACTGATTACTCTGACGAGAAATTAATCGAAATTTTAAAACCATATTTAAATCCAACAGTAGTGAACGGCTTAAGCACTGAAGAGCATATTCTTGGAAAAATACAATATATACACTTCAGAAACTATAAAATTAGATTCACGCGCAAAATGTTAAAAGACCTAACGGACGCAGCTGAACAAGAGAATGAAATCTTAAAAGAACACAAACGCGCACACTGCAGTGCACGCGAAAATAAAGAGCAGCTCTTACGATCATTCTATTTCCTAAAAATGCAATCAAAAATAGATTCAATAATAAATCAATGTAAAATTTGTAAAACACAAAAATACGAAAGACACCCTCCAAAACCCATTATTCAACCGACTCCTATTCCATAATATCCTGTACAGATCGTGCATTTAGAAATTTACTTCACAAACGGCAGAGTTATCCTTACTGCTATAGATAAGTTTAGTAAAATGCACAAGCGGCATTAGTTAGATCAAGAGCCACACAACATATTAAAGAACCTCTTAGAAGACTACTGATGTGTTTTGGAATACCAGAAATAATAGTTATTGACAACGAAAAATCATTAGGATCAGCTTCAATAGTACATATCTTAGAAGATGAATTAAATATAGAAATATTTAAATGCCCACCTTACACCAGTACAGTAAACGGACAAATCGAACGTTGCCATAGCACTTTATCAGAAATAATGCGTTGCCTGAAGGCAGACCTTCACAGACCTCCTCGACAAATCCATTTGGAAATACAATTATTCTATTCATTCTACTACAAAACGAAAACCTGTAGAGCTATTTTTCGGACGACGTGTAGCCTCTGATCCTCTCCAAGTTGAAGTCGAAAAACAAAAGAATATTCAGAGACTTCAACGCAAACAAGATGCTGATCTAAATTCCACAACAAAAAAAGAAACCCTTACAAAGGCTATAATGTGGGCGACGTGATATTTGTAAAAACAAATAAAAGAATAGGAAATAAACTTACATGCCGTTACAAAGAAGAAACCACAAACAAATCTTTAGATGATAATAGTTATTTTTTGTTTTGCAGGGAACAACATGACAAACCTCATTAGATACATACCGTTTCTATTAAAACTTTGACGACAGGCCACTGTGAAACCCAAGTTTTCGATTACAGCAATTTCCAAATTATTGCAATCGAGAAGGGAATTGCACTGCTACAGACCGGTACATTCAGACTCATACACAAAATGAACCTAAATCAATACAAGGACGCTTAGACATCTTAGACATTGAATCTACTACCAAGACCTACGTGACATCCAAGGACAGCAGTTAAATTTTCCTCAACCACGACATTGAAATAGTAAAAAACATACTTGACGGACTCAAACCTTGACGAAAACGATTATTGAACATGCTAGGGACAGCTTGGAAATGGTTAGCAGGTACACCAGACCACGACGATTTTCAACTGATATCCGACCAAACCAACAACTTACTGACTAATAATGACAAACAGGTAATAATTAACAGTAAAACGATCAAGTGAAATAGCAAAAAAGAGATTATTCGCAATATAGAACGCAAACTGAAAATAATTAAAGAGAAATTGGTTCAGATAGATTACTCGATACAGTGGGCCAAATAGAACGCAAACTGAAAATAATTAAAGAGAAATTGGTTCAGATAGATTACTCGATACAGTGGGCCAAAACCAGCATCGTCAACTCATTTATCTTATCAAATTTTGAAACTAATATTACAAAAACCCTCTTCGAAGAACAAAAAATGCCTTTTGTAAATCTAATAGAAGCCTTGGAGTTCAGCGAAGTTAAAGTCGCATCAAATCAATCAACTTTGTTGTACATTGTTTCACTACCATTAACAGAAAAAAATAGTTCTAAGAAGTTGTTACTAAAACCTGTAAAAACGAAAAATGTTAGCATTAAGTTGGAATTTGCAAGTATAATATTTTGTAAAAATGAAATTTTGGGAATCAAAAACAAATGTAATACTTTAGACGGAATATCAATTTGTAAAGCCTCGAACTTTGCAAATATAACTAGCTCTAAGTGCATCCCTAATCTTATTAAAAGCTTGCCTTCAACATACACCACAACCAACAATCAACATTTACCGACAATCGAAGAAATAACACCCAACATCCTTCTACTAAATGATCACAGAGGAGAGGTATCAATAGATGGCAGATCCGTATCTTTACAAGGAACATTTCTTATTCACTATATAAATTCTACAATATTGGTGCAAAATCAATTATTCAAAAGCAAACAGATATCAGCTGCCAAACCACTACCTGCAATAGCACAAATTTCGAATGTGACCAATATATTTAAAGAAGCCCTGTCCTTACAGATGCTGAAAGAATTACAGATAGGTAACACGGAACAGCTGAGAGGATTCAAGTACAAATATCGCGATAGCCTAACCACTAATTTTATCATCCTTGTCGTAATAATCAGTCTTCTGTCATACAGGACTTACATCTCCAGAAGGAACTATAAAGTAACCATACAAACACCAAAAAATCTGACCGATGACCTTTCTTGTACTTCAAACCACAACAGCGAGGTCACTGTTGAACTTAAAGGGGGAGGAGTTACCTCCACAAAAGTTAACAGCGCAGTTCCCACGTGCAACGCATTTTCTCCTGACGCCATGTCTACGAATTTCGGATATCGGATCACACAATGTAACCATGTGAAACAAACTTGGCACATGTTAGGTGCATGTGACAGAGCGCCGCGGCAAGCTTATGTTAAGAACAAAATGTAAATGCTAGTTTAGTTCAGTTTTTGTGCTCAATAAAGATGTGCTCATAGAGCACTAATTAATTTTTTTACAACTCTAAATTAATATCGAGTTAATTTATATACATAATTGGTTTATAAATTTATTATATTTTAAAACAATTGTATATGTTAATACATATATGTGTTGAACTTAATCTGTTTTTTTTTTTTAAGTTTAAATGTCGACTACAAGATGAACAGTGAAATTTTAATGTAAAGAAGTATAAAAACATACTATATTGTATAAAAATTAATACTGGTCTATAATGCTGAAAATTTAAGGAGACGTGTTGTTGTAATATGTGAATATTTCAACATCATTATTTAAAGTACGATTATTAAGATTTTCATACCTGTGGCAGCATTACTTTAAGAAAAAGACTGTGCGTTTAGTGAGCTCAGCAGAATAGCTGAGAAACAGACGAACAGAGATTCGCCACCGAGCAAACCTCGACTTTCGCTCACTACCTCTTGTGGGCGGGTAAGCGTGATTTAACTACAGTGTGTTTGATCACCCGAATAAACGAGTATATACATACCTAATTATTGTAAACATACATATATAAATCAATAAATGGATAAATATAATAAATTAATTATTCTCAAAAATAAAACATTTATAAACTTAACACGATTTGTATTTGAAATACAATTCAATTAAATCCCCAATGCAAGGGATTAACAGCAGGTAGCAGCATTACAGCCTAACCTAATATTCGCGCACTCCGGCCATTTTCTGTCAAATGTTTGTCATGCTCGTACAACTTGTATGCGAGCAACCCAAATTGAACGGCCTGCGTCAGAAGCTAACTCAATTTACAATTTGAGTTTTGCGTGACGTTTCGATTTGACGTTTGTGCTATTGACGTTTGCATTCATTTGTAAAAAAACATTTGATATTTGGCGCGGTTATGGAGGCAAGTTATAAATATTTAATTGTTTTTACAAAGTTAACAAATAATTTCTTTTTCTTTACAGATTTGCAACGAGAAATTGATCGAAGCTGTGCGGGAGCATGAATGCCTCACTTTAAAGAGGCACAAAAGCTATAAAATAAAGGCGACGAAAGACGTGGCTTGGGAGGCAGTAGCTTCACAGCTGGTAAATACACGTAAGTTATCTTTTATGTGCTTTGCATGTATGTATGTAAATTAATTAAAACTCTCTTTGCTTTTGCAGCCTACAACTGTAAAACAAGGTGTCGGTTCCTATGTGACCGCAACAGAAAGGAGGCGAGCGATGACTCTGTTCCCTGTGGCAGTGTCAGCAGCTTTCGCAAGCCATGGAAGCTCAAAGAAGCGATGTCGTTTTTGGGCGAATCTGTTGTGGCAGAGAGGTGAGTGCAAATTTCACAAGTAAAATCATGCTTTTTATTAATTTTGCCTTTAATTCTCATTTTAGTACTACATCCAACGTCAACGACGACTTCGATTCCAATAAACCACCGAACAAACCTGAGCCAATGGAAGTAGATCAAAGCGCTCAAACACGTAATGTCAATTATATGAATCGACCGGCGCAAAATAATTCTTCTCAAGGTAAGAGACCAGCATCAACGCAGCTCCATACAGACAAAAGACAACGTAATTATAATATTGAGGCACAGACTACGAAGACGTTATGGACAAAAATGAAGAAGCAGGACAATCATTACATGACTATGTTTATCCCTCTGAAAATCTAGAAGATAATTACCAAACAGAACCCGATTCCTCCGAAAATATTGATTTTACAGATATTCATTTTTTAGGATGAATAACTCTTTATTGCCATATATTGAAGGAAATGGAGAGATAATGAAAATATTAAAAGATACAGGGTCTTACAAAAACTATGTGCAGCCCCAGTTTGCAATAAAGCCTATCAGAAACGATACTCCTTTTTTCGCATCCGTCTTCGGTTCGAAAGACCAAACCATAAAATTGTTCTTGAAGCCAACGTTGAAATCCTTTCACGCCATTATTGGAAATGATTCAATAAAAGAGCTAGATGCAGTAATACATGCAAAGGATAACTACATATATGTCAATAGGCAAAAATAGAGTTAAAATCAAATTGAAGCAACAATTCTCACAGGACGTAAATCTTATAAATATCAGGACTGAACATCTAAATCAAATTCAAAAAGAAAAATTACAAAACTTAGTTAACAATTTCAAGACGCTATTTGCCGATCCCGAAGAAAAATTACCTTTTACAACTACAGTAAAAGGCGAAATTCGCACCACCACAGACATGCCGTTACTGAAACTGATTACTCTGACGAGAAATTAATCGCAATTTTAAAACCATATTTAAATCCAACAGTAGTGAACGGCTTAAGCACTGAAGAGCATATTCTTCGAAAAATACAATATATACACTTCAGAAACTATAAAATTAGATTCACGCGCA
This sequence comes from Philophylla caesio, assembly GCA_963971545.1. NCBI lineage: Eukaryota > Metazoa > Arthropoda > Insecta > Diptera > Tephritidae > Philophylla > Philophylla caesio. The sequence continues at coordinate 39,418,581 of OZ020606.1, read as the reverse complement.
AAATGTTAAAAGACCTAACGGACGCAGCTGAACAAGAGAATGAAATCTTAAAAGAACACAAACGCGCACACTGCAGTGCACGCGAAAATAAAGAGCAGCTCTTACGATCATTCTATTTCCTAAAAATGCAATCAAAAATAGATTCAATAATAAATCAATGTAAAATTTGTAAAACACAAAAATACGAAAGACACCCTCCAAAACCCATTATTCAACCGACTCCTATTCCATAATATCCTGGACAGATCGTGCATTTAGAAATTTACTTCACAAACGGCAGAGTTATCCTTACTGCTATAGATAAGTTTTGTAAAATGCACAAGCGGCATTAGTTAGATCAAGAGCCACACAACATATTAAAGAACCTCTAAGAAGACTACTGATGTGTTTTGGAATACCAGAAATAATAGTTATTGACAACGAAAAATCATTAGGATCAGCTTCAATAGTACATATCTTAGAAGATGAATTAAATATAGAAATATTTAAATGCCCACCTTACACCAGTACAGTAAACGGACAAATCGAACGTTGCCATAGCACTTTATCAGAAATAATGCGTTGCCTGAAGGCAGACCTTCACAGACCTCCTCGACAAATCCATTTGGAAATACAATTATTCTATTCATTCTGCTACAAAACGAAAACCTGTAGAGCTATTTTTCGGACGACGTGTAGCCTCTGATCCTCTCCAAGTTGAAGTCGAAAAACAAAAGAATATTCAGAGACTTCAACGCAAACAAGATGCTGATCTAAATTCCACAACAAAAAAAGAAACCCTTACAAAGGCTATAATGTGGGCGACGTGATATTTGTAAAAACAAATAAAAGAATAGGAAATAAACTTACATGCCGTTACAAAGAAGAAACCAAAAACAAATCTTTAGATGATAATAGTTATTTTTTGTTTTGCAGGCAACAACATGACAAACCTCATTAGATACATACCGTTTCTATTAAAACTTTGACGACAGGCCACTGTGAAACCCAAGTTTTAGATTACAGCAATTTCCAAATTATTGCAATCGAGAAGGGAATTCCACTGCTACAGACCGGTACATTCAGACTCATACACAAAATGAACCTAAATCAATACAAGGACGCTTAGACATCTTAGACATTGAATCTACTACCAAGACCTACGTGACATCCAAGGACAGCAGTTAAATTTTCCTCAACCACGACATTGAAATAGTAAAAAACATACTTGACGGACTCAAACCTTGACGAAAACGATCATTGAACATACTAGGGACAGCTTGGAAATGGTTAGCAGGTACACCAGACCACGACGATTTTCAACTGATATCCGACCAAACCAACAACTTACTGACTAATAATGACAAACAGGTAATAATTAACAGGATATCGATCAACCGACTAAACGAAATTTCAAAAACGACAAATACACTTCTAAACACAGTCCAATCAAGTGAAATAGCAAAAAAAGAGATTATTCGCAATATAGAACGCAAACTGAAAATAATTAAAGAGAAATTGGTTCAGATAGATTACTCGATACAGTGGGCCAAAACCAGCATCGTCAACTCATTTATCTTATCAAATTTTGAAACTAATATTACAAAAACCCTCTTCGAAGAACAAAAAATGCCTTTTGTAAATCTAATAGAAGCCTTGGAGTTCAGCGAAGTTAAAGTCGCATCAAATCAATCAACTTTGTTGTACATTGTTTCACTACCATTAACAGAAAAAAATAGTTGTAAAAAGTTGTTACTAAAACCTGTAAAAACGAAAAATGTTAGCATTAAGTTGGAATTTGCAAGTATAATATTTTGTAAAAATGAAATTTTGGGAATCAAAAACAAATGTAATACTTTAGACGGAATATCAATTTGTAAAGCCTCGAACTTTGCAAATATAACTAGCTCTAAGTGCATCCCTAATCTAATTAAAAGCTTGCCTTCAACATATGTACACCACAACCAACAATCAACATTTACCGACAATCGAAGAAATAACACCCAACATCCTTCTACTAAATGATCACAGAGGAGAGGTATCAATAGATGGCAGATCCGTATCTTTACAAGGAACATTTTTTATTCACTATATCAATTCTACAATATTGGTGCAAAATCAATTATTCAAAAGCAAACAGATATCAGCTGCCAAACCACTACCTGCAATAGCACAAATTTCGAATGCGACCAATATATTTAAAGAAGCCCTGTCCTTACAGATGCTGAAAGAATTACAGATAAGTAACACTGAACAGCTGAGAGGATTCAAGTACAAATATCGCGATAGCCTAACCACTAATTTTATCATCCTTGTCGTAATAATCAGTCTTCTGTCATACAGTACTTACATACATCTCCAGAAGGAACTATAAAGTAACCATACAAACACCAAAAAATCTGACCGATGACCTTTCTTGTACTTCAAACCACAACAGCGAGGACACTGTTGAACTTAAAGGGGGAGGAGTTACCTCCACAAAAGTTAACAGCGCAGTTCCCACGTGCCACGCATTTTCTGCTGACGCCATGTCTACGAATTTCGGATATCGGATCACACCGTAACCATGTGAAACAAACTTGGCACATGTTAGGTGCATGTGACAAAGCGCCGCGGCAAGCTTATGTTAAGAACAAAATGTAAATGCTAGTTTAGTTCCATTTTGTGCTCAATAAAGATGTGCTCATAGAGCACTAATTAATTTTTTTACAACTCTAAATTAATATCGAGTTAATTTATATACATAATTGGTTTATAAATTTATTATATTTTAAAACAATTGTATATGTTAATACATATATGTGTTGAACTTATTCTGTTTTGTTTTTTTTTAAGTTTAAATGTCGACTACAAGATGAACAGTGAAATTTGAATATAAAGAAGTATAAAAACATACTATATTGTATAAAAATTAATACTGGTCTATAATGCTGAAAATTTAAGGAGACGTGTTGTTGTAATATGTGAATATTTCAACATCATTATTTAAAGTACGATTATTAAGATTTTCATACCTGTGGCAGCATTACTTTAAGAAAAAGACTGTGCGTTTAGTGAGCTCAGCAGAATAGCTGAGAAACAGACGAACAGAGATTCGCCACCGAGCAAACCTCGACTTTTGCTAACTACCTATTGTGGGCGGGTAAGCGTGATTTAACTACAGTGTTTTTGTTCACCCGAATAAACGAGTATATATGTACATACCTAATTATTGTAAACATACATATATAAGTCAATAAATGGATAAATATAATAAATTAATTATTCTCAAAAATAAAACATTTATAAACTTAACACGATTTGTATTTGAAATACAATTCAATTAAATCCCCAATGCAAGGGATTAACAGCAGGTAGCAGCATTACAGCCTAACCTAATATTCGCGCACTCCGGCCATTTTCTGTCAAATGTTTGTCATGCTCGTACAACTTGTATGCGAGCAACCCAAATTGAACGGCCTGCGTCAGAAGCTAACTCAATTTACAATTTGAGTTTTGCGTGACGTTTCGATTTGACGTTTGTGCTATTGACGTTTGCATTCATTTGTAAAAAAACATTTGATATTTGGCGCGGATATGGAGGCAAGTTATAAATATTTAATTGTTTTTACAAAGTTAACAAATAATTTCTTTTTCTTTACAGATTTGCAACGAGAAATTGATCGAAGCTGTGCGGGAGCATGAATGCCTCACTTTAAAGAGGCACAAAAGCTATAAAATAAAGGCGACGAAAGACGTGGCTTGGGAGGCAGTAGCTTCACAGCTGGTAAATACACGTAAGTTATCTTTTATGTGCTTTGCATGTATGTATGTAAATTAATTAAAACTCTCTTTGCTTTTGCAGCCTACAACTGTAAAACAAGGTGTCGGTTCCTATGTGACCGCAACAGAAAGGAGGCGAGCGATGACTCTGTTCCCTGTGGCAGTGTCAGCAGCTTTCGCAAGCCATGGAAGCTCAAAGAAGCGATGTCGTTTTTGGGCGAATCTGTTGTGGCAGAGAGGTGAGTGCAAATTTCTCAAGTAAAATCATGCTTTTTATTAATTTTGCCTTTAATTCTCATTTTAGTACTACATCCAACGTCAACGACGACTTCGATTCCAATAAACCACCGAACAAACCTGAGCCAATGGAAGTAGATCAAAGCGCTCAAACACGTAATGTCAATTATATGAATCGACCGGCGCAAAATAATTATTCTCAAGGTAAGAGACCAGCATCAACGCAGCTCCATACAGACAAAAGACAACGTAATTATAATATTGAGGCACAGACTACGAAGACGTTATGGACAAAAATGAAGAAGCAGGACAATCATTACATGACTATGTTTATCCCTCTGAAAATCTAGAAGATAATTACCAAACAGAACCCGATTCCTCCGAGAATATTGATTTTACAGATATTCATTTTTTAGGATGAATAACTCTTTATTGCCATATATTGAAGGAAATGGAGAGATAATGAAAATATTAAAAGATACAGGGTCTTACAAAAACTATGTGCAGCCCCAGTTTGCAATAAAGCCTATCAGAAACGATACTCCTTTTTTCGCATCCGCAAACGTCTTCGGTTCGAAAGACCAAACCATAAAATTGTTCTTGAAGCCAACGTTGAAATCCTTTCACGCCATTATAGGAAATGATTCAATAAAAGAGCTAGATGCAGTAATACATGCAAAGGATAACTACATATATGTCAATAGGCAAAAATAGAGTTAATATCAAATTGAAGCAACAATTCTCACAGGACGTAAATCTTATAAATATCAGGACTGAACATCTAAATCAAATTCAAAAAGAAAACTTACAAAACTTAGTTAACAATTTCAAGACGCTATTTGCCGATCCCGAAGAAAAATTACCTTTTACAACTACAGTAAAAGGCGAAATTCGCACCACCACAGACATGCCGTTACTGAAACTGATTACTCTGACGAGAAATTAATCGCAATTTTAAAACCATATTTAAATCCAACAGTAGTGAACGGCTTAAGCACTGAAGAGCATATTCTTGGAAAAATACAATATATACACTTCAGAAACTATAAAATTAGATTCACGCGCAAAATTTTAAAAGACCTAACGGACGCAGCTGAACAAGAGAATGAAATCTTAAAAGAACACAAACGCGCACACTGCAGTGCACGCGAAAATAAAGAGCAGCTCTTACGATCATTCTATTTCCTAAAAATGCAATCAAAAATAGATTCAATAATAAATCAATGTAAAATTTGTAAAACACAAAAATACGAAAGACACCCTCCAAAACCCATTATTCAACCGACTCCTATTCCATAATATCCTGGACAGATCGTGCATTTAGAAATTTACTTCACAAACGGCAGAGTTATCCTTACTGCTATAGATAAGTTTTGTAAAATGCACAAGCGGCATTAGTTAGATCAAGAGCCACACAACATATTAAAGAACCTCTAAGAAGACTACTGATGTGTTTTGGAATACCAGAAATAATAGTTATTGACAACGAAAAATCATTAGGATCAGCTTCAATAGTACATATCTTAGAAGATGAATTAAATATAGAAATATTTAAATGCCCACCTTACACCAGTACAGTAAACGGACAAATCGAACGTTGCCATAGCACTTTATCAGAAATAATGCGTTGCCTGAAGGCAGAAAAAGTTCATTCATCCTTCACAGACTTCCTCGACAAATCCATTTGGAAATACAATTATTCTATTCATTCTACTACAAAACGAAAACCTGTAGAGCTATTTTTCGGACGACGTGTAGCCTCTGATCCTCTCCAAGTTGAAGTCGAAAAACAAAAGAATATTCAGAGACTTCAACGCAAACAAGATGCTGATCTAAATTCCACAACAAAAAAAGAAACCCTTACAAAGGCTATAATGTGGGCGACGTGATATTTGTAAAAACAAATAAAAGAATAGGAAATAAACTTGCATGCCGTTACAAAGAAGAAACCACAAACAAATCTTTAGATGATAATAGTTATTTTTTGTTTTGCAGGCAACAACATGACAAACCTCATTAGATACATACCGTTTCTATTAAAACTTTGACGACAGGCCACTGTGAAACCCAAGTTTTAGATTACAGCAATTTCCAAATTATTGCAATCGAGAAGGGAATTGCACTGCTACAGCCCGGTACATTCAGACTCATACACAAAATGAACCTAAATCAATACAAGGACGCTTAGACATCTTAGACATTGAATCTACTACCAAGACCTACGTGACATCCAAGGACAGCAGTTAAATTTTCTTACACCACGACATTGAAATAGTAAAAAACATACTTGACGGACTCAAACCTTGACGAAAACGATCATTGAACATACTAGGGACAGCTTGGAAATGGTTAGCAGGTACACCAGACCACGACGATTTTCAACTGATATCCGACCAAACCAACAACTTACTGACTAATAATGACAAACAGGTAATAATTAACAGGATATCGATCAACCGACTAAACGAAATTTCAAAAACGACAAATACACTTCTAAACACAGTCCAATCAAAAGAAATAGCAAAAAAAGAGATTATTCGCAATATAGAACGCAAACTGAAAATAATTAAAGAGAAATTGGTTCAGATAGATTACTCGATACAGTGGGCCAAAACCAGCATCGTCAACTCATTTATCTTATCAAATTTTGAAACTAGTATTACTAAAACCCTCTTCGAAGAACAAAAAATGCCTTTTGTAAATCTAATAGAAGCCTTGGAGTTCAGCGAAGTTAAAGTCGCATCAAATCAATCAACTTTGTTGTACATTGTTTCACTACCATTAACAGAAAAAAATAGTTGTAAGAAGTTGTTACTAAAACCTGTAAAAACGAAAAATGTTAGCATTAAGTTGGAATTTGCAAGTATAATATTTTGTAAAAATGAAATTTTGGGAATCAAAAACAAATGTAATACTTTAGACGGAATATCAATTTGTAAAGCCTCGAACTTTGCAAATATAACTAGCTCTAAGTGCATCCCTAATCTAATTAAAAGCTTGCCTTCAACATATGTACACCACAACCAACAATCAACATTTACCGACAATCGAAGAAATAACACCCAACATCCTTCTACTAAATGATCACAGAGGAGAGGTATCAATAGATGGCAGATCCGTATCTTTACAAGGAACATTTCTTATTCACTATATCAATTCTACAATATTGGTGCAAAATCAATTATTCAAAAGCAAACAGATATCAGCTGCCAAACCACTACCTGCAATAGCACAAATTTCGAATGCGACCAATATATTTAAAGAAGCCCTGTCCTTACAGATGCTGAAAGAATTACAGATAAGTAACACTGAACAGCTGAGAGGATTCAAGTACAAATATCGCGATAGCCTAACCACTAATTTTATCATCCTTGTCGTAATAATCAGTCTTCTGTCATACAGGACTTACATACATCTCCAGAAGGAACTATAAAGTAACCATACAAACACCAAAAAATCTGACCGATGACCTTTCTTGTACTTCAAACCACAACAGCGAGGACACTGTTGAACTTAAAGGGGGAGGAGTTACCTCCACAAAAGTTAACAGCGCAGTTCCCACGTGCCACGCATTTTCTGCTGACGCCATGTCTACGAATTTCGGATATCGGATCACACCGTAACCATGTGAAACAAACTTGGCACATGTTAGGTGCATGTGACAAAGCGCCGCGGCAAGCTTATGTTAAGAACAAAATGTAAATGCTAGTTTAGTTCCGTTTTTGTGCTCAATAAAGATGTGCTCATAGAGCACTAATTAATTTTTTTACAACTCTAAATTAATATCGAGTTAATTTATATACATAATTGGTTTATAAATTTATTATATTTTAAAACAATTGTATATGTTAATACATATATGTGTTGAACTTAATCTGTTTTTTTTTTTTTTAAGTTTAAATGTCGACTACAAGATGAACAGTGAAATTTGAATGTAAAGAAGTATAAAAACATACTATATTGTATAAAAATTAATACTGGTCTATTATGCTGAAAATTTAAGGAGACGTGTTGTTGTAATATGTGAATATTTCAACATCATTATTTAAAGTACGATTATTAAGATTTTCATACCTGTGGCAGCATTACTTTAAGAAAAAGACTGTGCGTTTAGTGAGCTCAGCAGAATAGCTGAGAAACAGACGAACAGAGATTCGGCACCGAGCAAACCTCGACTTTCGCTCACTACCTCGTGTGGGCGGGTAAGCGTGATTTAACTACAGTGTTTTTGTTCACCCGAATAAACGAGTATATACATACCTAATTATTGTAAACATACATATATAAATCAATAAATGGATAAATATAATAAATGAATTATTCTCAAAAATAAAACATTTATAAACTTAACACGATTTGTATTTGAAATACAATTCAATTAAATCCCCAATGCAAGGGATTAACAGCAGGTAGCAGCATTACAGCCTAACCTAATATTCGCGCACTCCGGCCATTTTCTGTCAAATGTTTGTCATGCTCGTACAACTTGTATGCGAGCAACCCAAATTGAACGGCCTGCGTCAGAAGCTAACTCAATTTACAATTTGAGTTTTGCGTGACGTTTCGATTTGACGTTTGTGCTATTGACGTTTGCATTCATTTGTAAAAAAACATTTGATATTTGGCGCGGATATGGAGGCAAGTTATAAATATTTAATTGTTTTTACAAAGTTAACAAATAATTTCTTTTTCTTTACAGATTTGCAACGAGAAATTGATCGAGGCTGTGCGGGAGCATCAGTGCCTCACTTTAAAGAGGCACAAAAGCTATAAAATAAAGGCGACGAAAGACGCGGCTTGGGAGGCAGTAGCTTTACAGCTGGTAAATCCACGTAAGTTACATTTTATGTGCTTTGCATGTATGTATGTAAATTAATTAAAACTCTCTTTGCTTTTGCAGCCTACAACTGTAAAACAAGGTGTCGGTTCCTATGTGACCGCAACAGAAAGGAGGCGAGCGATGACTCTGTTCCCTCTGGCAGTGTCAGCAGATTTCGCAAGCCATGGAAGCTCAAAGAAGCGATGTCGTTTTTGGGCGAATCCGTTGTGGCAGAGAGGTGAGTGCAAATTTCTCATGTAAAATCATGCTTTTATTATTTTGCCTTTAATTCTCATTTTAGTACTACATCCAACGTCAACGACGACTTCGATTCCAATAAACCACCGAACAAACCTGAGCCAATGGAAGTAGATCAAAGCGCTCAAACACGTAATGTCAATTATATGAATCGACCGGCGCAAAATAATTCTTCTCAAGGTAAGAGACCAGCATCAACGCAGCTCCATACAGACAAAAGACAACGTAATTATAATATTAAGGCACAGACTACGAAGACGTTATGGACAAAAATGAAGAAGCAGGACAATCATTACATGACTAGGTTTATCCCTCTGAAAATCTAGAAGATAATTACCAAACAGAACCCGATTCCTCCGAAAATATTGATTTTACAGATATTAATTTTTTAGGATGAATAACTCTTGAAATCCTTTCACGCCATTATAGGAAATGATTCAATAAAAGAGCTAGATGCAGTAATACACGCAAATGATAACTATATGTCAATAGGCAAAAATAGAGTTAAAATCAAATTGAAGCAACAATTCTCACAGGACGTAAATCTTATAAATATCAGGACTGAACATCTAAATCAAATTCAAAAAGAAAAATTACAAAACTTAGTTAACAATTTCAAGACGCTATTTGCCGATCCCGAAGAAAAATTACCTTTTACTACTACAGTAAAAGGCGAAATTCGCATCACCACAGACATACCGTTACTGAAACTGATTACTCTCACGAGAAATTAATCGAAATTTTAAAACCATATTTAAATCCAACAGTAGTGAACGGCTTAAGCACTGAAGAGCATATTCTTGGAAAAATACAAAAAATTTACCCTCTACACTTCAGAAACTATAAAATTTTATTCACGCCCAAAATGTTAAAAGACCTAACGGACGCAGCTGAACAAGAGAATGAAATCTTAAAAGAACACAAACGCGCACACTGCAGTGCACGCGAAAATAAAGAGCAGCTCTTACGATCATTCTATTTCCTAAAAATGCAATCAAAAATAGATTCAATAATAAATCAATGTAAAATTTGTAAAACACAAAAATACGAAAGACACCCTCCAAAACCCATTATTCAACCGACTCCTATTCCATAATATCCTGGACAGATCGTGCATTTAGAAATTTACTTCACAAACGACAGAGTTATCCTTACTGCTATAGATAAGTTTTGTAAAATGCACAAGCGGCATTAGTTAGATCAAGAGCCACACAACATATTAAAGAACCTCTAAGAAGACTACTGATGTGTTTTGGAATACCAGAAATAATAGTTATTGACAACGAAAAATCATTAGGATCAGCTTCAATAGTACATATCTTAGAAGATGAATTAAATATAGAAATATTTAAATGCCCACCTTACACCAGTACAGTAAACGGACGAATCGAACGTTTCCATAGCACTTTATCAGAAATAATGCGTTGCCTGAAGGCAGAAAAAGTTCATTCATCCTTCACAGGCCTCCTCGACAAATCCATTTGGAAATACAATTATTCTATTCGTTCTACTACAAAACGAAAACCTGTAGAGCTATTTTTCGGACGACGTGTAGCCTCTGATCCTCTTCAAGTTGAAGTCGAAAAACAAAAGAATATTCAGAGACTTTAACGCAAACAAGATGCTGATCTAAATTCCACAACAAAAAAAGAAACCCTTACAAAGGCTATAATGTGGGCGACGTGATATTTGTAAAAACAAATAAAAGAATAGGAAATAAACTTACATGCCGTTACAAAGAAGAAACCACAAACAAATCTTTAGATGATAATAGTTATTTTTTGTTTTGCAGGGAACAACATGACAAACCTCATTAGATACATACCGTTTCTATTAAAACTTTTGACGACAGGCCACTGTGAAACCCAAGTTTTAGATTACAGCAATTTCCAAATTATTGCAATCGAGAAGGGAATTGCACTGCTACAGACCGGTACATTCAGACTCATACACAAAATGAACCTAAATCAATACAAGGACGCTTAGACATCTTAGACATTGAATCTACTACCAAGACCTACGTGACATCCAAGGACAGCAGTTAAATTTTCCTCAACCACGACATTGAAATAGTAAAAAAACATACTTGACGGACTCAAACCTTGACGAAAACGATCACTGAACATACTAGGGACAGCTTGGAAATGGACCACGACGATTTTCAACTGATATCCGACTAAACCAACAACTTACTGACTAATAATGACAAACAGGTAATAATTAACAAGATATCGGTCAACCGACTAAACGAAATTTCAAAAACGACAAATACACTTCTAAACACAGTCCAATCAAGTGAAATAGCAAAAAAAGAGATTATTCGCAATATAGAACGCAAACTGAAAATAATTAAAGAGAAATTGGTTCAGATAGATTACTCGATACAGTGGGCCAAAACCAGCATCGTCAACTCATTTATCTTATCAAATTTTGAAACTAATATTACAAAAACCCTCTTCGAAGAACAAAAAATGCCTTTTGTAAATCTAATAGAAGCCTTGGAGTTCAGCGAAGTTAAAGTCGCATCAAATCAATCAACTTTGTTGTACATTGTTTCACTACCATTAACAGAAAAAAATAGTTGTAAGAAGTTGTTACTAAAACCTGTAAAAACGAAAAATGTTAGCATTAAGTTGGAATTTGCAAGTATAATATTTTGTAAAAATGAAATTTTGGGAATCAAAAACAAATGTAATACTTTAGACGGAATATCAATTTGTAAAGCCTCGAACTTTGCAAATATAACTAGCTCTAAGTGCATCCCTAATCTAATTAAAAGCTTGCCTTCAACATACACCACAACCAACAATCACATTTACCGACAATCGAAGAAATAACACCCAACATCCTTCTACTAAATGATCACAGAGGAGAGGTATCAATAGATGGCAGATCCGTATCTTTACAAGGAACATTTCTTATTCACTATATCAATTCTACAATATTGGTGCAAACTCAATTATTCAAAAGCAAACAGATATCAGCTGCCAAACCACTACCTGCAATAGCACAAATTTCGAATGCGACCAATATATTTAAAGAAGCCCTGTCCTTACAGATGCTGAAAGAATTACAGATAAGTAACACTGAACAGCTGAGAGGATTCAAGTACAAATATCGCGATAGCCTAACCACTAATTTTATCATCCTTGTCGTAATAATCAGTCTTCTGTCATACAGGACTTACATCTCCAGAAGGAACTATAAAGTAACCATACAAACACCAAAAAATCTGACCGATGACCTTTCTTGTACTTCAAACCACAACAGCGAGGTCACTGTTGAACTTAAAGGGGGAGGAGTTACCTCCACAAAAGTTAACAGCGCAGTTCCCACGTGCAACGCATTTTCTCCTGACGCCATGTCTACGAATTTCGGATATCGGATCACACCGTAACCATGTGAAACAAACTTGGCACATGTTAGGTGCATGTGACAGAGCGCCGCGGCAAGCTTATGTTAACAACAAAATGTAAATGCTAGTTTAGTTCAGTTTTTGTGCTCAATAAAGATGTGCTCATAGAGCACTAATTAATTTTTTTACAACTCTAAATTAATATCGAGTTAATTTATATACATAATTGGTTTATAAATTTATTATATTTTAAAACAATTGTATATGTTAATACATATATGTATGTGTTGAACTTAATCTGTTTTTTTTTTTTTTAAGTTTAAATGTCGACTACAAGATGAACAGTGAAATTTGAATGTAAAGAAGTATAAAAACATACTATATTGTATAAAAATTAATACTGGTCTATAATGCTGAAAATTTAAGGAGACGTGTTGTAATATGTGAATATTTCAACATCATTATTTAAAGTACGATTATTAAGATTTTCATACCTGTGGCAGCATTACTTTAAGAAAAAGACTGTGCGTTTAGTGAGCTCAGCAGAATAGCTGAGAAACAGACGAACAGAGATTCGCCACCGAGCAAACCTCGACTTTTGCTCACTACCTCTTGTGGGCGGGTAAGCGTGATTTAACTACAGTGTTTTTGTAAACATACATATATAAATCAATAAATGGACAAATATAATAAATGAATTATTCTCAAAAATAAAACATTTATAAACTTAACACGATTTGTATTTGAAATACAATTCAATTAAATCCCCAATGCAGGTAGCAGCATTACAGCCTAACCTAATATTCGCGCACTCCGGCCATTTTCTGTCAAATGTTTGTCATGCTCGTACAACTTGTATGCGAGCAACCCAAATTGAACGGCCTGCGTCAGAAGCTAACTCAATTTACAATTTGAGTTTTGCGTGACGTTTCGATTTGACGTTTGTGCTTTTGACGTTTGCATTCATTTGTAAAAAAACATTTGATATTTGGCGCGGATATGGAGGCAAGTTATAAATATTTAATTGTTTTTACAAAGTTAACAAATAATTTCTTTTTCTTTACAGATTTGCAACGAGAAATTGATCGAAGCTGTGCGGGAGCATGAGTGCCTCACTTTAAAGAGGCACAAAAGCTATAAAATAAAGGCGACGAAAGACGTGGCTTGGGAGGCAGTAACTTCACAGCTGGTAAATACACGTAAGTTATCTTTTATGTGCTTTGCATGTATGTATGTAAATTAATTAAAACTCTTTGCTTTTGCAGCCTACAACTGTAAAACAAGGTGTCGGTTCCTATGTGACCGCAACAGAAAGGAGGCGAGCGATGACTCTGTTCCCTCTGGCAGTGTCAGCAGCTTTCGCAAGCCATGGAAGCTCAAAGAAGCGATGTCGTTTTTGGGCGAATCCGTTGTGGCAGAGAGGTGAGTGCAAATTTCTCATGTAAAATCATGCTTTTTATTAATTTTGCCTTTAATTCTCATTTTAGTACTACATCCAACGTCAACGACGACTTCGATTCCAATAAACCACCGAACAAACCTGAGCCAATGGAAGTAGATCAAAGCGCTCAAACACGTAATGTCAATTATATGAATCGACCGGCGCAACATAATTCTTCTCAAGGTAAGAGACCAGCATCAACGCAGCTCCATACAGACAAAAGACAACGTAATTATAATATTGAGGCACAGACTACGAAGACGTTATGGACAAAAATGAAGAAGCAGGACAATCATTACATGACTATGTTTATCCCTCTGAAAATCTAGAAGATAATTACCAAACAGAACCCGATTCCTCCGAAAATATTGATTTTACAGATATTAATTTTTTAGGATGAATAACTCTTTATTGCCATATATTGAAGGAAATGGAGAGATAATGAAAATATTAAAAGATACAGGGTCTTACAAAAACTATGTGCAGCCCCAGTTTGCAATAAAGCCTATCAGAAACGATACTCCTTTTTTCGCATCCGCAAACGTCTTCGGTTCGAAAGACCAAACCATAAAATTGTTCTTGAAGCCAACGTTGAAATCCTTTCACGCCATTATAGGAAATGATTCAATAAAAGAGCAGTAATACATGCAAAGGATAACTATATGCCAATAGGCAAAAATAGAGTTAAAATCAAATTGAAGCAACAATTCTCACAGCACGTAAATCTTATAAATATCAGGACTGAACATCTAAATCAAATTCAAAAAAAAAAATTACAAAACTTAGTTAACAATTTCAAGACGCTATTTGCCGATCCCGAAGAAAAATTACCTTTTACTACTACAGTAAAAGGCGAAATTCGCACCACCACAGACATACCGTTACTGAAACTGATTACTCTGACGAGAAATTAATCGAAATTTTAAAACCATATTTAAATCCAACAGTAGTGAACGGCTTAAGCACTGAAGAGCATATTCTTGGAAAAATACAATATATACACTTCAGAAACTATAAAATTAGATTCACGCGCAAAATGTTAAAAGACCTAACGGACGCAGCTGAACAAGAGAATGAAATCTTAAAAGAACACAAACGCGCACACTGCAGTGCACGCGAAAATAAAGAGCAGCTCTTACGATCATTCTATTTCCTAAAAATGCAATCAAAAATAGATTCAATAATAAATCAATGTAAAATTTGTAAAACACAAAAATACGAAAGACACCCTCCAAAACCCATTATTCAACCGACTCCTATTCCATAATATCTTGGACAGATCGTGCATTTAGAAATTTACTTCACAAACGGCAGAGTTATCCTTACTGCTATAGATAAGTTTTGTAAAATGCACAAGCGGCATTAGTTAGATCAAGAGCCACACAACATATTAAAGAACCTCTAAGAAGACTACTGATGTGTTTTGGAATACCAGAAATAATAGTTATTGACAACGAAAAATCATTAGGATCAGCTTCAATAGTACATATATTAGAAGATGAATTAAATATAGAAATATTTAAATGCCTACCTTACACCAGTACAGTAAACGGACAAATCGAACGTTTCCATAGCACTTTATCAGAAATAATGCGTTGCCTGAAGGCAGAAAAAGTTCATTCATCCTTCACAGGCCTCCTCGACAAATCCATTTGGAAATACAATTATTCTATTCGTTCTACTACAAAACGAAAACCTGTAGAGCTATTTTTCGGACGACGTGTAGCCTCTGATTCTCTTCAAGTTGAAGTCGAAAAACAAAAGAATATTCAGAGACTTCAACGCAAACAAGATGCTGATCTAAATTCCACAACAAAAAAAGAAACCCTTACAAAGGCTATAATGTGGGCGACGTGATATTTGTAAAAACAAATAAAAGAATAGGAAATAAACTTACATGCCGTTACAAAGAAGAAACCACAAACAAATCTTTAGATGATAATAGTTATTTTTTGTTTTGCAGGGAACAACATGACAAACCTCATTAGATACATACCGTTTCTATTAAAACTTTGACGACAGGCTACTGTGAAACCCAAGTTTTAGATTACAGCAATTTCCAAATTATTGCAATCGAGAAGGGAATTGCACTGCTACAGACCGGTACATTCAGACTCTTACACAAAATGAACCTAAATCAATACAAGGACGCTTAGACATCTTAGACATTGAATCTACTACCAAGACCTACGTGACATCCAAGGACAGCAGTTTAATTTTCCTCAACCACGACATTGAAATAGTAAAAAACATACTTGACGGACTCAAACCTTGACGAAAACGATCACTGAACATACTAGGGACAGCTTGGAAATGGTTAGCAGGTACACCAGGCCACGACGATTTTCAACTGATATCCGACCAAACCAAAAACTTACTGACTAATAATGACAAACAGGTAATAATTAACAGGATATCGATCAACCGACTAAACGAAATTTCAAAAACGACAAATACACTTCTAAACACAGTCCAATCAAGTGAAATAGCAAAAAAAGAGATTATTCGCAATATAGAACGCAAACTGAAAATAATTAAAGAGAAATTGGTTCAGATAGATTACTCGATACAGTGGGCCAAAACCAGCATCGTCAACTCATTTATCTTATCAAATTTTGAAACTAGTATTACAAAAACCCTCTTCGAAGAACAAAAAATGCCTTTTGTAAATCTAATAGAAGCCTTGGAGTTCAGCGAAGTTAAAGTCGCATCAAATCAATCAACTTTGTTGTACATTGTTTCACTACCATTAACAGAAAAAAATAGTTGTAAGAAGTTGTTACTAAAACCTGTAAAAACGAAAAATGTTAGCATTAAGTTGGAATTTGCAAGTATAATATTTTGTAAAAATGAAATTTTGGGAATCAAAAACAAATGTAATACTTTAGACGGAATATCAATTTGTAAAGCCTCGAACTTTGCAAATATAACTAGCTCTAAGTGCATCCCTAATCTAATTAAAAGCTTGCCTTCAACATACACCACAACCAACAATCAACATTTACCGACAATCGAAGAAATAACACCCAACATCCTTCTACTAAATGATCACAGAGGAGAGGTATCAATAGATGGCAGATCCGTATCTTTACAAGGAACATTTCTTATTCACTATATCAATTCTACAATATTGGTGCAAAATCAATTATTCAAAAGCAAACAGATATCAGCTGCCAAACCACTACCTACAATAGCACAAATTTCGAATGCGACCAATATATTTAAAGAGGCCCTGTCCTTACAGATGCTAAAGAATTACAGATAAGTAACACTGAACAGCTGAGAGGATTCAAGTACAAATATCGCGATAGCCTAACCACTAATTTTATCATCCTTGTCGTAATAATCAGTCTTCTGTCATACAGGACTTACATCTCCAGAAGGAACTATAAAGTAACCATACAAACACCAAAAAATCTGACCGAGGACCTTTCTTGTACTTCAAACCACAACAGCGAGGTCACTGTTGAACTTAAAGGGGGAGGAGTTACCTCCACAAAAGTTAACAGCGCAGTTCCCACGTGCAACGCATTTTCTCCTGACGCCATGTCTACGAATTTCGGATATCGGATCACACAATGTAACCATGTGAAACAAACTTGGCACATGTTAGGTGCATGTGACAGAGCGCCGCGGCAAGCTTATGTTAAGAACAAAATGTAAATGCTAGTTTAGTTCAGTTTTTGTGCTCAATAAAGATGTGCTCATAGAGCACTAATTAATTTTTTTACAACTCTAAATTAATATCGAGTTAATTTATATACATAATTGGTTTATAAATTTATTATATTTTAAAACAATTGTATATGTTAATACATATATGTGTTGAACTTAATCTGTTTTTTTTTTTTTTAAGTTTAAATGTCGACTACAAGATGAACAGTGAAATTTGAATGTAAAGAAGTATAAAAACATACTATATTGTATAAAAATTAATACTGGTCTATAATGCTGAAAATTTAAGGAGACGTGTTGTTGTAATATGTGAATATTTCAACATCATTATTTAAAGTACGATTATTAAGATTTTCATACCTGTGGCAGCATTACTTTAAGAAAAAGACTGTGCGTTTAGTGAGCTCAGCAGAATAGCTGAGAAACAGACGAACAGAGATTCGCCACCGAGCAAACCTCGACTTTCGCTCACTACCTCTTGTGGGCGGGTAAGCGTGATTTAACTACAGTGTTTTTGTTCACCCGAATAAACGAGTATATACATACCTAATTATTGTAAACATACATATATAAATCAATAAATGGATAAATATAATAAATGAATTATTCTCAAAAATAAAACATTTATAAACTTAACACGATTTGTATTTGAAATACAATTCAATTATATCCCCAATGCAAGGGATTAACAGCAGGTAGCAGCATTACAGCCTAACCTAATATTCGCGCACTCCGGCCATTCTCTGTCAAATGTTTGTCATGCTCGTACAACTTGTATGCGAGCAACCCAAATTGAACGGCCTGCGTCAGAAGCTAACTCAATTTACAATTTGAGTTTTGCGTGACGTTTCGATTTGACGTTTGTGCTATTGACGTTTGCATTCATTTGTAAAAAAACATTTGATATTTGGCGCGGATATGAAGGCAAGTTATAAATATTTAATTGTTTTTACAAAGTTAACAAATAATTTCTTTTTCTTTACAGATTTGCAACGAGAAATTGATCGAAGCTGTGCGGGAGCATGAGTGCCTCACTTTAAAGAGGCACAAAAGCTATAAAATAAAGGCGACGAAAGACGTGGCTTGGGAGGCAGTAGCTTCACAGCTGGTAAATACACGTAAGTTATCTTTTATGTGCTTTGCATGTATGTATGTAAATTAATTAAAACTCTCTTTGCTTTTGCAGCCTACAACTGTAAAACAAGGTGTCGGTTCCTATGTGACCGCAACAGAAAGGAGGCGAGCGATGACTCTGTTCCCTCTGGCAGTGTCAGCAGCTTTCGCAAACCATGGAAGCTCAAAGAAGCGATGTCGTTTTTGGGCGAATCCGTTGTGGCAGAGAGGTGCGTGCAAATTTCTCATGTAAAATCATGCTTTTTATTAATTTTGCCTTTAATTCTCATTTTAGTACTACATCCAACGTCAACGACGACTTCGATTCCAATAAACCACCGAACAAACCTGAGCCAATGGAAGTAGATCAAAGCGCTCAAACACGTAATGTCAATTATATGAATCGACCGGCGCAAAATAATTCTTCTCAAGGTAAGACACCAGCATCAACGCAGCTCCATACAGACAAAAGACAACGTAATTATAATATTGAGGCACAGACTACGAAGACGTTATGGACAAAAATGAAGAAGCAGGACAATCATTACATGACTATGTTTATCCCTCTGAAAATCTAGAAGATAATTACCAAACAAATCGGGTTCCCTCCGAAATATTGATTTTACAGATATTCATTTTTTAGGATGAATAACTCTTTATTGCCATATATTGAAGGAAATGGAGAGATAATGAAAATATTAAAAGATACAGGGTCTTACAAAAACTATGTGCAGCCCCAGTTTGCAATAAAGCCTATCAGAAACGATACTCCTTTTTTCGCATCCGCAAACGTCTTCGGTTCGAAAGACCAAACCATAAAATTGTTCTTGAAGCCAACGTTGAAATCCTTTCACGCCATTATAGGAAATGATTCAATAAAAGAGCTAGATGCAGTAATACATGCAAAGGATAACTATATGTCAATAGGCAAAACTAGAGTTAAAATCAAATTGAAGCAACAATTCTCACAGGACGTAAATCTTATAAATATCAGGACTGAACATCTAAATCAAATTCAAAAAGAAAAATTACAAAACTTAGTTAACAATTTCAAGACGCTATTTGCCGATCCCGAAGAAAAATTACCTTTTACTACTACAGTAAAAGGCGAAATTCGCACCACCACAGACATACCGTTACTGAAACTGATTACTCTGACGAGAAATTAATCGAAATTTTAAAACCATATTTAAATCCAACAGTAGTGAACGGCTTAAGCACTGAAGAGCATATTCTTGGAAAAATACAATATATACACTTCAGAAACTATAAAATTAGATTCACGCGCAAAATGTTAAAAGACCTAACGGACGCAGCTGAACAAGAGAATGAAATCTTAAAAGAACACAAACGCGCACACTGCAGTGCACGCGAAAATAAAGAGCAGCTCTTACGATCATTCTATTTCCTAAAAATGCAATCAAAAATAGATTCAATAATAAACCAATGTAAAATTTGTAAAACACAAAAATACGAAAGACACCCTCCAAAACCCATTATTCAACCGACTCCTATTCCATAATATCTTGGACAGATCGTGCATTTAGAAATTTACTTCACAAACGGCAGAGTTATCCTTACTGCTATAGATAAGTTTTGTAAAATGCACAAGCGGCATTAGTTAGATCAAGAGCCACACAACATATTAAAGAACCTCTAAGAAGACTACTGATGTGTTTTGGAATACCAGAAATAATAGTTATTGACAACGAAAAATCATTAGGATCAGCTTCAATAGTACATATCTTAGAAGATGAATTAAATATAGAAATATTTAAATGCCCACCTTACACCAGTACAGTAAACGGACAAATCGAACGTTTCCATAGCACTTTATCAGAAATAATGCGTTGCCTGAAGGCAGAAAAAGTTCATTCATCCTTCACAGGCCTCCTCGACAAATCCATTTGGAAATACAATTATTCTATTCGTTCTACTACAAAACGAAAACCTGTAGAGCTATTTTTCGGACGACGTGTAGCCTCTGATTCTCTTCAAGTTGAAGTCGAAAAACAAAAGAATATTCAGAGACTTCAACGCAAACAAGATGCTGATCTAAATTCCACAACAAAAAAAGAAACCCTTACAAAGGCTATAATGTGGGCGACGTGATATTTGTAAAAACAAATAAAAGAATAGGAAATAAACTTACATGCCGTTACAAAGAAGAAACCACAAACAAATCTTTAGATGATAATAGTTATTTTTTGTTTTGCAGGGAACAACATGACAAACCTCATTAGATACATACCGTTTCTATTAAAACTTTTGACGACAGGCCACTGTGAAACCCAAGTTTTAGATTACAGCAATTTCCAAATTATTGCAATCGAGAAGGGAATTCCACTGCTACAGACCGGTACATTCAGGATCATACACAAAATGAACCTAAATCAATACAAGGACGCTTAGACATCTTAGACATTGAATCTACTACCAAGACCTACGTGACATCCAAGGACAGCAGTTAAATTTTCCTCAACCACGACATTGAAATAGTAAAAAACATACTTGACGGACTCAAACCTTGACGAAAACGATCACTGAACATACTAGGGACAGCTTGGAAATGGTTAGCAGGTACACCAGACCACGACGATTTTCAACTGATATCCGACCAAACCAACAACTTACTGACTAATAATGACAAACAGGTAATAGTTAACAGGATATCGATCAACGGACTAAACGAAATTTCAAAAACGACAAATACACTTCTAAACACAGTCCAATCAAGTGAAATAGCAAAAAAAGAGATTATTCGCAATATAGAACGCAAACTGAAAATAATTAAAGAGAAATTGGTTCAGATAGATTACTCGATACAGTGGGCCAAAACCAGCATCGTCAACTCATTTATCTTATCAAATTTTGAAACTAATATTACAAAAACCCTCTTCGAAGAACAAAAAATGCCTTTTGTAAATCTAATAGAAGCCTTGGAGTTCAGCGAAGTTAAAGTCGCATCAAATCAATCAACTTTGTTGTACATTGTTTCACTACCATTAACAGAAAAAAATAGTTGTAAGAAGTTGTTACTAAAACCTGTAAAAACGAAAAATGTTAGCATTAAGTTGGAATTTGCAAGTATAATATTTTGTAAAAATGAAATTTTGGGAATCAAAAACAAATGTAATACTTTAGACGGAATATCAATTTGTAAAGCCTCGAACTTTGCAAATATAACTAGCTCTAAGTGCATCCCTAATCTAATTAAAAGCTTGCCTTCAACATACACCACAACCAACAATCAACATTTACCGACAATCGAAGAAATAACACCCAACATCCTTCTACTAAATGATCACAGAGGAGAGGTATCAATAGATGGCAGATCCGTATCTTTACAAGGAACATTTCTTATTCGCTATATCAATTCTACAATATTGGTGCAAAATCAATTATTCAAAAGCAAACAGATATCAGCTGCCAAACCACTACCTGCAATAGCACAAATTTCGAATGCGACCAATATATTTAAAGAAGCCCTGTCCTTACAGATGCTGAAAGAATTACAGATAAGTAACACTGAACAGCTGAGAGGATTCAAGTACAAATATCGCGATAGCCTAACCACTAATTTTATCATCCTTGTCGTAATAATCAGTCTTCTGTCATACAGGACTTACATCTCCAGAAGGAACTATAAAGTAACCATACAAACACCAAAAAATCTGACCGATGACCTTTCTTGTACTTCAAACCACAACAGCGAGGTCACTGTTGAACTTAAAGGGGGAGGAGTTACCTCCACAAAAGTTAACAGCGCAGTTCCCACGTGCAACGCATTTTCTCCTGACGCCATGTCTACGAATTTCGGATATCGGATCACACAATGTAACCATGTGAAACAAACTTGGCACATGTTAGGTGCATGTGACAGAGCGCCGCGGCAAGCTTATGTTAAGAACAAAATGTAAATGCTAGTTTAGTTCAGTTTTTGTGCTCAATAAAGATGTGCTCATAGAGTACTAATTAATTTTTTTACAAATCTAAATTAATATCGAGTTAATTTATATACATAATTGGTTTATAAATTTATTATATTTTAAAACAATTGTATATGTTAATACATATATGTGTTGAACTTAATCTGTTTTTTTTTTTTTAAGTTTAAATGTCGACTACAAGATGAACAGTGAAATTTGAATGTAAAGAAGTATAAAAACATACTATATTGTATAAAAATTAATACTGGTCTATAATGCTGAAAATTTAAGGAGACGTGTTGTTGTAATATGTGAATATTTCAACATCATTATTTAAAGTACGATTATTAAGATTTTCATACCTGTGGCAGCATTACTTTAAGAAAAAGACTGTGCGTTTAGTGAGCTCAGCAGAATAGCTGAGAAACAGACGAACAGAGATTCGCCACCGAGCAAACCTCGACTTTCGCTCACTACCTCTTGGACTTAAAGAAAAAGACTGTGCGTTTAGTGAGCTCAGCAGAATAGCTGAGAAACAGACGAACAGAGATTCGCCACCGAGCAAACCTCGACTTTCGCTCACTACCTCTTGTGGGCGGGTAAGCGTGATTTAACTACAGTGTTTTTGTTCACCCGAATAAACGAGTATATACATACCTAATTATTGTAAACATACATATATAAATCAATAAATGGATAAATATAATAAATGAATTATTCTCAAAAATAAAACATTTATAAACTTAACACGATTTGTATTTGAAATACAATTCAATTATATCCCCAATGCAAGGGATTAACAGCAGGTAGCAGCATTACAGCCTAACCTAATATTCGCGCACTCCGGCCATTCTCTGTCAAATGTTTGTCATGCTCGTACAACTTGTATGCGAGCAACCCAAATTGAACGGCCTGCGTCAGAAGCTAACTCAATTTACAATTTGAGTTTTGCGTGACGTTTCGATTTGACGTTTGTGCTATTGACGTTTGCATTCATTTGTAAAAAAACATTTGATATTTGGCGCGGATATGAAGGCAAGTTATAAATATTTAATTGTTTTTACAAAGTTAACAAATAATTTCTTTTTCTTTACAGATTTGCAACGAGAAATTGATCGAAGCTGTGCGGGAGCATGAGTGCCTCACTTTAAAGAGGCACAAAAGCTATAGGCAGTAGCTTCACAGCTGGTAAATACACGTAAGTTATCTTTTATGTGCTTTGCATGTATGTATGTAAATTAATTAAAACTCTCTTTGCTTTTGCAGCCTACAACTGTAAAACAAGGTGTCGGTTCCTATGTGACCGCAACAGAAAGGAGGCGAGCGATGACTCTGTTCCCTCTGGCAGTGTCAGCAGCTTTCGCAAACCATGGAAGCTCAAAGAAGCGATGTCGTTTTTGGGCGAATCCGTTGTGGCAGAGAGGTGCGTGCAAATTTCTCATGTAAAATCATGCTTTTTATTAATTTTGCCTTTAATTCTCATTTTAGTACTACATCCAACGTCAACGACGACTTCGATTCCAATAAACCACCGAACAAACCTGAGCCAATGGAAGTAGATCAAAGCGCTCAAACACGTAATGTCAATTATATGAATCGACCGGCGCAAAATAATTCTTCTCAAGGTAAGACACCAGCATCAACGCAGCTCCATACAGACAAAAGACAACGTAATTATAATATTGAGGCACAGACTACGAAGACGTTATGGACAAAAATGAAGAAGCAGGACAATCATTACATGACTATGTTTATCCCTCTGAAAATCTAGAAGATAATTACCAAACAGAACCCGATTCCTCCGAAATATTGATTTTACAGATATTCATTTTTTAGGATGAATAACTCTTTATTGCCATATATTGAAGGAAATGGAGAGATAATGAAAATATTAAAAGATACAGGGTCTTACAAAAACTATGTGCAGCCCCAGTTTGCAATAAAGCCTATCAGAAACGATACTCCTTTTTTCGCATCCGCAAACGTCTTCGGTTCGAAAGACCAAACCATAAAATTGTTCTTGAAGCCAACGTTGAAATCCTTTCACGCCATTATAGGAAATGATTCAATAAAAGAGCTAGATGCAGTAATACATGCAAAGGATAACTATATGTCAATAGGCAAAAATAGAGTTAAAATAAATTGAAGCAACAATTCTCACAGGACGTATATCTTATAGATATCAGGACTGAACATCTAAATCAAATTCAAAAAGAAAAATTACAAAACTTAGTTAACAATTTCAAGACGCTATTTGCCGATCCCGAAGAAAAATTACCTTTTACTACTACAGTAAAAGGCGAAATTCGCACCACCACAGACATACCGTTACTGAAACTGATTACTCTGACGAGAAATTAATCGAAATTTTAAAACCATATTTAAATCCAACAGTAGTGAACGGCTTAAGCACTGAAGATCATATTCTTGGAAAAATACAATATATACACTTCAGAAACTATAAAATTAGATTCACGCGCAAAATGTTAAAAGACCTAACGGACGCAGCTGAACAAGAGAATGAAATCTTAAAAGAACACAAACGCGCACACTGCAGTGCACGCGAAAATAAAGAGCAGCTCTTACGATCATTCTATTTCCTAAAAATGCAATCAAAAATAGATTCAATAATAAACCAATGTAAAATTTGTAAAACACAAAAATACGAAAGACACCCTCCAAAACCCATTATTCAACCGACTCCTATTCCATAATATCCTGGACAGATCGTGCATTTAGAAATTTACTTCACAAACGGCAGAGTTATCCTTACTGCTATAGATAAGTTTTGTAAAATGCACAAGCGGCATTAGTTAGATCAAGAGCCACACAACATATTAAAGAACCTCTAAGAAGACTACTGATGTGTTTTGGAATACCAGAAATAATAGTTATTGACAACGAAAAATCATTAGGATCAGCTTCAATAGTACATATCTTAGAAGATGAATTAAATATAGAAATATTTAAATGCCCACCTTACACCAGTACAGTAAACGGACAAATCGAACGTTTCCATAGCACTTTATCAGAAATAATGCGTTGCCTGAAGGCAGAAAAAGTTCATTCATCCTTCACAGGCCTCCTCGACAAATCCATTTGGAAATACAATTATTCTATTCGTTCTACTACAAAACGAAAACCTGTAGAACTATTTTTCGGACGACGTGTAGCCTCTGATCCTCTTCAAGTTGAAGTCGAAAAACAAAAGAATATTCAGAGACTTCAACGCAAACAAGATGCTGATCTAAATTCCACAACAAAAAAAGAAACCCTTATAAAGGCTATAATGTGGGCGACGTGATATTTGTAAAAACAAATAAAAGAATAGGAAATAAACTTACATGCCGTTACAAAGAAGATACCACAAACAAATCTTTAGATGATAATAGTTATTTTTTGTTTTGCAGGGAACAACATGACAAACCTCATTAGATACATACCGTTTCTATTAAAACTTTTGACGACAGGCCACTGTGAAACCCAAGTTTTAGATTACAGCAATTTCCAAATTATTGCAATCGAGAAGGGAATTCCACTGCTACAGACCGGTACATTCAGACTCATACACAAAATGAACCTAAATCAATACAAGGACGCTTAGACATCTTAGACATTGAATCTACTACCAAGACCTACGTGACATCCAAGGACAGCAGTTAAATTTTCCTCAACCACGACATTGAAATAGTAAAAAACATACTTGACGGACTCAAACCTTGACGAAAACGATCACTGAACATACTAGGGACAGCTTGGAAATGGTTAGCAGGTACACCAGGCCACGACGATTTTCAACTGATATCCGACCAAACCAACAACTTACTGACTAATAATGACAAACAGGTAATAGTTAACAGGATATCGATCAACCGACTAAACGAAATTTCAAAAACGACAAATACACTTCTAAACACAGTCCAATCAAGTGAAATAGCAAAAAAAGAGATTATTCGCAATATAGAACGCAAACTGAAAATAATTAAAGAGAAATTGGTTCAGATAGATTACTCGATACAGTGGGCCAAAACCAGCATCGTCAACTCATTTATCTTATCAAATTTTGAAACTAATATTACAAAAACCCTCTTCGAAGAACAAAAAATGCCTTTTGTAAATCTAATAGAAGCCTTGGAGTTCAGCGAAGTTAAAGTCGCATCAAATCAATCAACTTTGTTGTACATTGTTTCACTACCATTAACAGAAAAAAATAGTTGTAAGAAGTTGTTACTAAAACCTGTAAAAACGAAAAATGTTAGCATTAAGTTGGAATTTGCAAGTATAATATTTTGTAAAAATGAAATTTTGGGAATCAAAAACAAATGTAATACTTTAGACGGAATATCAATTTGTAAAGCCTCGAACTTTGCAAATATAACTAGCTCTAAGTGCATCCCTAATCTAATTAAAAGCTTGCCTTCAACATACACCACAACCAACAATCAACATTTACCGACAATCGAAGAAATAACACCCAACATCCTTCTACTAAATGATCACAGAGGAGAGGTATCAATAGATGGCAGATCCGTATCTTTACAAGGAACATTTCTTATTCACTATATCAATTCTACAATATTGGTGCAAAATCAATTATTCAAAAGCAAACAGATATCAGCTGCCAAACCACTACCTGCAATAGCACAAATTTCGAATGCGACCAATATATTTAAAGAAGCCCTGTCCTTACAGATGCTGAAAGAATTACAGATAAGTAACACTGAACAGCTGAGAGGATTCAAGTACAAATATCGCGATAGCCTAACCACTAATTTTATCATCCTTGCCGTAATAATCAGTCTTCTGTCATACAGGACTTACATCTCCAGAAGGAACTATAAAGTAACCATACAAACACCAAAAAATCTGACCGATGACCTTTCTTGTACTTCAAACCACAACAGCGAGGTCACTGTTGAACTTAAAGGGGGAGGAGTTACCTCCACAAAAGTTAACAGCGCAGTTCCCACGTGCAACGCATTTTCTCCTGACGCCATGTCTACGAATTTCGGATATCGGATCACACCGTAACCATGTGAAACAAACTTGGCACATGTTAGGTGCATGTGACAGAGCGCCGCGGCAAGCTTATGTTAAGAACAAAATGTAAATGCTAGTTTAGTTCAGTTTTTGTGCTCAATAAAGATGTGCTCATAGAGCACTAATTAATTTTTTTACAACTCTAAATTAATATCGAGTTAATTTATATACATAATTGGTTTATAAATTTATTATATTTTAAAACAATTGTATATGTTAATACATATATGTGTTGAACTAAATCTGTTTTTTTTTTTTAAGTTTAAATGTCGACTACAAGATGAACAGTGCAATTTGAATGTAAAGAAGTATAAAAACATACTATATTGTATAAAAATTAATACTGGTCTATAATGCTGAAAATTTAAGGAGACGTGTTGTTGTAATATGTGAATATTTCAACATCATTATTTAAAGTACGATTATTAAGATTTTCATACCTGTGGCAGCATTACTTTAAGAAAAAGACTGTGCGTTTAGTGAGCTCAGCAGAATAGCTGAGAAACAGACGAACAGAGATTCGCCACCGAGCAAACCTCGACTTTCGCTCACTACCTCTTGTGGGCGGGTAAGCGTGATTTAACTACAGTGTTTTTGTTCACCCGAATAAACGAGTATATACATACCTAATTATTGTAAACATACATATATAAATCAATAAATGGATAAATATAATAAATGAATTATTCTCAAAAATAAAACATTTATAAACTTAACACGATTTGTATTTGAAATACAATTCAATTATATCCCCAATGCAAGGGATTAACAGCAGGTAGCAGCATTACAGCCTAACCTAATATTCGCGCACTCCGGCCATTCTCTGTCAAATGTTTGTCATGCTCGTACAACTTGTATGCGAGCAACCCAAATTGAACGGCCTGCGTCAGAAGCTAACTCAATTTACAATTTGAGTTTTGCGTGACGTTTCGATTTGACGTTTGTGCTATTGACGTTTGCATTCATTTGTAAAAAAACATTTGATATTTGGCGCGGATATGAAGGCAAGTTATAAATATTTAATTGTTTTTACAAAGTTAACAAATAATTTCTTTTTCTTTACAGATTTGCAACGAGAAATTGATCGAAGCTGTGCGGGAGCATGAGTGCCTCACTTTAAAGAGGCACAAAAGCTATAGGCAGTAGCTTCACAGCTGGTAAATACACGTAAGTTATCTTTTATGTGCTTTGCATGTATGTATGTAAATTAATTAAAACTCTCTTTGCTTTTGCAGCCTACAACTGTAAAACAAGGTGTCGGTTCCTATGTGACCGCAACAGAAAGGAGGCGAGCGATGACTCTGTTCCCTCTGGCAGTGTCAGCAGCTTTCGCAAACCATGGAAGCTCAAAGAAGCGATGTCGTTTTTGGGCGAATCCGTTGTGGCAGAGAGGTGCGTGCAAATTTCTCATGTAAAATCATGCTTTTTATTAATTTTGCCTTTAATTCTCATTTTAGTACTACATCCAACGTCAACGACGACTTCGATTCCAATAAACCACCGAACAAACCTGAGCCAATGGAAGTAGATCAAAGCGCTCAAACACGTAATGTCAATTATATGAATCGACCGGCGCAAAATAATTCTTCTCAAGGTAAGACACCAGCATCAACGCAGCTCCATACAGACAAAAGACAACGTAATTATAATATTGAGGCACAGACTACGAAGACGTTATGGACAAAAATGAAGAAGCAGGACAATCATTACATGACTATGTTTATCCCTCTGAAAATCTAGAAGATAATTACCAAACAGAACCCGATTCCTCCGAAATATTGATTTTACAGATATTCATTTTTTAGGATGAATAACTCTTTATTGCCATATATTGAAGGAAATGGAGAGATAATGAAAATATTAAAAGATACAGGGTCTTACAAAAACTATGTGCAGCCCCAGTTTGCAATAAAGCCTATCAGAAACGATACTCCTTTTTTCGCATCCGCAAACGTCTTCGGTTCGAAAGACCAAACCATAAAATTGTTCTTGAAGCCAACGTTGAAATCCTTTCACGCCATTATAGGAAATGATTCAATAAAAGAGCTAGATGCAGTAATACATGCAAAGGATAACTATATGTCAATAGGCAAAAATAGAGTTAAAATCAAATTGAAGCAACAATTCTCACAGGACGTATATCTTATAGATATCAGGACTGAACATCTAAATCAAATTCAAAAAGAAAAATTACAAAACTTAGTTAACAATTTCAAGACGCTATTTGCCGATCCCGAAGAAAAA
Source organism: Philophylla caesio (assembly GCA_963971545.1). Lineage (NCBI taxonomy): Eukaryota > Metazoa > Arthropoda > Insecta > Diptera > Tephritidae > Philophylla > Philophylla caesio. The sequence continues at coordinate 39,388,729 of OZ020606.1, read as the reverse complement.
TTACCTTTTACTACTACAGTAAAAGGCGAAATTCGCACCACCACAGACATACCGTTACTGAAACTGATTACTCTGACGAGAAATTAATCGAAATTTTAAAACCATATTTAAATCCAACAGTAGTGAACGGCTTAAGCACTGAAGAGCATATTCTTGGAAAAATACAATATATACACTTCAGAAACTATAAAATTAGATTCACGCGCAAAATGTTAAAAGACCTAACGGACGCAGCTGAACAAGAGAATGAAATCTTAAAAGAACACAAACGCGCACACTGCAGTGCACGCGAAAATAAAGAGCAGCTCTTACGATCATTCTATTTCCTAAAAATGCAATCAAAAATAGATTCAATAATAAACCAATGTAAAATTTGTAAAACACAAAAATACGAAAGACACCCTCCAAAACCCATTATTCAACCGACTCCTATTCCATAATATCCTGGACAGATCGTGCATTTAGAAATTTACTTCACAAACGGCAGAGTTATCCTTACTGCTATAGATAAGTTTTGTAAAATGCACAAGCGGCATTAGTTAGATCAAGAGCCACACAACATATTAAAGAACCTCTAAGAAGACTACTGATGTGTTTTGGAATACCAGAAATAATAGTTATTGACAACGAAAAATCATTAGGATCAGCTTCAATAGTACATATCTTAGAAGATGAATTAAATATAGAAATATTTAAATGCCCACCTTACACCAGTACAGTAAACGGACAAATCGAACGTTTCCATAGCACTTTATCAGAAATAATGCGTTGCCTGAAGGCAGAAAAAGTTCATTCATCCTTCACAGGCCTCCTCGACAAATCCATTTGGAAATACAATTATTCTATTCGTTCTACTACAAAACGAAAACCTGTAGAGCTATTTTTCGGACGACGTGTAGCCTCTGATCCTCTTCAAGTTGAAGTCGAAAAACAAAAGAATATTCAGAGACTTCAACGCAAACAAGATGCTGATCTAAATTCCACAACAAAAAAAGAAACCCTTATAAAGGCTATAATGTGGGCGACGTGATATTTGTAAAAACAAATAAAAGAATAGGAAATAAACTTACATGCCGTTACAAAGAAGATACCACAAACAAATCTTTAGATGATAATAGTTATTTTTTGTTTTGCAGGGAACAACATGACAAACCTCATTAGATACATACCGTTTCTATTAAAACTTTTGACGACAGGCCACTGTGAAACCCAAGTTTTAGATTACAGCAATTTCCAAATTATTGCAATCGAGAAGGGAATTCCACTGCTACAGACCGGTACATTCAGACTCATACACAAAATGAACCTAAATCAATACAAGGACGCTTAGACATCTTAGACATTGAATCTACTACCAAGACCTACGTGACATCCAAGGACAGCAGTTAAATTTTCCTCAACCACGACATTGAAATAGTAAAAAACATACTTGACGGACTCAAACCTTGACGAAAACGATCACTGAACATACTAGGGACAGCTTGGAAATGGTTAGCAGGTACACCAGGCCACGACGATTTTCAACTGATATCCGACCAAACCAACAACTTACTGACTAATAATGACAAACAGGTAATAGTTAACAGGATATCGATCAACCGACTAAACGAAATTTCAAAAACGACAAATACACTTCTAAACACAGTCCAATCAAGTGAAATAGCAAAAAAAGAGATTATTCGCAATATAGAACGCAAACTGAAAATAATTAAAGAGAAATTGGTTCAGATAGATTACTCGATACAGTGGGCCAAAACCAGCATCGTCAACTCATTTATCTTATCAAATTTTGAAACTAATATTACAAAAACCCTCTTCGAAGAACAAAAAATGCCTTTTGTAAATCTAATAGAAGCCTTGGAGTTCAGCGAAGTTAAAGTCGCATCAAATCAATCAACTTTGTTGTACATTGTTTCACTACCATTAACAGAAAAAAATAGTTGTAAGAAGTTGTTACTAAAACCTGTAAAAACGAAAAATGTTAGCATTAAGTTGGAATTTGCAAGTATAATATTTTGTAAAAATGAAATTTTGGGAATCAAAAACAAATGTAATACTTTAGACGGAATATCAATTTGTAAAGCCTCGAACTTTGCAAATATAACTAGCTCTAAGTGCATCCCTAATCTAATTAAAAGCTTGCCTTCAACATACACCACAACCAACAATCAACATTTACCGACAATCGAAGAAATAACACCCAACATCCTTCTACTAAATGATCACAGAGGAGAGGTATCAATAGATGGTAGATCCGTATCTTTACAAGGAACATTTCTTATTCACTATATCAATTCTACAATATTGGTGCAAAATCAATTATTCAAAAGCAAACAGATATCAGCTGCCAAACCACTACCTGCAATAGCACAAATTTCGAATGCGACCAATATATTTAAAGAAGCCCTGTCCTTACAGATGCTGAAAGAATTACAGATAAGTAACACTGAACAGCTGAGAGGATTCAAGTACAAATATCGCGATAGCCTAACCACTAATTTTATCATCCTTGTCGTAATAATCAGTCTTCTGTCATACAGGACTTACATCTCCAGAAGGAACTATAAAGTAACCATACAAACACCAAAAAATCTGACCGATGACCTTTCTTGTACTTCAAACCACAACAGCGAGGTCACTGTTGAACTTAAAGGGGGAGGAGTTACCTCCACAAAAGTTAACAGCGCAGTTCCCACGTGCAACGCATTTTCTCCTGACGCCATGTCTACGAATTTCGGATATCGGATCACACCGTAACCATGTGAAACAAACTTGGCACATGTTAGGTGCATGTGACAGAGCGCCGCGGCAAGCTTATGTTAAGAACAAAATGTAAATGCTAGTTTAGTTCAGTTTTTGTGCTCAATAAAGATGTGCTCATAGAGCACTAATTAATTTTTTTACAACTCTAAATTAATATCGAGTTAATTTATATACATAATTGGTTTATAAATTTATTATATTTTAAAACAATTGTATATGTTAATACATATATGTGTTGAACTAAATCTGTTTTTTTTTTTTAAGTTTAAATGTCGACTACAAGATGAACAGTGCAATTTGAATGTAAAGAAGTATAAAAACATACTATATTGTATAAAAATTAATACTGGTCTATAATGCTGAAAATTTAAGGAGACGTGTTGTTGTAATATGTGAATATTTCAACATCATTATTTAAAGTACGATTATTAAGATTTTCATACCTGTGGCAGCATTACTTTAAGAAAAAGACTGTGCGTTTAGTGAGCTCAGCAGAATAGCTGAGAAACAGACGAACAGAGATTCGCCACCGAGCAAACCTCGACTTTTGCTCACTACCTCTTGTGGGCGGGTAAACGTGATTTAACTACAGTGTTTTTGTTCACCCGAATAAACGAGTATATACATACCTAATTATTGTAAACATACATATATAAATCAATAAATGGATAAATGGATAAATATAATAAATGAATTATTCTCAAAAATAAAACATTTATAAACTTAACACGATTTGTATTTGAAATACAATTCAATTAAATCCCCAATGCAAGGGATTAACAGCAGGTAGCAGCATTACAGCCTAACCTAATATTCGCGCACTCCGGCCATTTTCTGTCAAATGTTTGTCATGCTCGTACAACTTGTATGCGAGCAACCCCAATTGAACGGCCTGCGTCAGAAGCTAACTCAATTTACAATTTGAGTTTTGCGTGACGTTTCGATTTGACGTTTGTGCTATTGACGTTTGCATTCATTTGTAAAAAGAACATTTGATATTTGGCGCGGATATGAAGGCAAGTTATAAATATTTAATTGTTTTTACAAAGTTGGAGGCAGTAGCTTCACAGCTGGTAAATACACGTAAGTTATCTTTTATGTGCTTTGCATGTATGTATGTAAATTAATTAAAACTCTCTTTGCTTTTGCAGCCTACAACTGTAAAACAAGGTGTCGGTTCCTATGTGACCGCAACAGAAAGGAGGCGAGCGATGACTCTGTTCCCTCTGGCAGTGTCAGCAGCTTTCGCAAACCATGGAAGCTCAAAGAAGCGATGTCGTTTTTGGGCGAATCCGTTGTGGCAGAGAGGTGAGTGCAAATTTCTCATGTAAAATCATGCTTTTTATTAATTTTGCCTTTAATTCTCATTTTAGTACTTCATCCAACGTCAACGACGACTTCGATTTCAATAAACCACCGAACAAACCTGAGCCAATGGAAGTAGATCAAAGCGCTCAAACACGTAATGTCAATTATATGAATCGAGCGGCGCAAAATAATTCTTCTCAAGGTAAGAGACCAGCATCAACAACAGACAAAAGACAACGTAATTATAATATTGAGGCACAGACTACGAAGACGTTATGGACAAAAATGAAGAAGCAGGACAATCATTACATGACTATGTTTATCCCTCTGAAAATCTAGAAGATAATTACCAAACAGAACCCGATTCCTCCGAAAATATTGATTTTACAGATATTCATTTTTTAGGATGAATTACTCTTTATTGCCATATATTGAAGGAAATGGAGAGATAATGAAAATATTAAAAGATACAGGGTCTTACAAAAACTATGTGCAGCCCCAGTTTGCAATAAAGCCTATCAGAAACGATACTCCTTTTTTCGCATCCGCAAACGTCTTCGGTTCGAAAGACCAAACCATAAAATTGTTCTTGAAGCCAACGTTGAAATCCTTTCACGCCATTATAGGAAATGATTCAATAAAAGAGCTAGATGCAGTAATACATGCAAAGGATAACTATATGTCAATAGGCAAAAATAGAGTTAAAATCAAATTGAAGCAACAATTCTCACAGGACGTAAATCTTATAAATATCAGGACTGAACATCTAAATCAAATTCAAAAAGAAAAATTACAAAACTTAGTTAACAATTTCAAGACGCTATTTGCCGATCCCGAAGAAAAATTACCTTTTACTACTACAGTAAAAGGCGAAATTCGCACCACCACAGACATACCGTTACTGAAACTGATTACTCTGACGAGAAATTAATCGAAATTTTAAAACCATATTTAAATCCAACAGTAGTGAACGGCTTAAGCACTGAAGAGCATATTCTTGGAAAAATACAATATATACACTTCAGAAACTATGAAATTAGATTCACGCGCAAAATGTTAAAAGACCTAACGGGCGCAGCTGAACAAGAGAATGAAATCTTAAAAGAACACAAACGCGCACACTGCAGTGCACGCGAAAATAAAGAGCAGCTCTTACGATCATTCTATTTCCTAAAAATGCAATCAAAAATAGATTCAATAATAAATCAATGTAAAATTTGTAAAACACGTTTTGTAAAATGCACAAGCGGCATTAGTTAGATCAAGAGCCACACAACATATTAAAGAACCTCTAAGAAGACTACTGATGTGTTTTGGAATACCAGAAATAATAGTTATTGACAACGAAAAATCATTAGGATCAGCTTCAATAGTACATATCTTAGAAGATGAATTAAATATAGAAATATTTAAATGCCCACCTTACACCAGTACAGTAAACGGACAAATCGAACGTTTCTATAGCACTTTATCAGAAATAATGCGTTGCCTGAAGGCAGAAAAAGTTCATTCATCCTTCACAGACCTCCTCGACAAATCCATTTGGAAATACAATTATTCTATTCATTCTACTACAAAACGAAAACCTGTAGAGCTATTTTTCGGACGACGTGTAGCCTCTGATCCTCTTCAAGTTGAAGTCGAAAAACAAAAGAATATTCAGAGACTTCAACGCAAACAAGATGCTGATCTAAATTCCACAACAAAAAAAGAAACCCTTACAAAGGCTATAATGTGGGCGACGTGATATTTGTAAAAACAAATAAAAGAATAGGAAATAAACTTACATGCCGTTACAAAGAAGAAACCACAAACAAATCTTTAGATGATAATAGCTATTTTTTGTTTTGCAGGGAACAACATGACAAACCTCATTAGATACATACCGTTTCTATTAAAACTTTGACGACAGGCCACTGTGAAACCCAAGTTTTAGATTACAGCAATTTCCAAATTATTGCAATCGAGAAGGGAATTGCACTGCTACAGACCGGTACATTCAGACTCATACACAAAATGAACCTAAATCAATACAAGGACGCTTAGACATCTTAGACATTGAATCTACTACCAAGACCTACGTGACATCCAAGGACAGCAGTTAAATTTTCCTCAACCACGACATTGAAATAGTAAAAAACATACTTGACGGACTCAAACCTTGACGAAAACGATCACTGAACATACTAGGGACAGCTTGGAAATGGTTAGCAGGTACACCAGACCACGACGATTTTCAACTGATATCCGACCAAACCAACAACTTACTGACTAATAATGACAAACAGGTAATAATTAACAGGATATCGATCAACCGACTAAACGAAATTTCAAAAACGACAAATACACTTCTAAACACAGTCCAATCAAGTGAAATAGCAAAAAAAAAGATTATTCGCAATATAGAACGCAAACTGAAAATAATTAAACAGAAATTGGTTCAGATAGATTACTCGATACAGTGGGCCAAAACCAGCATCGTCAACTCATTTATCTTATCAAATTTTGAAACTAATATTACAAAAACCCTCTTCGAAGAACAAAAAATGCCTTTTGTAAATCTAATAGAAGCCTTGGAGTTCAGCGAAGTTAAAGTCGCATCAAATCAATCAACTTTATTGTACATTGTTTCACTACCATTAACAGAAAAAAATAGTTGTAAGAAGTTGTTACTAAAACCTGTAAAAACGAAAAATGTTAGCATTAAGTTGGAATTTGCAAGTATAATATTTTGTAAAAATGAAATTTTGGGAATCAAAAACAAATGTAATACTTTAGACGGAATATCAATTTGTAAAGCCTCGAACTTTGCAAATATAACTAGCTCTAAGTGCATCCCTAATCTAATTAAAAGCTTGCCTTCAACATGCACCACAACCAAAGATCAACATTTAACGACAATCGAAGAAATAACACCCAACATCCTTCTACTAAATGATCACAGAGGAGAGGTATCAATAGATGGCAGATCCGTATCTTTACAAGGAACATATCTTATTCACCATATCAATTCTACAATATTGGTGCAAAATCAATTATTCAAAAGCAAACAGATATCAGCTGCCAAGCCACTACCTGCAATAGCACAAATTTCGAATGCGACCAATATATTTAAAGAAGCCCTGTCCTTACAGATGCTGAAAGAATTACAGATAAGTAACACTGAACAGCTGAGAGGATTCAAGTACAAATATCGCGATAGCCTAACCACTAATTTTATCATCCTTGTCGTAATAATCAGTCTTCTGTCATACAGGACTTACATCTCCAGAAGGAACTATAAAGTAACCATACAAACACCAAAAAATCTGACCGATGACCTTTCTTGTACTTCAAACCACAACAGCGAGGTCACTGTTGAACTTAAAGGGGGAGGAGTTACCTCCACAAAAGTTAACAGCGCAGTTCCCACGTGCAACGCATTTTCTCCTGACGCCATGTCTACGAATTTCGGATATCGGATCACACCGTAACCATGTGAAACAAACTTGGCACATGTTAGGTGCATGTGACAGAGCGCCGCGGCAAGCTTATGTTAAGAACAAAATGTAAATGCTAGTTTAGTTCAGTTTTTGTGCTCAATAAAGATGTGCTCATAGAGCACTAATTAATTTTTTTACAACTCTAAATTAATATCGAGTTAATTTCTATACATAATTGGTTTATAAATTTATTATATTTTAAAACAATTGTATATGTTAATACATATATGTGTTGAACTAAATCTGTTTTTTTTTTTTTAAGTTTAAATGTCGACTACAAGATGAACAGTGCAATTTGAATGTAAAGAAGTATAAAAACATACTATATTGTATAAAAATTAATACTGGTCTATAATGCTGAAAATTTAAGGAGACGTGTTGTTGTAATATGTGAATATTTCAACATCATTATTTAAAGTACGATTATTAAGATTTTCATACCTGTGGCAGCATTACTTTAAGAAAAAGACTGTGCGTTTAGTGAGCTCAGCAGAATAGCTGAGAAACAGACGAACAGAGATTCGCCACCGAGCAAACCTCGACTTTTGCTCACTACCTCTTGTGGGCGGGTAAACGTGATTTAACTACAGTGTTTTTGTTCACCCGAATAAACGAGTATATACATACCTAATTATTGTAAACATACATATATAAATCAATAAATGGATAAATATAATAAATGAATTATTCTCAAAAATAAAACATTTATAAACTTAACACGATTTGTATTTGAAATACAATTCAATTAAACCCCCAATGCAAGGGATTAACAGCAGATAGCAGCATTACAGCCTAACCTAATATTCGCGCACTCCGGCCATTTTCTGTCAAATGTTTGTCATGCTCGTACAACTTGTATGCGAGCAACCCAAATTGAACGGCCTGCGTCAGAAGCTAACTCAATTTACAATTTGAGTTTTGCGTGACGTTTCGATTTGACGTTTGTGCTATTGACGTTTGCATTCATTTGTAAAAAAACATTTGATATTTGGCGCGGATATGGAGCCAAGTTATAAATATTTAATTGTTTTTACAAAGTTAACAAATAATTTCTTTTTCTTTACAGATTTGCAACGAGAAATTGATCGAGGCTGTGCGGGAGCATGAGTGCCTCACTTTAAAGAGGCACAAAAGCTATAAAATAAAGGCGACGAAAGACGCTGCTTGGGAGGCAGTAGCTTCACAGCTGGTAAATACACGTAAGTTACCTTTTATGTGCTTTGCATGTATGTATGTAAATTAATTAAAACTCTCTTTGCTTTTGCAGCCTACAACTGTAAAACAAGGTGTCGGTTCCTATGTGACCGCAACAGAAAGGAGGCGAGCGATGACTCTGTTCCCTCTGGCAGTGTCAGCAGCTTTCGCAAGCCATGGAAGCTCAAAGAAGCGATGTCGTTTTTGGGCGAATCCGTTGTGGCAGAGAGGTGAGTGCAAATTTCTCATGTAAAATCATGCTTTTATTAATTTTGCCTTTATTTCTCATTTTAGTACTACATCCAACGTCAACGACGACTTCGATTCCAATAAACCACCGAACAAACCTGAGCCAATGGAAGTAGATCAAAGCGCTCAAACACGTAATGTCAATTATATGAATCGACCGGCGCCAAATAATTCTTCTCAAGGTAAGAGACCAGCATCAACGCAGCTCCATACAGACAAAAGACAACGTAATTATAATATTGAGGCACAGACTACGAAGACGTTATGGACAAAAATGAAGAAGCAGGACAATCATTACATGACTATGTTTATCCCTCTGAAAATCTAGAAGATAATTACCAAACAGAACCCGATTCCTCCGAAAATATTGATTTTACAGATATTCATTTTTTAGGATGAATTACTCTTTATTGCCATATATTGAAGGAAATGGAGAGATAATGAAAATATTAAAAGATACAGGGTCTTACAAAAACTATGTGCAGCCCCAGTTTGCAATAAAGCCTATCAGAAACGATACTCCTTTTTTCGCATCCGCAAACGTCTTCGGTTCGAAAGACCAAACCATAAAATTGTTCTTGAAGCCAACGTTGAAATCCTTTCACGCCATTATAGGAAATGATTCAATAAAAGAGCTAGATGCAGTAATACATGCAAAGGATAACTATATGTCAATAGGCAAAAATAGAGTTAAAATCAAATTGAAGCAACAATTCTCACAGGACGTAAATCTTATAAATATCAGGACTGAACATCTAAATCAAATTCAAAAAGAAAAATTACAAAACTTAGTTAACAATTTCAAGACGCTATTTGCCGATCCCGAAGAAAAATTACCTTTTACTACTACAGTAAAAGGCGAAATTCGCACCACCACAGACATACCGTTACTGAAACTGATTACTCTGACGAGAAATTAATCGAAATTTTAAAACCATATTTAAATCCAACAGTAGTGAACGGCTTAAGCACTGAAGAGCATATTCTTGGAAAAATACAATATATACACTTCAGAAACTATAAAATTAGATTCACGCGCAAAATGTTAAAAGACCTAACGGGCGCAGCTGAACAAGAGAATGAAATCTTAAAAGAACACAAACGCGCACACTGCAGTGCACGCGAAAATAAAGAGCAGCTCTTACGATCATTCTATTTCCTAAAAATGCAATCAAAAATAGATTCAATAATAAATCAATGTAAAATTTGTAAAACACGTTTTGTAAAATGCACAAGCGGCATTAGTTAGATCAAGAGCCACACAACATATTAAAGAACCTCTAAGAAGACTACTGATGTGTTTTGGAATACCAGAAATAATAGTTATTGACAACGAAAAATCATTAGGATCAGCTTCAATAGTACATATCTTAGAAGATGAATTAAATATAGAAATATTTAAATGCCCACCTTACACCAGTACAGTAAACGGACAAATCGAACGTTTCCATAGCACTTTATCAGAAATAATGCGTTGCCTGAAGGCAGAAAAAGTTCATTTATCCTTCACAGACCTCCTCGACAAATCCATTTGGAAATACAATTTTTCTATTCATTATACTACAATACGAAAACCTGTAGAGCTATTTTTCGGACGACGTGTAGCCTCTGATCCTCTTCAAGTTGAAGTCGAAAAACAAAAGAATATTCAGAGACTTCAACGCAAACAAGATGCTGATCTAAATTCCACAACAAAAAAAGAAACCCTTACAAAGGCTATAATGTGGGCGACGTGATATTTGTAAAAACAAATAAAAGAATAGGAAATAAACTTACATGCCGTTACAAAGAAGAAACCACAAACAAATCTTTAGATGATAATAGTTATTTTTTGTTTTGCAGGGAACAACATGACAAACCTTATTAGATACATACCGTTTCTATTAAAACTTTTGACGACAGGCCACTGTGAAACCCAAGTTTTAGATTACAGCAATTTCCAAATTATTGCAATCGAAAAGGGAGTTGCACTGCTACAGACCGGTACATTCAGACTCATACACAAAATGAACCTAAATCAATACAAGGACGCTTAGACATCTTAGACATTGAATCTACTACCAAGACCTACGTGACATCCAAGGACAGCAGTTAAATTTTCCTCAACCACGACATTGAAATAGTAAAAAACATACTTGACGGACTCAAACCTTGACGAAAACGATCACTGAACATACTAGGGACAGCTTGGAAATGGTTAGCAGGTACACCAGACCACGACGATTTTCAACTGTTATCCGACCAAACCAACAACTTACTGACTAATAATGACAAACAGGTAATAATTAACAGGATATCGATCAACCGACTTAACGAACTTTCAAAAACGACAAATACACTTCTAAACACAGTCCAATCAAGTGAAATAGCAAAAAAAGAGATTATTCGCAATATAGAACGCAAACTGAAAATAATTAATGTAGTGGACCTACCTCAACGCCACTTACCAGCACTCATAAATAGCAATAAGCAAATTTATGAATTAGTCACACTTCATATGCACCATACACAAAAGGGTTTCATATAACCAACGAAACTCTTTTATACATTTTATAACGTGCAATGCCTTCTGCAAAGTCAGCAATCACTTTGTTTAACTGTCAACGACCTTTTTCGAGTTCTGACTGGAAATAATGGGGCGGAGACATGGAAGCGCTAAGTAATTGATAATTGTATAAATACTCACGGTTTTGATCGAATAAAACAGAACTAGAACTATACTCTACTTGAATGTGTTTTACTTCTCGACAATCCGGCTTGACTTTCGAGTCGCTTAAACATACAGCATCGACAGCTTGCTGTTAAAACATAAGTTGCACGCTACCACGTCTATAGGACTAGAGACGTAGTGCGTTTTAGGTAGAAAAACCAGAGCGACTCAAACCTTACATGGCGATCCTGCCCTTACGGACCAAGCCTCCTAATCCTGTCAATCCGATCCTATAAGGACCAGTAACGGCAACAGGAAACAAGATAAATTTGCAAACTATTGTGTTATTCAATAATACTTTAATACAAAATAGTATTGCTATTTTAGACGAGGAAGATAAATAAATTTTAATAAACTTCCAAATGACCGGCACTGACGAGGCAAAACTTCACGCGACTTCCACAAATTACGAATCACCACTTTCAATCAGTCAATCAGCAGAAGAATACGAGCCAGTAGGCAGTAACCAATTGGAGAGCTATCCTTAGTACTCCCCGACACCGATAAAAGCCGGCCCAAAGGCAATAACAATCGAGGCATACAGGAAACAACAGCTACCATGGAAATAATAACATTGGCAACAATCCTTTTAACAATAATAGGGACCAAAGAACAAATAATTACAACCAAAGAAATAATAACAACTTCAACAATAACAATCAGAGAAGTCAAAATGTTAACACCAACAGGATTAACAATAACAATATGACCCACGATAACAACAGACAAGCACCACAACACAACAGAAATGTTCGCCAAATAAACGTCCTGCAAACTCAGGGAAACGCAGGCGACCCGGAGGACAACAATTAACCCCCTCTGGGTCAAATCCAAATAAAATATATGTAATAACCAAAAACTTAACAAATTTTATCACAATTTATAATGAAGATTTCAATCAACAAATGACATTCCTCATAGACACAGGAGCTGACATTTCTATTTGCAAAAATCCATTCAATAACAAATTCGACTATGAAAGCACGAAGAAATGCAAACTAACAGGTATCACCAAAGACGAAATAACCTCAATGGGCACAGCTAAACTAACTTTCCTAATAGGCAAAGATAGCACTAGCATCAATCTCCATTTAGTTACAGAGGATTTCCCAACTTCAACCGATGGTATTTTAGGCAGAGACTTTCTTATTAAACATTTATGCATAATTGATTATGAAACATTCACATTAACTGCATCAATTAACAACAAGAAAAAAAATATTAACAATAAACACACAAGTAGAATCAAACAAAATCCTCGAAATACCACCTAGAACAGAAGTCATAGTACTAATATATTTAAATATACATAAAAGAAGATAGCATAATTTTGCATCAAGAAATAGAACAAGGCGTATTCCTAGCCAATTCTATAGCCCCTGCTAAAGGAAATTGCCACATAAAAATCATAAACGTTTACAATCATACAGCAAAAATAAAACAGATAAATGCATAACAGAAAATGTATCAGATTACAATATCATGACCGCATACCAAAAACCAAACATCTACAATAACAACCGTTTCAATAAATTGATAAAGGAATTAAAACTAGGAAATGTAGAGAAACAAACAGAAGATGAGTTACACGAAATTATTTACAAACAAGGCAAAATAAACACAAATACAGATACACTGTCACGCATCAAATATAGCGACACACTTAAAACTATGATACCAACATCAGAAAAAGATTTAATAGAGAATGAAAAAGAAATTAATATATTAACAAGGAGCAAGGCCGCACAATTTAATGAAAATGGAAAAAATGAAATAACGCAAACGAGTATAGAAAATAAAGCGCATGAATATACACCCGGGAAACGCATTAACAATACATCTCCAAAGAAGCCTGATCACCTTCATATTTGGCGATGCACATCTTTTAATGACGTTAAAAATATGAAGAAATTAAAATGTATAATTAATAAAGAAAGTAGTACTACAATTGAAATTATTAAAAATGAAGTGCAAGTTACATGTAGTGATGACCCTTTGAAACTAGATTCAATGTTGGAGAAACTACATAGTACTATGCACAGTTCACTTATAAAGGAGCTAGCCCTTTGTGAACAAGAATATACATTAAAAAATACTAATATGAATGCATTCATTGAAAAATTTAATGAGCTCGAAAATAAGAAAAGCGTGCCGATAAAGATATTGATATACAAAGCTCCAAAACAAGTAGATAGTACATTAACACAGTATAAGCTAATTGACGAATTTCACTCCACTAATATAGCTGGCCACTTAGGAGTTAGAAAGACAATTTTAAAATTGAAACAAAGATATATATGGAAAAACATGGGACAAATGGTAAAAGAATTTATAAATAATTGCACAAAGTGCGCACAAAACAAAACAACTAAACATATTAAAGAACCGCTTGTAGTAACAGACACGCCAACTTCAACATTTAGTACAGTGTCAATTGACACAGTAGGCCCACTTCGTATCTCAAACGGATACAGATATATACTAACAATGCAATGCGATTTATCAAAATTCGTTATAGCACATCATATTGAAACAAAAGATGCAAAAACTATTGCAACTACACTGGTCGAACAGCTCATCCTAAAGTACGGCTTCATACAAATATTAAAATCAGACAGAGGAACAGAATTCGTCAACGAATTAATGCACAACGTATGCACACTATTAAATACAAAGCAAATATTTTCAACTCCATATCACCATCAAACAATTGGGTCACTAGAACGAAACCACAGAAAACTAAACGAATATCTACTTACTTTTGCTGACGATTACGAATGGTACAAATGGATACCATACTATACATTCGCATACAACATAACACCACACACAGACACTGGTTATTCACCCCATGAACTAGTATACGGAAAATTGCCATCTCTGCCAAGCGACAATATAAACAAACTTAACAAATGTTATGACATCGAAAGTTATGCAAACGAATTGCAAATTCGGCTAAAAAATTCAATTGCAAATGCCAGAAAATTAATAAACGCAGTAAAAATAAAAAGGAAACAAGAATATGACAAAAACATAAACAAATCAAATTTAGAAATTGGAGATATGGTGTGCGTAGAAAACGAAAATAAATATAAACACCAAAGTCCATATCACGGACCGTACAAAATCATAGACACAAATGGTGTAAATTCAACAAAAGCAATAAAAAACAAACCCAAAACACTACACAACAACATATTAAAGAAATACCTAGGCGTAAATTTAGCATACAATTAATTATTAATTCAACACTACAATAAGGAATTACTAAGTATACATATAACCACTAATATTTTAATAAATATCATTATTAATGAGAACAAATAGTTTACACACATTTAATAATCACATCTTACGAATAAGACACATTAATACAACAAAGAATAAGAATAGAACCAAAATAAACGCACACGTAGCTACATACATATGTACACACACTCACCCTACCATAAGTAAAATACAAAAGAAAAAAATTTTTTTTTTTTAAATATATATGTATATATTACACATAGAAAACATGTAAAGCAACTCCACGACTTCACCAAACTAAAATTATTCCGTTCATTTTTCACGTAATCATTTTTCTAAAGGGTAAGGGTGTAGTGGACCTACCTCAACGCCACTTACCAGCACTCATAAATAGCAATAAGCAAATTTATGAATTAGTCACACTTCATGTGCACCATACACAAAAGGGTTTCATATAACCAACGAAACTCTTTTATACATTTTATAACGTGCAATGCCTTCTGCAAAGTCAGCAATCACTTTGTTTAACTGTCAACGACCTTTTTCGAGTTCTGACTGGAAAAAATGGGGCGGAGTCATGGAAGCGCTAAGTAATTGATAATTGTATAAATACTCACGTTTTTGATCGAATAAAACATAACTAGAACTACACTCTACTTGAATGTGTTTTACTTCTCGACAATCAGGCTTGACTTTCGAGTCGCCTAAACATACAGCATCGACAGCTTGCTGTTAAAACATAAGTTGCACGCTACCACGTCTATAGGACTAGAGACGTAGTGTGTTTTAGGTAGAAAAACCAGAGCGACTCAAACCTTACATTAAAGAGAAATTGGTTCAGATAGATTACTCGATACAGTGGGCCAAAACCAGCATCGTCAACTCATTTATCTTATCAAATTTTGAAACTAATATTACAAAAACCCTCTTCGAAGAACAAAAAATGCCTTTTGTAAATCTAATAGAAGCCTTGGAGTTCAGCGAAGTTAAAGTCGCATCAAATCAATCAACTTTGTTGTACATTGTTTCACTACCATTAACAGAAAAAAATAGTTGTAAGAAGTTGTTACTAAAACCTGTAAAAACGAAAAATGTTAGCATTAAGTTGGAATTTGCAAGTATAATATTTTGTAAAAATGAAATTTTGGGAATCAAAAACAAATGTAATACTTTAGACGGAATATCAATTTGTAAAGCCTCGAACTTTGCAAATATAACTAGCTCTAAGTGCATCCCTAATCTAATTAAAAGCTTGCCTTCAACATGCACCACAACCAACAATCAACATTTACCGACAATCGAAGAAATAACACCCAACATCCTTCTACTAAATGATCACAGAGGAGAGGTATCAATAGATGGCAGATCCGTATCTTTACAAGGAACATTTCTTTTTCACCATATCAACTCTACAATATTGGTGCAAAATCAATTATTCAAAAGCAAACAGATATCAGCTGCCAAACCACTACCTGCATTAGCACAAATTTCGAATGCGACCAATATATTTAAAGAAGCCCTGTCCTTACAGATGCTGAAAGAATTACAGATAAGTAACACTGAACAGCTGAGAGGATTTAAGTACAAATATCGCGATAGCCTAACCACTAATTTTATCATCCTTGTAATAATCAGTCTTCTGTCATACAGGACTTACATCTCCAGAAGGAACTATAAAGTAACCATACAAACACCAAAAAATCTGACCGATGACCTTTCTTGTACTTCAAACCACAAGAGCGAGGACACTGTTGAACTTAAAGGGGGAGGAGTTACCTCCACAAAAGTTAACAGCGCAGTTCCCACGTGCAACGCATTTTCTGTTGACGCCATTTCTACGAATTTCGGATATCGGATCACACCGTAACCATGTGAATCAAACTTGGCACATGTTAGGTGCATGTGACAAAGCGCCGCGGCAAGCTTATGTTAAGAACAAAATGTAAATGCTAGTTTAGTTCAGTTTTTGTGCTCAATAAAGATGTGCTCATAGAGCAATAATTAATTTTTTTACAACTCTAAATTAATATCGAGTTAATTTATATACATACATAATTGGTTTATAAATTTATTATATTTTAAAACAATTGTATATGTTAATACATATATGTGTTGAACTTAATCTGTTTTTTTTTTTAGTTTAAATGTCGACTACAAGATGAACAGTGAAATTTGAATGTAAAGAAGTATAAAAACATACTATATTGTATAAAAATTAATACTGGTCTATAATGCTGAAAATTTAAGGAGACGTGTTGTTGTAATATGTGAATATTTCAACATCATTATTTAAAGTACGATTATTAAGATTTTCATACCTGTGGCAGCATTACTTTAAGAAAAAGACTGTGCGTTTAGTGAGCTCAGCATAATAGCTGAGAAACAGACGAACAGAGATTCGCCACCGAGCGAACCTCGACTTTTGCTCACTACCTCTTGTGGGCGGGTAAGCGTGATTTAACTACAGTGTTTTTGTTCACCCGAATAAACGAGTATATACATCCCTAATTATTGTAAACATACATATATAAATCAATAAATGGATAAATATAATAAATGAATTATTCTCAAAAATAAAACATTTATAAACTTAACACGATTTGTATTTGAAATACAATTCAATTATATCCCCAATGCAAGGGATTAACAGCAGGTAGCAGCATTACAGCCTAACCTAATATTCGCGCACTCCGGCCATTCTCTGTCAAATGTTTGTCATGCTCGTACAACTTGTATGCGAGCAACCCAAATTGAACGGCCTGCGTCAGAAGCTAACTCAATTTACAATTTGAGTTTTGCGTGACGTTTCGATTTGACGTTTGTGCTATTGACGTTTGCATTCATTTGTAAAAAAACATTTGATATTTGGCGCGGATATGGTGGCAAGTTATAAATATTTAATTGTTTTTACAAAGTTAACAAATAATTTATTTTTCTTTACAGATTTGCAACGAGAAATTGATCGAGGCTGTGCGGGAGCATGAGTGCCTCACTTTAAAGAGGCACAAAAGCTATAAAATAAAGGCGACGAAAGACGCGGCTTGGGAGGCAGTAGCTTCACAGCTGGTAAATACACGTAAGTTACCTTTTATGTGCTTTGCGTGTATGTATGTAAATTAATTAAAACTCTCTTTGCTTTTGCAGCCTACAACTGAAAAACAAGGTGTCGGTCCCTATGTGACCGCAACAGAAAGGAGGCGAGCGATTACTCTGTTCCCTCTGGCACTGTCAGCAGCTTTCGCAAGCCATGGAAGCTCAAAGAAGCGATGTCGGTTTTGGGCGAATCCGTTGTGGCAGAGAGGTGAGTGCAAATTTCTCATGTAAAATCATGCTTTTTATTAATTTTGCCTTTAATTCTCATTTTAGTACTACATCCAACGTCAACGACGACTTCGATTCCAATAAACCACCGAACAAACCTGAGCCAATGGAAGTAGATCAAAGCGCTCAAACACGTAATGTCAATTATATGAATCGACCGGCGCAAAATAATTCTTCTCAAGGTAAGAGACCAGCATCAACGCAGCTCCATACAGACAAAAGACAACGTAATTATAATATTGAGACACGGACTACGAAGACGTTATGGACAAAAATGAAGAAGCAAGACAATCATTACATGACTATGTTTATCCCTCTGAAAATCTAGAAGATAATTACCAAACAGAACCCGATTCCTGCGAAAATATTGATTTTACAGATATTCATTTTTTAGGATGAATAACTCTTTATTGCCATATATTGAAGGAAATGGAGAGATAATAAAAATATTAAAAGATACAGGGTCTAACAAAAACTATGTGCAGCCCCATTTTGCAATAAAGCCTATCAGAAACGATACTCCTTTTTTCGCATCCGCAAACGTCTTCGGTTCGAAAGACCAAACCATAAAATTGTTCTTGATGCCAACGTTGAAATCCTTTCACGCCATTATAGGAATTGATTCAATAAAAGAGCTAGAGGGAGTAATACATGCAAAGGATAACTATATGTCAATAGGCAAAAATAGAGTTAAAATCAAATTGAAGCAACAATTCTCACAGGACGTAAATCTTATAAATATCAGGACTGAACATCTAAATCAAATTCAAAAAGAAAAATTACAAAACTTAGTTAACAATTTCAAGACGCTATTTGCCGATCCCGAAGAAAAATAAACTTTTACTACTACAGTAAAAGGCGAAATTCGCACCACCACAGACATACCGTTACTGAAACTGATTACTCTCACGAGAAATTAATCGAAATTTTAAAACCATATTTAAATCCAACAGTAGTGAACGGCTTAAGCACTGAAGAGCATATTCTTGGAAAAATACAAGAAATTTACCCTCTACACTTCAGAAACTATAAAATTAGATTCACGCGCAAAATGTTAAAAGACCTAACGGACGCAGCTGAACAAGAGAATGAAATCTTAAAAGAACACAAACGCGCACACTGCAGTGCACGCGAAAATAAAGAGCAGCTCTTACGATCATTCTATTTCCTAAAAATGCAAACAAAAATAGATTCAGTAATAAATCAATGTAAAAATTGTAAAACTCAAAAATACGAAAGACACCTTCCAAAACCCATTATTCAACCGACTCCTATTCC
This sequence comes from Philophylla caesio, assembly GCA_963971545.1. Classification (NCBI taxonomy): domain Eukaryota; kingdom Metazoa; phylum Arthropoda; class Insecta; order Diptera; family Tephritidae; genus Philophylla; species Philophylla caesio. The sequence goes on along the minus strand of OZ020606.1, from coordinate 39,369,175 downwards.
ATAATATCCTGGACAGATCGTGCATTTAGAAATTTACTTCTCAAACGACAGAGTTATCCTTACTGCTATAGATAAGTTTTGTAAAATGCACAAGCGGCATTAGTTAGATCAAGAGCCACACAACATATTAAAGAACCTCTAAGAAGACTACTGATGTGTTTTGGAATACCAGAAATAATAGTTATTGACAACGAAAAATCATTAGGATCAGCTTCAATAGTACATATCTTAGAAGATGAATTAAATATAGATATATTTAAATGCCCACCTTACACCAGTACAGTAAACGGACAAATCGAACGTTTCCATAGCACTTTATCAGAAATAATGCGTTGCCTGAAGGCAGAAAAAGTTCATTCATCCTTCACAGACCTCCTCGACAAATCCATTTGGAAATACAATTATTCTATTCATTCTACTACAAAACGAAAACCTGTAGAGCTATTTTTCGGACGACGTGTAGCCTCTGATCCTCTTCAAGTTGAAGTCGAAAAACAAAAGAATATTTAAAGACTTCAACGCAAAAAAGATACTGATCTAAATTCCACAACAAAAAAAGAAACCCTTACAAAGGCTATAATGTGGGCGACGTGATATTTGTAAAAACAAATAAAAGAATAGGAAATAAACTTACATGCCGTTACAAAGAAGAAACCACAAACAAATCTTTAGATGATAATAGTTATTTTTTGTTTTGCAGGGAACAACATGACAAACCTCATTAGATACATACCGTTTCTATTAAAACTTTGACGACAGGCCACTGTGAAACCCAAGTTTTAGATTACAGCAATTTCCAAATTATTGCAATCGAGAAGGGAATTGCACTGCTACAGACCGGTACATTCAGACTCTTACACAAAATGAACCTAAATCAATACAAGGACGCTTAGACATCTTAGACATTGAATCTACTACCAAGACCTACGTGACATCCAAGGACAGCAGTTTAATTTTCCTCAACCACGACATTGAAATAGTAAAAAACATACTTGACGGACTCAAACCTTGACGAAAACGATCACTGAACATACTAGGGACAGCTTGGAAATGGTTAGCAGGTACAACAGACCACGACTATTTTCAACTGATATCCGACCAAACCAACAACTTACTGACTAATAATGACAAACAGGTAATAATTAACAGGATAACGGTCAACCGACTAAACGAAATTTCAAAAACGACAAATACACTTCTAAACACAGTCCAATCAAGTGAAATAGCAAAAAAAGAGATTATTCGCAATATAGAACGCAAACTGAAAATAATTAAAGAGAAATTGGTTCAGATAGATTACTCGATACAGTGGGCCAAAACCAGCATCGTCAACTCATTTATCTTATCAAATTTTGAAAACAATATTACAAAAACCCTCTTCGAAGAACAAAAATTGCCTTTTTTAAATCTAATAGAAGCCTTGGAGTTCAGCGAAGTTAAAGTCGCATCAAATCAATCAACTTTGTTGTACATTGTTTCACTACCATTAACAGAAAAAAATAGTTGTAAGAAGTTGTTACTAAAACCTGTAAAAACGAAAAATGTTAGCATTAAGTTGGAATTTGCAAGTATAATATTTTGTAAAAATGAAATTTTGGGAATCAAAAACAAATGTAATACTTTAGACGGAATATCAATTTGTAAAGCCTCGAACTTTGCAAATATAACTAGCTCTAAGTGCGTCCCTAATCTAATTAAAAGCTTGCCTTCAACATGCACCACAACCAACAATCAACATTTACCGACAATCGAAGAAATAACACCCAACATCCTTCTACTAAATGATCACAGAGGAGATGTATCAATAGATGGCAGATCCGTATCTTTACAAGGAACATTTCTTATTCACCATATCAATTCTACAATATTGGTGCAAAATCAATTATTCAAAAGCAAACAGATATCAGCTGCCAAACCACTACCTGCATTAGCACAAATTTCGAATGCGACCAATATATTTAAAGAAGCCCTGTCCTTACAGATGCTGAAAGAATTACAGATAAGTAACACTGAACAGCTGAGAGGATTCAAGTACAAATATCGCGATAGCCTAACCACTAATTTTATCATCCTTGTCGTAATAATCAGTCGTCTGTCATACAGGACTTACATCTCCAGAAGGAACTATAAAGTAACCATACAAACACCAAAAAATCTGACCGATGACCTTTCTTGTACTTCAAACCACAACAGCGAGGACACTGTTGAACTTAAAGGGGGAGGAGTTACCTCCACAAAAGTTAACAGCGCAGTTCCCACAATTGTATATGTTAATACATATATGTGTTGAACTTAATCTGTTTTTTTTTTTAAGTTTAAATGTCGACTAGAAGATGAACAGTGAAATTTGAATGTAAAGAAGTATAAAAACATACTATATTGTATAAAAATTAATACTGGTCTATAATGCTGAAAATTTAAGGAGACGTGTTGTTGTAACATGTGAATATTTCAACATCGTTATTTAAAGTACGATTATTAAGATTTTCATACCTGTGGCAGCATTACTTTAAGAAAAAGACTGTGCGTTTAGTGAGCTCAGCATAATAGCTGAGAAACAGACGAACAGAGATTCGCCACCGAGCGAACCTCGACTTTTGCTCACTACCTCTTGTGGGCGGGTAAGCGTGATTTAACTACAGTGTTTTTGTTCACCCGAATAAACGAGTATATACATCCCTAATTATTGTAAACATACATATATAAATCAATAAATGGATAAATATAATAAATGAATTATTCTCAAAAATAAAACATTTATAAACTTAACACGATTTGTATTTGAAATACAATTCAATTATATCCCCAATGCAAGGGATTAACAGCAGGTAGCAGCATTACAGCCTCGCCACTCCGGCCATTCTCTGTCAAATGTTTGTCATGCTCGTACAACTTGTATGCGAGCAACCCAAATTGAACGGCCTGCGTCAGAAGCTAACTCAATTTACAATTTGAGTTTTGCGTGACGTTTCGATTTGACGTTTGTGCTATTGACGTTTGCATTCATTTGTAAAAAAACATTCGATATTTGGCGCGGATATGGAGGCAAGTTATAAATATTTAATTGTTTTTACAAAGTTAACAAATAATTTCTTTTTCTTTACAGATTTGCAACAAGAAATTGATCGAGGCTGTGCGGGAGCATGAGTGCCTCACTTTAAAGAGGCACAAAAGCTATAAAATAAAGGCGACGAAAGACGCGGCTTGGGAGGCAGTAGCTTCACAGCTGGTAAATACACGTAAGTTACCTTTTATGTGCTTTGCATGTATGTATGTAAATTAATTAAAACTCTCTTTGCTTTTGCAGCCTACAACTGTAAAACAAGGTGTCGGTTCCTATGTGACCGCAACAGAAAGGAGGCGAGCGATGACTCTGTTCCCTCTGGCAGTGTCAGCAGATTTCGCAAGCCATGGAAGCTCAAAGAAGCGATGTCGTTTTTGGGCGAATCCGTTGTGGCAGAGAGGTGAGTGCAAATTTCTCATGTAAAATCATGCTTTTATTATTTTGCCTTTAATTCTCATTTTAGTACTACATCCAACGTCAACGACGACTTCGATTCCAATAAACCACCGAACAAACCTGAGCCAATGGAAGTAGATCAAAGCGCTCAAACACGTAATGTCAATTATATGAATCGACCGGCGCAAAATAATTCTTCTCAAGGTAAGAGACCAGCATCAACGCAGCTCCATACAGACAAAAGACAACGTAATTATAATATTAAGGCACAGACTACGAAGACGTTATGGACAAAAATGAAGAAGCAGGACAATCATTACATGACTAGGTTTATCCCTCTGAAAATCTAGAAGATAATTACCAAACAGAACCCGATTCCTCCGAAAATATTGATTTTACAGATATTAATTTTTTAGGATGAATAACTCTTGAAATCCTTTCACGCCATTATAGGAAATGATTCAATAAAAGAGCTAGATGCAGTAATACATGCAAAGGATAACTATATGTCAATAGGCAAAAATAGAGTTAAAATCAAATTGAAGCAACAATTCTCACAGGACGTAAATCTTATAAATATCAGGACTGAACATCTAAATCAAATTCAAAAAGAAAAATTACAAAACTTAGTTAACAATTTCAAGACGCTATTTGCCGATCCCGAAGAAAAATAAACTTTTACTACTACAGTAAAAGGCGAAATTCGCACCACCACAGACATACCGTTACTGAAACTGATTACTCTCACGAGAAATTAATCGAAATTTTAAAACCATATTTAAATCCAACAGTAGTGAACGGCTTAAGCGATGAAGAGCATATTCTTGGAGAAATACAAGAAATTTACCCTCTACACTTCAGAAACTATAAAATTAGATTCACGCGCAAAATGTTAAAAGACCTAACGGACGCAGCTGAACAAGAGAATGAAATCTTAAAAGAACACAAACGCGCACACTGCAGTGCACGCGAAAATAAAGAGCAGCTCTTACGATCATTCTATTTCCTAAAAATGCAATCAAAAATACGAAAGACACCCTCCAAAACCCATTATTCAACCGACTCCTATTCCATAATAACCTGGACAGATCGTGCATTTAGAAATTTACTTCACAAACGACAGAGTTATCCTTAGATAAGTTTTGTAAAATGCACAAGCGGCATTAGTTAGATCAAGAGCCACACAACATATTAAAGAACCTCTAAGAAGACTACTGATGTGTTTTGGAATACCAGAAATAATAGTTATTGACAACGAAAAATCATTAGGATCAGCTTCAATAGTACATATCTTAGAAGATGAATTAAATATAGAAATATTTAAATGCCCACCTTACACCAGTACAGTAAACGGACAAATCGAACGTTTCCATAGCACTTTATCAGAAATAATGCGTTGCCTGAAGGCAGAAAAAGTTCATTCATGCTTCACATACCTCCTCGACAAATCCATTTGGAAATACAATTATTCTATTCATTCTACTACAAAACGAAAACCTGTAGAGCTATTTTTCGGACGACGTGTAGCCTCTGATCATCTTCAAGTTGAAGTCGAAAAACAAAAGAATATTCAGAGACTTCAACGCAAACAAGATGCTGATCTAAATTCCACAACAAAAAAAGAAACCCTTACAAAGGCTATAATGTGGGCGACGTGATATTTGTAAAAACAAATAAAAGAAAAGGAAATAAACTTACATGCCGTTACAAAGAAGAAACCACAAACAAATCTTTGGATGATAATAGTTATTTTTTGTTTTGCAGGGAACAACATGACAAACCTCATTAGATACATACCGTTTCTATTAAAACTTTGACGACAGGCCACTGTGAAACCCAAGTTTTAGATTACAGCAATTTCCAAATTATTGCAATCGAGAAGGGAATTGCACTGCTACAGACCGGTACATTCAGACTCATACACAAAATGAACCTAAATCAATACAAGGACGCTTAGACATCTTAGACATTGAATCTACTACCAAGACCTACGTGACATCCAAGGACAGCAGTTAAATTTTCCTCAACCACGACATTGAAATAGTAAAAAACATACTTGACGGACTCAAACCTTGACGAAAACGATCACTGAACATACTAGGGACAGCTTGGAAATGGTTAGCAGGTACACCAGACCACGACGATTTTCAACTGATATCCGACCAAACCAACAACTTACTGACTAATAATGACAAACAGGTAATAATTAACAGGATATCGATCAACCGACTAAACGAAATTTCAAAAACGACAAATACACTTCTAAACACAGTCCAATCAAGTGAAATAGCAAGAAAAGAGATTATTCGCAATATAAAACGCAAACTGAAAATAATTAAAGAGAAATTGGTTCAGATAGATTACTCGATACAGTGGGCCAAAACCAGCATCGTCAACTCATTTATCTTATCAAATTTTGAAAACAATATTACAAAAACCCTCTTCGAAGAACAAAAATTGCCTTTTTTAAATCTAATAGAAGCCTTGGAGTTCAGCGAAGTTAAAGTCGCATCAAATCAATCAACTTTGTTGTACATTGTTTCACTACCATTAACAGAAAAAAATAGTTGTAAGAAGTTGTTCTAAAACCTGTAAAAACGAAAAATGTTAGCATTAAGTTGGAATTTGCAAGTATAATATTTTGTAAAAATGAAATTTTGGGAATCAAAAACAAATGTAATACTTTAGACGGAATATCAATTTGTAAAGCCTCGAACTTTGCAAATATAACTAGCTCTAAGTGCATCCCTAATCTAATTAAAAGCTTGCCTTCAACATGCACCACAACCAACAATCAACATTTACCGACAATCGAAGAAATAACACCCAACATCCTTCTACTAAATGATCACAGAGGAGAGGTATCAATAGATGGCAGATCCGTATCTTTACAAGGAACATTTCTTATTCACCATATCAATTCTACAATATTGGTGCAAAATCAATTATTCAAAAGCAAACAGATATCAGCTGCCAAACCACTACCTGCAATAGCACAAATTTCGAATGCGACCAATATATTTAAAGAAGCCCTGTCCTTACAGATGCTGAAAGAATTACAGATAAGTAACACTGCACAGCTGAGAGGATTCAAGTACAAATATCGCGATAGCCTAACCACTAATTGTTTCATCCTTGTCGTAATAATCAGTCTTCTGTCATACAGGACTTACATCTCCAGAAGGAACTATAAAGTAACCATACAAACACCAAAAAATCGGACCGATGACCTTTCTTGCACTTCAAACCACAACAGCGAGGACACTGTTGAACTTAAAGGGGGAGGAGTTACCTCCACAAAAGTTAACAGCGCAGTTCCCACGTGCAACGCATTTTCTGCTGACGCCATTTCTACGAATTTCGGATATCGGATCACACCGTAACCATGTGAATCAAACTTGGCACATGTTAGGTGCATGTGACAAAGCGTCGCGGCAAGCTTACATATGTTAAGAACAAAATGTAAATGCTAGTTTAGTTCAGTTTTTGTGCTCAATAAAGATGTGCTCATAGAGCACTAATTAATTTTTTTACAACTCTAAATTAATATCGAGTTAATTTATATAATTAGTTTATAAATTTATTATATTTTAAAACAATTGTATATGTTAATACATATATGTGTTGAACTTAATCTGTTTTTTTTTTTTAAGTTTAAATGTCGACTACAAGATGAACAGTGAAATTTGAATGTAAAGAAGTATAAAAACATACTATATTGTATAAAAATTAATACTGGTCTATAATGCTGAAAATTTAAGGAGACGTGTTGTTGTAATATGTGAATATTTCAACATCATTATTTAAAGTACGATTATTAAGATTTTCATACCTGTGGCAGCATTACTTTAAGAAAAAGACTGTGCGTTTAGTGAGCTCAGCATAGCTGAGAAACAGACGAACAGAGATTCGCCACCGAGCAAACCTCGACTTTTGCTCACTACCTCTTGTGGGCGGGTAAGCGTGGTTTAACTACAGTGTTTTTGTTCACCCGAATAAACGAGTATATACATACCTAATTATTGTAAACATACATACATACATATATAAATCAATAAATAGATAAATATAATAAATGAATTATTCTCAAAAATAAAACATTTATAAACTTAACACGATTTGTATTTGAAATACAATTAAATTAAATCCCCAATGCAAGGGATTAACAGCAGGTAGAAGCATTACAGCCTAACCTAATATTCGCGCACTCCGGCCATTTTCTGTCAAATGTTTGTCATGCTCGTACAACTTGTATGCGAGCAACCCAAATTGAACGGCCTGCGTCAGAAGCTAACTCAATTTCCAATTTGAGTTTCGCGTGACGTTTCGATTTGACGTTTGTGCTATTGACGTTTGCATTCATTTGTAAAAAAAACATTTGATATTTGGCGCGGATATGGAGGCAAGTTATAAATATTTAATTGTTTTTACAAAGTGTAGTGTTTGTGGGTGCAGGGACCTCTCAATGTTAAAGCAGGTTTGAGTATTCTCTTAGCTCTCCAGCCGCATTTGTCCGAGCATTAAAATGCACGATGATTCTCATCAATAAAACTCGCGTATTGAATCTTAGGATAAGAATGCTTTATTATGGCTCAACGCCGTCTTTTATATGCTTACAATCTAAATGCTTCTTTCTATGGGCAACCAATCAAATCATTGATTGCTATCCATTTCCCCTATTTGTATATTTCTTACATCTAATTGCTTACTTGCTATATCTACTATATCATAAGTGTCATGTGCACTGACCCACATCTGCTCGTTAACCTGATCTTGCGTTTCTAATAGCAAGTATCGAGTGTACCTCATGAGGTGCCGTACGATGAACCGACGTGTGTGCGGTCACATGTGCTTTGCATGTGTCATCACTGCTTGTGATTATGCCACACACGATGACCATTGCAAACGCGCCGACTCAGCAATATGCAGCGCATGTGCTGAAGTGGTTGGGCACACTACACCCTTCCCCTTAAGAGGAATATAAATAAATTGTAGTTTCTTTAAATGTAAATTGATTTATATTGAATTGTGTTATGTTTTTGTATCTTCATATAGATATTTCTTATAATTTTTGTGTAACGCTTAATTCTAAGTTAATTTATTTTTACTATTTACTGCAAGTGTTTATTTCTATCATTATGGTTTTATTTGGTTACTCCTATCTTTAACTAGGTTATTATTGTGTACAATTATTTCTTTTTTGTTTTTAAGAATGGTGCTGTTTAGACCATCTTGTCTAATTATTTTATATGGTCCTTCAAATGGTAAATCCAACTTCTTCTTGTTTCCTATTTTTAAATAAACATAATCATTTACTGTGAAATTTGCTTTATTCACTTTTGATTGCTTCTGTCTAGCTCTTAATTTGCTTTCATTCAGGTTTATAGCAGCATTGTCGTGTGCATGTTTTAGTTTTATCTTCAGTTCATTCATGTAGTTGTCTATGTCATATACTTTTTCTTTAGCGCTTATTATGTCATTTGGCAGTCCACATAGCTTGCCAAACACGAGCTCAAAGGGTGAATACTTTGTTGATGTGTGGGGTGTCGAGTTGTAGTAGTACATGTAGTATGGTATGAGCTCGTCCCAGTCATCTGTATTCTTAAGTGTCATTAAATATTCATTTAATACCCTATGATTGCGTTCAATTGAACCTAATGTCTCATGGTGATATGGAGTTGAATTTACTTTGTTGATTTGTAATTGTTTACATATGTTTTTCAGCAGCTCATTGGTAAATTCTGTGCCCTTGTCAGTTTTTATTTTTCGCATACACCCATATTTCAAAATAAATTGCTCTACGATTGCCTTTGCGACAGTTACTGCATCTTTTGTTTCAAGTGGTATTATGACAACAAATTTCGTTAGCTCACATTGCAAAGTCAGCAAGTAGCGGAACTTTTTGGAAGGTCGAAGCGGTCCGACTGTGTCAATCACTATTTCATCAAACGATGTTGTTGGTGTATCGGTAATACTGTATTCCTCTTTTGTATATCGAGTTACTTTCGCTTTTGCGCATTGCTTGCAGTTGTTAATATATTTTATTATCATTTGTCTCATGTTTTTCCAAATGTACTTCTGCTTAAGTTTTGCTAGCATTCTTCTTGTGCCGCTGTGGCCACCATGAATTGAGTTGTGGTAGTCTTTTATTAATTCTTGCATTACCTTTTGTGATTCAATTCTTCTGGGAGGTTCATATAAAATTATATCAAGACATTCATTTATGTTTCTATCTCTTTGTAGCGTATTAAATGCAATTTTAAATTCATTTATGTTTATATTGTCAAAGACTTTGCTATTCTTTGCAAGTGATAGCTTTTTGATGCCTAGATTGCTGGCCTCGAACAATAGCTTCTTCAGAATCATTTCAATTTTTGATAAGGAATTATCACTATATTCTACAATTAGGTCATTCTTTGCTACTGTGACTTTAATATTGTTGGGCTTCATACTTTCGTCCTTCTTGTATTTGAAGTTAAGTCGTTTTACACGCCTTATATCGGAAATAGATGTACATTCCCAAATATGTAGGTGATCATTCTCCATATTTGATTTTAAGGTTCCCGTGTTTTGCGATTTCCTCTTTTCTTTTTGCCCTTTGCTTGAATTTTGATTATTTTTCATCATTGCCCTCGTTACAATGTTTACGCTTTGCTTTGGAATCATTTCTTTTAGCTTTTTTATGTTAAGCTGAATTCGCGATAATGCATCAGCATTAGTGGTAATTTTTCCTTGCTTATAGATTATTTCAAAATCGTAGTCCATCAAATCGACTCTTATTCTAGTCATTTTGGATGAAGGATTACTATGTTTGAACAAGCTTACCAGTGGTCTGTGATCTGTGTATACGGTGAACTTTGTGCCGTACAGATAAGGCCTAAAATGGTTTATACCCCATTGAATTGCTAGTAACTCTTTTTCGATTACTGGTTTATTCAATTCATATTTGTTTAGGGATTTGCTTGCATATGCAATAGGCTAATCTTTTCCAATTTCACCTTGCGATAGTACCGCTCCTAGCGCAAAATTGGAAGCAATGTGTGAAAAGCTTTGTCGCACTCCTTGTTCCAGTTGAATAGTTGATTTTTCTTTAGTAGCTGATTTAGTGGTTGTGCTATTTCTGCAAAGTTTTTTATAAATCGCCTGTAGTAATTACAAAATGCTACAAATCTTCTAACTTCATCTGCATTACTGGGCTTTGGATAATCTTTTACTACCTTATGTTTGCTGGGATCAGTTGTTACGCCTTTGTCAGTGATTAAATGTCCTAAGTAAGTGACTTCTGTTTTTAAAAATTTGCATTTTACCGGATTTAGTTTTAAATTGTGTACACTTAGTCTTGCTAAAACTTTTTCCAAGTTCCGGTTGTGCTCTTGTAAGCTCTTCCCAAATACTATTACGTCGTCTACATAGAAAAGCTGATTCACTGAGCCCACTGAGTGCAATTGATAACATTCTTTGGAAGCTGTTTGTTGAGATTTTTAAACCAAATGGTAACCTTTTGAACTGGTAGTGACCCTTGTTGGTCGAAAATGCTGTGAGTTTCCTGGAGACATTGTCTAATGGGATTTGGTGGAATGAACTCGTCATATCCAATGTGCTGAAATAACGCGCTCCTCTGAGTTTGTCCAAAATATCATCCAAGCGGGTTAATGGAAATTTATCGTCTACGATTTTTTTTATTCAATGTTCGGAAATCTACCACTAATCGCCACTTCTTTTCTCCTGTATTACCCTTCTTCGAGACGAGTAGCAGAGGTGAGTTATAAGGACTGACGGAATGTTCAATGACATCATCCTTTAGTAATTTATCAACTTCTTTTTCTATCACCAGCAGCTGTGTGTGTGGTAATCTGTAGTTTTTAATGTATACAGGTGTTCTATCCGTCAGCTCAATGTGTTGTTCATAGAAATTGTTGACGGTTAAAGCTTCTTCTTCAATATGAAATATATGCTGATATTTCTTGCAGATTTCTAATATTGCATTTGTGCTATCGCTTACCACGTTGTCTAATGCTAATTCATCTTTTACTTTCATGAATTTTTTGTTATTATTGTTATAATTATTATTTTCTCCATAATTGTAATAATTTATTCTCTTATGTTGGTTTCTAGTTGTTTTTAAATCATCTAGGCGCATGTACATAGGTAATGTGATTTGTCCTTCCTTTAATTCTAATGTTATAACATTCGTCTCGTAAACAATTTTACACTTATATTTTATTAGGAAGTCTCTACCTAAAACTCCATCTGCTTCTAGGTTATTTATTTGTTTTAAAATATAGAATTTGTTCTTTATTTTACTGTCTTGGCAATTAATGTCAATTTCCACAGATTTGTATGCAGTTATGGTACGATTCACAATGCCATTTATTTTGCAATTTGTGTTTACTTTTTTGGAATTTACTGGTACTGCTTTTTCTTTTATTATTGAGATATCGGCTCCAGAATCTACCAGCAGAGTTACTATTTTCGTTTCTAGTTTTGCTTTTATGAAATTTGTAGAGTTACCTTCTCCTAAGAATCCTATCGTCTTTGGTTTTGTTGTGCCGAGTCCTGTCGGCTCGGGATGTATGCGTTTCCCTGAACATATTGTCTATTTTGATTGTTCCTGTAATTGTTGGTTCTTGGTTGGTTGTTTTGTCTGTCTCTAACGTAGTTATGATTATTGTTATTATTGTTTTGTCTGTTAAAATTACTGTAATTTCTGTTATTAGTGAAATTCTGTCTATCGCTAGTGTTATTGAAGCGCATACCCCTATTTGCTTGATACGGAGTTACTTCACTTGCAATGTGAATGGCTTCTACCAGTTTTTTTGGTCTCGCAGCTGTTATTATTGATTTATATGGTTCAGCTAAGCCATTTTTGAATGCGATTAAACCAATTTGGTCGTTCAATCTAACAATTATTTCCCTGCTTTCGTTCCCTTCTTCAGCTATCTGTAACTCATTTAGAGAAGCTATTAGGTCTTGTATGCGGGAAGCAAAAGTGAAGACCGATTGAAAACCTTGCGAACTTTTAGCAATTTCTGCATGAACCCTCGAAGCTGTTTTGTTCGATCGGAATGCGTATTTTAGTGCTGATTCTAGTGTCTCAAAGCTGTCCGGTGTAGCTTCCGTTACAATTTTATTTTTTACGTTTTCTGACAATTTTGTTGCTAAAATGAATTTGATTAGTGTAGTCTTCTGTATATCTTGTGTGAGAGTGTCATGGTAGAACTTAACTAGCCCTAGGAAATTGTTGAGTTCCTTGTATTCCCCTTTGAAGGTTGGGATTACCTTCGCAGCTGTTACTAAATCAAAAGTTGACATTGTTTTATTGCTTGTTTCCTCGGATATTTTTGACCCTTCTTTCACAATTAAGTACTTTTCTATTTTCGTTTTTAATTCATGAAATTTTTCATTCAGAATTGTCAAGTCTTTGGAGTGTGCGGTTTGCACAATGATGTTCCAGCTATTTGCTATTAATGCTTGCGTATTATTTACGTAAGCTTGTGTGTAACTTCTATTAGGACTTTTTTTTAGTTTACTTAGTAGTTCCTCTAGTACTTTGAATTCCATTTATTTTATATTTAATGCATATATATATATTTATTCATTTTAAGTTGTGCTTATATTACGATATGCTTGTTTTTTTAGGTACTTCTTATAATAAGAATTAATTTTTGCTAATAATAGAATTATTAAAATTATGCAGTTTATGTATAATACATTTTTTGTGTCCTCATTTTCGCCTTTTATTGTCGCACCTGCTGCTGCTGCGTTATTGTTGTTGTTTATTATTTCTTCTTTCGATGGAGTTCCACCCATGCTGACGCAATTTCTCTATTTCTTTAATCAGGTTTCGTTTTTGTTGGCCTTGGCTAATATTTATTACTCTTTGTAGATCGGCACACTTCTTTTGATGTCGTCTTTTCTTTCCACCACGTTTTTTTGGCTTAAATATTGTTGGCTGTCTAAATTCTTGCAGTTTCAGGCTTTGGATTTGTTGCCTTTGCCGGTACTGCTCTAAAGTAATTGGTTTGGGTCCAGCTGACTTTGGAGTTGGTATATACTCTGGATATTCTTTTATCGGAGTTTTTACAATATATTCTTCGTCTACCATCGTCTTAAACTATCAGTGGTTCCCAAGTTCGGTTTGCAGGATCGCCATGTGGTGTTTGTGGGTGCAGGGACCTCTCAATGTTAAAGCAGGTTTGAGTATTCTCTTAGCTCTCCAGCCGCATTTGTCCGAGCATTAAAATGCACGATGATTCTCATCAATAAAACTCGCGTATTGAATCTTAGGATAAGAATGCTTTATTATGGCTCAACGCCGTCTTTTATATGCTTACAATCTAAATGCTTCTTTCTATGGGCAACCAATCAAATCATTGATTGCTATCCATTTCCCCTATTTGTATATTTCTTACATCTAATTGCTTACTTGCTATATCTACTATATCATAAGTGTCATGTGCACTGACCCACATCTGCTCGTTAACCTGATCTTGCGTTTCTAATAGCAAGTATCGAGTGTACCTCATGAGGTGCCGTACGATGAACCGACGTGTGTGCGGTCACATGTGCTTTGCATGTGTCATCACTGCTTGTGATTATGCCACACACGATGACCATTGCAAACGCGCCGACTCAGCAATATGCAGCGCATGTGCTGAAGTGGTTGGGCACACTACAAAAGTTAACAAATAATTTCTTTTTCTTTACAGATTTGCAACGAGAAATTGATCGAGGCTGTGCGGGAGCATGAGTGCCTCACTTTAAAGAGGCACAAAAGCTATAAAATAAAGGCGTCGAAAGACGCGGCTTGGGAGGCAGTAGCTTCACAGCTGGTAAATACACGTAAGTTACCTTTTATGTGCTTTGCATGTATGTATGTATGTAAATTAATTAAAACTCTCTTTGCTTTTGCAGCCTACAACTGTAGAACAAGGTGTCGGTCCCTATGTGACCGCAACAGAAAGGAGGCGAGCGATGACTCTGTTCCCTCTGGCAGTGTCAGCAGCTTTCGCAAGCCATGGAAGCTCAAAGAAGCGATGTCGTTTTTGGGCGAATCCGTTGTTGCAGAGAGGTGAGTGCAAATTTCTCATGTAAAATCATGCTTTTATTAATTTTGCCTTTAATTCTCATTTTAGTACTACATCCAACGTCAACGACGACTTCGATTCCAATAAACCACCGAACAAACCTGAGCCAATGGAAGTAGATCAAAGCGCTCAAACACGTAATGTCAATTATATGAATCGACCGGCGCAAAATAATTATTCTCAAGGTAAGAGACCAGCATCAACGCAGCTCCATACAGACAAAAGACAACGTAATTATAATATTGAGGCACAGACTACGAAGACGTTATGGACAAAAATGAAGAAGCAGGACAATCATTACATGACTATGTTTATCCCTCTGAAAATCTAGAAGATAATTACCAAACAGAACCCGATTCCTCCGAAAATATTGATTTTACAGATATTCATTTTTTAGGATGAATAACTCTTTATTGCCATATATTGAAGGAAATGGAGATATAATGAAAATATTAAAAGATACAGGGTCTAACAAAAACTATGTGCAGCCCCAGTTTGCAATAAAGCTTATCAGAAACGATACTCCTTTTTTCGCATCCGCAAACGTCTTCGGTTCGAAAGACCAAACCATAAAATTGTTCTTGATGCCAACGTTGAAATCCTTTCACGCCATTATAGGAAATGATTCAATAAAAGAGCTAGATGCAGTAATACATGCAAAGGATAACTATATGTCAATAGGCAAAAATAGAGTTAAAATCAAATTGAAGTAACAATTCTCACAGGACGTAAATCTTATAAATATCAGGACTGAACATCTAAATCAAATTCACAAAGAAAAATTACAAAACTTAGTTAACAATTTCAAGACGCTATTTGCCGATCCCGAAGAAAAATTAACTTTTACTACTACAGTAAAAGGCGAAATTCGCACCACCACAGACATACCGTTACTGAAACTGACTACTCTCACGAAAAATTAATCGAAATTTTAAAACCATATTTAAATTGAACAGTAGTGAACGGCTTAAGCACTGAAGAGCATATTCTTGGAAAAATACAAGAAATTTACCCTCTACACTTCAGAAACTATAAAATTAGATTCACGCGCAAAATGTTAAAAGACCTAACGGACGCAGCTGAACAAGAGAATGAAATCTTAAAAGAACACAAACGCGCACACTGCAGTGCACGCGAAAATAAAGAGCAGCTCTTACGATCATTCTATTTCCCAAAAATGCAATCAAAAATATATTCAATAATAAATCAATGTAAAATTTGTAAAACGCAAAAATACGAAAAACACCCTCCAAAACCCATTATTCAACCGACTCCTATTCCATAATATCTTGGACAGATCGTGCATTTAGAAATTTACTTCACAAACGACAGAGTTATCCTTACTGCTATAGATAAGTTTTGTAAAATGCACAATCGTCATTACTTAGATCAAGAGCCACACAACATATTAAAGAACCTCTAAGAAGACTACTGATGTGTTTTGGAATACCAGAAAGAATAGTTATTGACAACGAAAAATCATTAGGATCAGCTTCAATAGTACATATCTTAGAAGATGAATTAAATATAGATATATTTAAATGCCCACCTTACACCAGTACAGTAAACGGACAAATCGAACGTTTCCATAGCACTTTATCAGAAATAATGCGTTGCCTGAAGGCAGAAAAAGTTCATTTATCCTTCACAGACCTCCTCGACAAATCCATTTGGAAATACAATTATTCTATTCATTCTACTACAAAACGAAAACCTGTAGAGCTATTTTTCGGACGACGTGTAGCCTCTGATTATCTTCAAGTTAAAGTCGAAAAACAAAAGAATATTCAGAGACTTCAACGCAAACAAGATGCTGATCTAAATTCCACAACAAAATAAGAAACCCTTACAAAGGCTATAATGTGGGCGACGTGATATTTGTAAAAACAAATAAAAGAATAGGAAATAAACTTACATGCCGTTACAATGAAGAAACCACAAACAAATCTTTAGATGATAATAGTTATTTTTTGTTTTGCAGGGAACAACATGACAAACCTCATTAGATACATACCGTTTCTATTAAAACTTTTGACGACAGGCCACTGTGAAACCCAAGTTTTAGATTACAGCAATTTCCAAATTATTGCAATCGAGAAGGGAATTGCACTGCTACAGACCGGTACATTCAGACTCATACACAAAATTAACCTAAATCAATACAAGGACGCTTAGACGTTGAAT
Source organism: Philophylla caesio (assembly GCA_963971545.1). Lineage (NCBI taxonomy): Eukaryota > Metazoa > Arthropoda > Insecta > Diptera > Tephritidae > Philophylla > Philophylla caesio. Next base: position 39,352,444 of record OZ020606.1, on the reverse strand, counting down.
CTACTACCAAGACCTACGTGACATCCAAGGACAGCAGTTAAATTTTCCTCAACCACGACATTGAAATAGTAAAAAACATACTTGACGGACTCAAACCTTGACGAAAACGATCACTGAACATACTAGGGACAGCTTGGAAATGGTTAGCAGGTACACCAGACCACGACGATTTTCAACTGATATCCGACCAAACCAACAACTTACTGACTAATAATGACAAACAGGTAATAATTAACAGGATAACGATCAACCAACTAAACGAAATTTCAAAAACGACAAATACACTTCTAAACACAGTCCAATCAAGTGAAATAGCAAAAAAAGAGATTATTCGCAATATAGAACGCAAACTGAAAATAATTAAACAGAAATAGGTTCAGATAGATTACTCGATACAGTGGGCCAAAACCAGCATCGTCAACTCATTTATCTTATCAAATTTTGAAACTAATATTACAAAAACCCTCTTCGAAGAACAAAAAATTGGCCTTTTGTAAATCTAATAGAAGCCTTGGAGTTCAGCGAAGTTAAAGTCGCATCAAATCAATCAACTTTGTTGTACATTGTTTCACTACCATTAACAGAAAAAAATAGTTGTAAGAAGTTGTTAGCATTAAGCTGGAATTTGCAAGTGTAATATTTTGTAAAAATGAAATTTTGGGAATCAAAAACAAATGTAATACTTTAGACGGAATATCAATTTGTAAAGCCTCGAACTTTGCAAATATAACTAGCTCTAAGTGCATCCCTAATCTAATTAAAAGCTTGCCTACAACATGCACCACAACCAACAATCAACATTTACCGACAATCGAAGAAATAACACCCAACATCCTTCTACTAAATGATCACAGAGGAGAGGTATCAATAGATGGCAGATCCGTATCTTTACAAGGAACATTTCTTATTCACCATATCAATTCTACAATATCAGTGCAAAATCAATTATTCAAAAGCAAACAGATATCAGCTGCCAAAACACTACCTGCATTAGCACAAATTTCGAATGCGACCAATATATTTAAAGAAGCCCTGTCCTTACAGATGCTGAAAAAATTACAGATAAGTAACACTGCACAGCTGACAGGATTCAAGTACAATGACCTTTCTTGTACTTCAAACCACAACAGCGAGGACACTGTTGAACTTAAAGAGGGGGAAATAACCTCCCCAAAAGTTAACAGCGCAGTTCCCACGTGCAACGCATTTTCTGCTGACGCCATGTCTACGAATTTCGGATGTCGGATCACACCGTAACCATGTGAAACAAACTTGGCACATTTAGGTGCATGTGACAAAGCGCCGCGGCAAGCTTATGTTAAGAACAAAATGTAAATGCTAGTTTAGTTCAGTTTTTGTGCTCATAGAGCACTAATTAATTTTTTTACAACTCTAAATTAATATCGAGTTAATTATTGGTTTATAAATTTATTATATTTTAAAACAATTGTATATGTTAATACATATATGTGTTGAACTTAATCTGTTTTTTTTTTTTTTTAGTTTAAATGTCGACTACAAGATGAACAGTAAAATTTGAATGTAAAGAAGTATAAAAACATACTATATTGTATAAAAATTAATACTGGTCTATAATGCTGAAAATTTAAGGAGACGTGTTGTTGTAATATGTGAATATTTCAACATCATTATTTAAAGTACGATTATTAAGATTTTCATACCTGTGGCAGCATTACTTTAAGAAAAAGACTGTGGGTTTAGTGAGCTCAGCATAATAGCTGAGAAACAGACGAACAGAGATTCGCCACCGAGCGAACCTCGACTTTTGCTCACTACCTCTTGTGGGCGGGTAAGCGTGATTTAACTACAGTGTTTTTGTTCACCCGAATAAACGAGTATATACATCCCTAATTATTGTAAACATACATATATAAATCAATAAATGGATAAATATAATAAATGAATTATTCTCAAAAATAAAACATTTATAAACTTAACACGATTTGTATTTGAAATACAATTCAATTAAAACCCCAATGCAAGGGATTAACAGCAGGTAGCAGCATTACAGCCTAACCTAATATTCGCGCACTCCGGCCATTTTCTGTAAAATGTTTGTCATGCTCGTACAACTTGTATGCGAGCAACCCAAATTGAACGGCCTGCGTCAGAAGCTAACTCAATTTACAATTTGAGTTTTGCGTGACGTTTCGATTTGACGTTTGTGCTATTGACGTTTGCATTCATTTGTAAAAAAACATTTGATATTTGGCGCGGATATGGTGGCAAGTTATAAATATTTAATTGTTTTTACAAAGTTAACAAATAATTTCTTTTTCTTTACAGATTTGCAACGAGAAATTGATCGAGGCTGTGCGGGAGCATGAGTGCCTCACTTTAAAGAGGCACAAAAGCTATAAAATAAAGGCGACGAAAGACGCGGCTTGGGAGGCAGTAGCTTCACAGCTGGTAAATACACGTAAGTTACCTTTTATGTGCTTTGCATGTATGTATGTATGTAAATTAATTAAAACTCTCTTTGCTTTTGCAGCCTACAACTGTAAAACAAGGTGTCCTATGTGACCGCAACAGAAAGGAGGCGAGCGATGACTCTGTTCCCTCTGGCAGTGACAGCAGCTTTCGCAAGCCATGGAAGCTCAAAGAAGCGATGTCGTTTTTGGGCGAATCCGTTGTGGCAGAGAGGTGAGTGCAAATTTCTCATGTAAAATCATGCTTTTATTAATTTTGCCTTTAATTCTCATTTTAGTACTACATCCAACGTCAACGACGACTTCGATTCCAAAAAACCACCCAACAAACCTGAGCCAATGGAAGTAAATCAAAGCGCTCAAACACGTAATGTCAATTATATGAATCGACCGGCGCAAAACAATTATTCTCAAGGTAAGAGACCAGCATCAACGCATACAGAGAAAAGACAACGTTATTATAATATTAAGGCACAGACTACGAAGACGTTATGGACAAAAATGAAGAAGCAGGACAATCATTACATGACTATGTTTATCCCTCTGAAAATCTAGAAGATAATTACCAAACAGAGCCCGATTCCTCCGAAAATATTGATTTTACAGATATTAATTTTTTAGGATGAATAACTCTTTATTGCCATATATTGAAGGAAATGGAGAGATAATGAAAATATTAAAAGATACAGGGTCTTACTAAAACTATGTGCAGCCCCAGTTTGCAATAAAGTCTATCAGAAACTATACTCCTTTTTTCGCATCCGCAAACGTCTTCGGTTCGAAAGACCAAACCATAAAATTGTTCTTGAAGCCAACGTTGAAATCCTTTCACGCCATTATAGGAAATGATTCAATAAAAGAGCTAGATGCAGTAATACATGCAAAGGATAACTATATGTCAATAGGCAAAAATAGAGTTAAAATCAAATTGAAGCAACAATTCTCACAGGACGTAAATCTTATAAATATCAGGACTAAACATCTAAATCAAATTCAAAAAGAAAAATCACAAAACTTAGTTAACAATTTCAAGACGCTATTTGCCGATCCCGAAGAAAAATTAACTTTTACTACTACAGTAAAAGGCGAAATTCGCACCACCACAGACATACTGTTACTGAAACTGATTACTCTAACGAGAAATTAATCGAAATTTTAAAACCATATTTAAATCCAACAGTAGTGAACGGCTTAAGCACTGAAGAGCATATTCTTGGAAAAATACAAAAAATTTACCCTCTACACTTCAGAAACTATAAAATTAGATTCACGCGCAAAATGTTAAAAGACCTAACGGACGCAGCTAAACAAGAGAATGAAATCTTAAAAGAACACAAACGCGCACACTGCAGTGCACGCGAAAATAAAGAGCAGCTCTTACGATCATTCTATTTCCTAAAAATGCAATCAAAAATAGATTCAATAATAAATCAATGTAAAATTTGTAAAACACAAAAATACGAAAGACACCCTCCAAAACCCATTATTCAACCGACTCCTATTCCATAATATCCTGGACAGATCGTGCATTTAGAAATTTACTTCACAAACGACAGAGTTATCCTTACTGCTATAGATAAGTTTTGTAAAATGCACAAGCGGCATTAGTTAGATTAGATTAGATTAGATTAGATCAAGAGCCACACAACATATTAAAGAACCTCTAAGAAGACTACTGATGTGTTTTGGAATACCAGAAATAATAGTTATTGACAACGAAAAATCATTAGGATCAGCTTCAATAGTACATATCTTAGAAGATGAATTAAATATAGAAATATTTAAATGCCCACCTTACACCAGTACAGTAAACGGACAAATCGAACGTTTCCATAGCACTTTATCAGAAATAATGCGTTGCCTGAAGGCAGAAAAAGTTCATTCATCCTTCACAGACCTCCTCGACAAATCCATTTGGAAATACAATTATTATATTCATTCTACTACAAAACGACAACCTGTAGAGCTATTTTTCGGACGACGTGTAGCCTCTGATCCTCTTCAAGTTGAAGTCGAAAAACAAAAGAATATTCAGAGACTTCAACGCAAACAAGATGCTGATCTAAATTCCACAACAAAAAAAGAAACCCTTACAAAGGCTATAATGTGGGCGACGTGATATTTGTAAAAACAAATAAAAGAATAGGAAATAAACTTACATGCCGTTACAAAGAAGAAACCAACAACAAATCTTTAGATGATAATAGTTATTTTTTGTTTTGCAGGGAACAACATGACAAACCTCATTAGATACATACCGTTTCTATTAAAACTTTTGACGACAGGCCATTGTGAAACCCAAGTTTTAGATTACATCAATTTCCAAATTATTACAATCGAGAAGGGAATTGCACTGCTACAGACCGGTACATTCAGACTCATACACAAAATGAACCTAAATCAATACAAGGACGCTTAGACATCTTAGACATTGAATCTACTACCAAGACCTACGTGACATCCAAGGACAGCAGTTAAATTTTCCTCAACCACGACATTGAAATAGTAAAAAACATACTTGACGGACTCAAACCTTGACGAAAACGATCACTGAACATACTAGGGACAGCCTGGAAATGGTTAGCAGGTACAACAGACCACGACGATTTTCAACTGATATCCGACCAAACCAACAACTTACTGACTAATAATGACAAACAGGTAATAATTAACAGGATAACGATCAACCGACTAAACGAAATTTCAAAAACGACAAATACACTTCTAAACACAGTCCAATCAAGTGAAATAGCAAAAAAAGAGATTATTCGCAATATAGAACGCAAACTGAAAATAATTAAAGAGAAATTGGTTCAGATAGATTACTTGATACAGTGGGCCAAAACCAGCATCGTCAACTCATTTATCTTATCAAATTTTGAAACTAATATTACAAAAACCCTCTTCGAAGAACAAAAAATGCCTTTTGTAAATCTAATAGAAGCCTTGGAGTTCAGCAAAGTTAAAGTCGCATCAAATCAATCAACTTTGTTGTACATTGTTTCACTACCATTAACAGAAAAAAATAGTTGTAGGAAGTTGTTACTAAAACCTGTAAAAACGAAAAATGTTAGCATTAAGTTGGAATTTGCAAGTATAATATTTTGTAAAAATGAAATTTTGGGAATCAAAAACAAATGTAATACTTTAGACGGAATATCAATTTGTAAAGCCTCGAACTTTGCAAATATAACTAGCTCTAAGTGCATCCCTATTCTAATTAAAAGCTTGCCTTCAACATGCACCACAACCAACAATCAACATTTACCGACAATCGAAGAAATAACACCCAACATCCTTCTACTAAATGATCACAGAGGAGAGGTATCAATAGATGGCAGATCCGTATCTTTACAAGGAACATTTCTTATTCACCATATCAATTCTACAATATTGGTGCAAAATCAATTATTCAAAAGCAAACAGATATCAGCTGCCAAACCACTACCTGCATTAGCACAAATTTCGAATGCGACCAATATATTTAAAGAAGCCCTGTCCTTACAGATGCTGAAAGAATTACAGATAAGTAACACTGAACAGCTGAGAGGATTCAAGTACTAATATCGCGATAGCCTAACCACTAATTTTATCATCCTTGTCGTAATAATCAGTCTTCTGTCATACAGGACTTACATCTCCAGAAGGAACTATAAAGTAACCATACAAACACCAAAAAATCTGACCGATGACCTTTCTTGTACTTCAAACCACAACAGCGAAGACACTGTTGAACTTAAAGGGGGAGGAGTTACCTCCACAAAAGTTAACAGCGCAGTTCCCACGTGCAACGCATTTTCTGCTGACGCCATTTCTACGAATTTCGGATATCGGATCACACCGTAACCATGTGAATCAAACTTGGCACATGTTAGGTGCATGTGACAAAGCGCCGCGGCAAGCTTATGTTAAGAACAAAATGTAAATGCTAGTTTAGTTCAGTTTTTGTGCTCAATAAAGATGTGCTCATAGAGCAATAATTAATTTTTTTACAACTCTAAATTAATATCGAGTTAATTTATATACATACATAATTGGTTTATAAATTTATTATATTTTAAAACAATTGTATATGTTAATACATGTATGTGTTGAACTTAATCTGTTTTTTTTTTTTTAATTTGAATGTAAAGAAGTAAAAAAACATACTATATTGTATAAAAATTAATACTGGTCTATAATGCTGAAAATTTAAGGAGACGTGTTGTTGTAATATGTGAATATTTCAACATCATTATTTAAAGTACGATTATTAAGATTTTCATACCTGTGGCAGCATTACTTTAAGAAAAAGACTGTGCGTTTAGTGAGCTCAGCATAATAGCTGAGAAACAGACGAACAGAGATTCGCCACCGAGCGAACCTCGACTTTTGCTCACTACCTCTTGTGGGCGGGTAAGCGTGATTTAACTACAGTGTTTTTGTTCACCCGAATAAACGAGTATATACATCCCTAATTATTGTAAACATACATATATAAATCAATAAATGGATAAATATAATAAATGAATTATTCTCAAAAATAAAACATTTATAAACTTAACACGATTTGTATTTGAAATACAATTCAATTAAAACCCCAATGCAAGGGATTAACAGCAGGTAGCAGCATTACAGCCTAACCTAATATTCGCGCACTCCGGCCATTTTCTGTAAAATGTTTGTCATGCTCGTACAACTTGTATGCGAGCAACCCAAATTGAACGGCCTGCGTCAGAAGCTAACTCAATTTACAATTTGAGTTTTGCGTGACGTTTCGATTTGACGTTTGTGCTATTGACGTTTGCATTCATTTGTAAAAAAACATTTGATATTTGGCGCGGATATGGTGGCAAGTTATAAATATTTAATTGTTTTTACAAAGTTAACAAATAATTTCTTTTTCTTTACAGATTTGCAACGAGAAATTGATCGAGGCTGTGCGGGAGCATGAGTGCCTCACTTTAAAGAGGCACAAAAGCTAGGCAGTAGCTTCACAGCTGGTAAATACACGTAAGTTACCTTTTATGTGCTTTGCATGTATGTATGTATATTAATTTCAACTCTCTTTGCTTTTGCAGCCTACAACTGAAAAACAAGGTGTCGGTCCCTATGTGACCGCAACAGAAAGGAGGCGAGCGATGACTCTGTTCCCTCTGGCAGTGTCAGCAGCTTTCGCAAGCCATGGAAGCTCAAAGAAGCGATGTCGTTTTTGGGCGAATCCGTTGTGGCAGAGAGGTGAGTGCAAATTTCTCATGTAAAATCATGCTTTTTATTAATTTTGCCTTTAATTCTCATTTTAGTACTACATCCAACGTCAACGACGACTTCGATTCCAATAGTTCACCGAACAAACCTGAGCCAATGGAAGTAGATCAAAGCGCTCAAACACGTAATGTCAATTATATGAATCGACCGGCGCAAAATAATTCTTCTCAAGGTAAGAGACCAGCATCAACGCAGCTCCATACAGACAAAAGACAACGTAATTATAATATTGAGACACAGACTACGAAGACGTTATGGACAAAAATGAAGAAGCAGGACAATCATTACATGACTATGTTTATCCCTCTGAAAATCTAGAAGATAATTACCAAACAGAACCCGATTCCTCCGAAAATATTGATTTTATAGATATTCATTTTTTAGGATGAATAACTCTTTATTGCCATATATTGAAGGAAATGGAGAGATAGTGAAAATATTAAAAGATAGAGGGTCTAACAAAAAATATGTGCAGCCCAAGTTTGCAATAAAGCCTATTAGAAACGATACTCCTTTTTTCGCATCCGCAAACGTCTTCGGTTCGAAAGACCAAACCATAAAATTGTTCTTGAAGCCAACGTTGAAATCCTTTCACGCCATTATTGGAAATGATTCAATAAAAGAGCTAGATGCAGTAATACATGCAAAGGATAACTATATGTCAATAGGCAAAAATAGAGTTAAAATCAAATTGAAGCAACAATTCTCACAGGACGTAAATCTTATAAATATCAGGACTGAACATCTAAATCAAATTCAAAAAGAACAATTACAAAACTTAGTTAACAATTTCAAGACGCTATTTGCCGATCCCGAAGAAAAATAAACTTTTACTACTACAGTAAAAGGCGAAATTCGCACCACCACAGACATACCGTTACTGAAACTGATTACTCTCACGAGAAATTAATCGAAATTTTAAAACCATATTTAAATCCAACAGTAGTGAACGGCTTAAGCACTGAAGAGCATTTTCTTGGAAAAATACAAGAAATTTACCCTCTACACTTCAGAAACTATAAAATTAGATTCACGCGCAAAATGTTAAAAGACCTAACGGACGCAGCTAAACAAGAGAATGAAATCTTAAAAGAACACAAACGCGCACACTGCAGTGCACGCGAAAATAAAGAGCAGCTCTTACGATCATTCTATTTCCTAAAAATGCAATCAAAAATAGATTCAATAATAAATCAATGTAAAATTTGTAAAACGCAAAAATACGAAAGACACCCTCCAAAACCCCTTATTCAACCGACTCCTATTCCATAATATCTTGGACAGATCGTGCATTTAGAAATTTACTTCACAAACGACAGAGTTATCCTTACTGCTATAGATAAGTTTTGTAAAATGCACAAGCGGCATTAGTTAGATCAAGAGCCACACAACATATTAAAGAACCTCTAAGAAGACTACTGATGTGTTTTGGAATACCAGAAATAATAGTTATTGACAACGAAAAATCATTAGGATCAGCTTCAATAGTACATATCTTAGAAGATGAATTAAATATAGAAATATTTAAATGCCCACCTTACACCAGTACAGTAAACGGACAAATCGAACGTTTCCATAGCACTTTATCAGAAATAATGCGTTGCCTGAAGGCAGAAAAAGTTCATTTATCCTTCACAGACCTCCTCGACAAATCCATTTGGAAATACAATTTTTCTATTCATTATACTACAATACGAAAACCTGTAGAGCTATTTTTCGGACGACGTGTAGCCTCTGATCCTCTTCAAGTTGAAGTCGAAAAACAAAAGAATATTCAGAGACTTCAACGCAAACAAGATGCTGATCTAAATTCCACAACAAAAAAAGAAACCCTTACAAAGGCTATAATGTGGGCGACGTGATATTTGTAAAAACAAATAAAAGAATAGGAAATAAACTTACATGCCGTTACAAAGAAGAAACCACAAACAAATCTTTAGATGATAATAGTTATTTTTTGTTTTGCAGGGAACAACATGACAAACCTCATTAGATACATACCGTTTCTATTAAAACTTTTGACGACAGGCCACTGTGAAACCCAAGTTTTAGATTACAGCAATTTCCAAATTATTGCAATCGAGAAGGGAATTGGACTGCTACAGACCGGTACATTCAGACTCATACACAAAATGAACCTAAATCAATACAAGGACGCTTAGACATCTTAGACATTGAATCTACTACCAAGACCTACGTGACATCCAAGGACAGCAGTTAAATTTTCCTCAACCACGACATTGAAATAGTAAAAAACATACTTGACGGACTCAAACCTTGACGAAAACGATCACTGAACATACTAGGGACAGCTTGGAAATGGTTAGCAGGTACAACAGACCACGACGATTTTCAACTGATATCCGACCAAACCAACAACTTACTGACTAATAATGACAAACATGTAATAATTAACAGGATAACGATCAACCGACTAAACGAAATTTTAAAAACGACAAATACACTTCTAAACACAGTCCAATCAAGTGAAATAGCAAAAAAAGAACGCAATATAGAACGCAAACTGAAAATAATTAAAGAGAAATTGGTTCAGATAGATTACTCGATACAGTGGGCCAAAACCAGCATCGTCAACTCATTTATCTATTCAAATTTTGAAACTAATATTACAAAACCCTCTTCGAAGAACAAAAAATGCCTTTTGTAAATCTAATAGAAGCCTTGGAGTTCAGCGAAGTTAAAGTCGCATCAAATCAATCAACTTTGTTGTACATTGTTTCACTACCATTAACAGAAAAAAATAGTTGTAGGAAGTTGTTACTAAAACCTGTAAAAACGAAAAATGTTAGCATTAAGTTGGAATTTGCAAGTATAATATTTTGTAAAAATGAAATTTTGGGAATCAAAAACAAATGTAACACTTTCGACGGAATATCAATTTGTAAAGCCTCGAACTTTGCAAATATAACTATCTCTAAGTGCATCCCTAATCTAATTAAAAGCTTGCCTTCAACATGCACCACAACCAACAATCAACATTTACCGACAATCGAAGAAATAACACCCAATATCCTTCTACTAAATGATCACAGAGGAGAGGTATCAATAGATGGCAGATCCGTATCTTTACAAGGAACATTTCTTATTCACCATATCAATTCTACAATATCAGTGCAAAATCAATTATTCAAAAGCAAACAGATATCAGCTGCCAAACCACTACCTGCAATAGCACAAATTTCGAATGCGACCAATATATTTAAAGAAGCCCTGTCCTTACAGATGCTGAAAGAATTACAGATAAGTAACACTGAACAGCTGAGAGGATTCAAGTACAAATATCGCGATAGCCTAACCACTAATTTTATCATCCTTGTCGTAATAATCAGTCTTCTGTCATACAGGACTTACATCTCCAGAAGGAACTATAAAGTAACCATACAAACACCAAAAAATCTGACCGATGACCTTTCTTGTACTTCAAACCACAACAGCGAAGACACTGTTGAACTTAAAGGGGGAGGAGTTACCTCCACAAAAGTTAACATCGCAGTTCCCACGTGCAACGCATTTTCTGCTGACGCCATTTCTACGAATTTCGGATATCGGATCACACCGTAACCATGTGAATCAAACTTGGCACATGTTAGGTGCATGTGACAAAGCGCCGCGGCAAGCTTATGTTAAGAACAAAATGTAAATGCTAGTTTAGTTCAGTTTTTGTGCTCAATAAAGATGTGCTCATAGAGCAATAATTAATTTTTTTACAACTCTAAATTAATATCGAGTTAATTTATATACATACATAATTGGTTTATAAATTTATTATATTTTAAAACAATTGTATATGTTAATACATATATGTGTTGAACTTAATCAGTTTTTTTTTTGAAATTTGAATGTAAAGAAGTATAAAAACATACTATATTGTATAAATATTAATACTGGTCTATAATGCTTAAAATTTAAGGAGACGTGTTGTTGTAATATGTGAATATTTCAACATCATTATTTAAAGTACGATTATTAAGATTTTCATACCTGTGGCAGCATTACTTTAAGAAAAAGACTGTGCGTTTAGTGAGCTCAGCAGAATAGCTGAGAAACAGACGAACAGAGATTCGCCACCGAGCAAACCTCGACTTTTGCTCACTACCTCTTGTGGGCGGGTAAACGTGATTTAACTACAGTGTTTTTGTTCACCCGAATAAACGAGTATATATGTACATACCTAATTATTGTAAACATACATATATAAATCAATAAATGGATAAATATAATAAATGAATTATTCTCAAAAATAAAACGCGGCTTGGGAGGCAGTAGCTTCACAGCTGGTAAATACACGTAAGTTACCTTTTATGTGCTTTGCATGTATGTATGTATGTAAATTAATTTAAACTCTCTTTGCTTTTGCAGCCTACAACTGAAAAACAAGGTGTCGGTCCCTATGTGACCGCAACAGAAAGGAGGCGAGCGATGATTCTGTTCCCTCTGGCAGTGTCAGCAGCTTTCGCAAGCCATGGAAGCTCAAAGAAGCGATGTCGTTTTTGGGCGAATCCGTTGTGGCAGAGAGGTGAGTGCAAGTTTCTTACGTAAAATCATGCTTTTTATTAATTTTGCCCTTAATTCTCGTTTTAGTACAACATCCATCGTCAACGACGACTTCGATTCCAATAAACCACCGAACAAACCTGAGCCAATGGAAGTAGATCAAAGCGCTCAAACACGTAATGTCAATTATATGAATCGACCGGCGCAAAATAATTCTTCTCAAGGTAAGAGACCAGCATCAACGCAGCTCCATACAGACAAAAGACAACGTAATTATAATATTGATACACAGACTACGAAGACGTTATGGACAAAAATTAAGAAGCAGGACAATCATTACATGACTATGTTTATCCCTCTGAAAATCTAGAAGATAATTACCAAACAGAACCCGATTCCTCCGAAAATATTGATTTTACAGATATTCATTTTTTAGGATGAATAACTCTTTATTGCCATATATTGAAGGAAATGGAGAGATAATAAAAATATTAAAACATACAGGGTCTAACAAAAACTATGTGCAGCCCCATTTTGCAATAAAGCCTATCAGAAACGATACTCCTTTTTTCGCATCCGCAAACGTCTTCGGTTCGAAAGACCAAACCATAAAATTGTTCTTGATGCCAACGTTGAAATCCTTTCACGCCATTATAGGAAATGATTCAATAAAAGAGCTAGATGCAGTAATATATGCAAAGGATAACTATATGTCAATAGGCAAAAATAGAGTTAAAATCAAATTGAAGCAACAATTCTCACAGGACGTAAATCTTATAAATATCAGGACTGAACATCTAAATCAAATTCAAAAAGAAAAATTACAAAACTTAGTTAACAATTTCAAGACGCTATTTGCCGATCCCGAAGAAAAATTAACTTTTACTACTACAGTAAAAGGCGAAATTCGCACCACCACAGACATACCGTTACTGAAACTGATTACTCTCACGAGAAATTAATCGAAATTTTAAAACCATATTTAAATCCAACAGTAGTGAACGGCTTAAGCACTGAAGAGCATATTCTTGGAAAAATACAAGAAATTTACCCTCTACACTTCAGAAACTATAAAATTAGATTCACGCGCAAAATGTTAAAAGACCTAACGGACGCAGCTAAACAAGAGAATGAAATCTTAAAAGAACACAAACGCGCACACTGCACTGCACGCGAAAATAAAGAGCAGCTCTTACGATCATTCTATTTCCTAAAAATGCAATCAAAAATAGATTCAATAATAAATCAATGTAAAATTTGTAAAACGCAAAAATACGAAAGACACCCTCCAAAACCCCTTATTCAACCGACACCTATTCCATAATATCTTGGACAGATCGTGCATTTAGAAATTTACTTCACAAACGACAGAGTTATCCTTACTGCTATAGATAAGTTTTGTAAAATGCACAAGCGGCATTAGTTAGATCAAGAGCCACACAACATATTAAAGAACCTCTAAGAAGACTACTGATGTGTTTTGGAATACCAGAAATAATAGTTATTGACAACGAAAAATCATTAGGATCAGCTTCAATAGTACATATCTTAGAAGATGAATTAAATATAGAAATATTTAAATGCCCACCTTACACCAGTACAGTAAACGGACAAATCGAACGTTTCCATAGCACTTTATCAGAAATAATGCGTTGCCTGAAGGCAGAAAAAGTTCATTCATCCTTCACAGACCTCCTCGACAAATCCATTTGGAAATACAATTATTCTATTCATTCTACTACAAAACGAAAACCTGTAGAGCTATTTTTCGGACGACGTGTAGCCTCTGATCCTCTCCAAGTTGAAGTCGAAAAACAAAAGAATATTCAGAGACTTCAACGCAAACAAGATGCTGATCTAAATTCCACAACAAAAAAAGAAACCCTTACAAAGGCTATAATGTGGGCGACGTGATATTTGTAAAAACAAATAAAAGAATAGGAAATAAACTTACATGCCGTTACAAAGAAGAAACCACAAACAAATCTTTAGATGATAATAGTTATTTTTTGTTTTGCAGGGAACAACATGACAAACCTCATTAGATACATACCGTTTCTATTAAAACTTTTGACGACAGGCCACTGTGAAACCCAAGTTTTAGATTACAGCAATTTCCAAATTATTGCAATCGAGAAGGGAATTGGACTGCTACAGACCGGTACATTCAGACTCATACACAAAATGAACCTAAATCAATACAAGGACGCTTAGACATCTTAGACATTGAATCTACTACCAAGACCTACGTGACATCCAAGGACAGCAGTTAAATTTTCCTCAACCACGACATTGAAATAGTAAAAAACATACTTGACGGACTCAAACCTTGACGAAAACGATCACTGAACATACTAGGGACAGCTTGGAAATGGTTAGCAGGTACAACAGACCACGACGATTTTCAACTGATATCCGACCAAACCAACAACTTACTGACTAATAATGACAAACAGGTAATAATTAACAGGATAACGATCAACCGACTAAACGAAATTTCAAAAACGACAAATACACTTCTAAACACAGTCCAATCAAGTGAAATAGCAAAAAAAGAGATTATTCGCAATATAGAACGCAAACTGAAAATAATTAAAGAGAAATTGGTTCAGATAGATTACTCGATACAGTGGGCCAAAACCAGCATCGTCAACTCATTTATCTATTCAAATTTTGAAACTAATATTACAAAAACCCTCTTCGAAGAACAAAAAATGCCTTTTGTAAATCTAATAGAAGCCTTGGAGTTCAGCGAAGTTAAAGTCGCATCAAATCAATCAACTTTGTTGTACATTGTTTCACTACCATTAACAGAAAAAAATAGTTGTAGGAAGTTGTTACTAAAACCTGTAAAAACGAAAAATGTTAGCATTAAGTTGGAATTTGCAAGTATAATATTTTGTAAAAATGAAATTTTGGGAATCAAAAACAAATGTAATACTTTCGACGGAATATCAATTTGTAAAGCCTCGAACTTTGCAAATATAACTAGCTCTAAGTGCATCCCTAATCTAATTAAAAGCTTGCCTTCAACATGCACCACAACCAACAATCAACATTTACCGACAATCGAAGAAATAACACCCAATATCCTTCTACTAAATGATCACAGAGGAGAGGTATCAATAGATGGCAGATCCGTATCTTTACAAGGAACATTTCTTATTCACCATATCAATTCTACAATATTGGTGCAAAATCAATTATTCAAAAGCAAACAGATATCAGCTGCCAAACCACTACCTGCAATAGCACAAATTTCGAATGCGACCAATATATTTAAAGAAGCCCTGTCCTTACAGATGCTGAAAGAATTACAGATAAGTAACACTGAACAGCTGAGAGGATTCAAGTACAAATATCGTGATAGCCTAACCACTAATTTTATCATCCTTGTCGTAATAATCAGTCTTCTGTCATACAGGACTTACATCTCCAGAAGGAACTATAAAGTAACCATACAAACACCAAAAAATCTGACCGATGACCTTTCTTGTACTTCAAACCACAACAGCGAAGACACTGTTGAACTTAAAGTTAACAGCGCAGTTCCCACGTGCAACGCATTTTCTGCTGACGGCATTTCTACGAATTTCGGATATCGGATCACACCGTAACCATGTGAATCAAACTTGGCACATGTAAGGTGCATGTGACAAAGCGCCGCGGCAAGCTTATGTTAAGAACAAAATGTAAATGCTAGTTTAGTTCAGTTTTTGTGCTCAATAAAGATGTGCTCATAGAGCAATAATTCATTTTTTTACAACTCTAAATTAATATCGAGTTAATTTATATACATACATAATTGGTTTATAAATTTATTATATTTTAAAACAATTGTATATGTTAATACATATATGTGTTGAACTTAATCTGTTTTTTTTTGAAATTTGAATGTAAAGAAGTATAAAAACATACTATATTGTATAAATATTAATACTGGTCTATAATGCTTAAAATTTAAGGAGACGTGTTGTTGTAATATGTGAATATTTCAACATCATTATTTAAAGTACGATTATTAATATTTTCATACCTGTGGCAGCATTACTTTAAGAAAAAGACTGTGCGTTTAGTGAGCTCGGCAGAATAGCTGAGAAACAGACGAACAGAGATTCGCCACCGAGCAAACCTCGACTTTTGCTCACTACCTCTTGTGGGCGGGTAAACGTGATTTAACTACAGTGTTTTTGTTCACCCGAATAAACGAGTATATATGTACATACCTAATTATTGTAAACATACATATATAAATCAATAAATGGATAAATATAATAAATGAATTATTCTCAAAAATAAAACATTTATAAACTTAACACGATTTGTATTTGAAATACAATTCAATTAAATCCCCAATGCAAGGGATTAACAGCAGGTAGCAGCATTACAACCTAACCTAATATTCGCGCACTCCGGCCATTTTCTGTCAAATGTTTGTCATGCTCGTACAACTTGTATGCGAGCAACCCAAATTGAACGGCCTGCGTCAGAAGCTAACTCAATTTCCAATTTGAGTTTTGCGTGACGTTTCGATTTGACGTTTGTGCTATTGACGTTTGCATTCATTTGTAAAAAAACATTTGATATTTGGCGCGGATATGGAGGCAAGTTATAAATATTTAATTGTTTTTACAAAGTTAACAAATAATTTCTTTTTCTTTACAGATTTGCAACGAGAAATTGATCGACGCTGTGCGGGAGCATGAGTGCCTGACTTTAAAGAGGCACAAAAGCTATAAAATAAAGGCGACGAAAGACACAGTCCAATCAAGTGAAATAGCATAAAAAGAGATTATTCGCAATATAGAACGCAAACTGAAAATAATTAAAGAGAAATTGGTTCAGATAGATTACTCGATACAGTGGGCCAAAACCAGCATCGTCAACTCATTTATCTATTCAAATTTTGAAACTAATATTACAAAAACCCTCTTCGAAGAACAAAAAATGCCTTTTGTAAATCTAATAGAAGCCTTGGAGTTCAGCGAAGTTAAAGTCGCATCAAATCAATCAACTTTGTTGTACATTGTTTCACTACCATTAACAGAAAAAAATAGTTGTAGGAAGTTGTTACTAAAACCTGTAAAAACGAAAAATGTTAGCATTAAGTTGGAATTTGCAAGTATAATATTTTGTAAAAATGAAATTTTGGGAATCAAAAACAAATGTAATACTTTCGACGGAATATCAATTTGTAAAGCCTCGAACTTTGCAAATATAACTAGCTCTAAGTGCATCCCTAATCTAATTAAAAGCTTGCCTTCAACATGTACCACAACCAACAATCAACATTTACCGACAATCGAAGAAATAACACCCAACATCCTTCTACTAAATGATCACAGAGGAGAGGTATCAATAGATGGCAGATCCGTATCTTTACAAGGAACATTTCTTATTCACCATATCAATTCTACAATATTGGTGCAAAATCAATTATTCAAAAGCAAACAGATATCAGCTGCCAAACCACTACCTGCAATAGCACAAATTTCGAATGCGACCAATATATTTAAAGAAGCCCTGTCCTTACAGATGCTGAAAGAATTACAGATAAGTAACACTGAACAGCTGAGAGGATTCAAGTACAAATATCGCGATAGCCTAACCACTAATTTTATCATCCTTGTCGTAATAATCAGTCTTCTGTCATACAGGACTTACATCTCCAGAAGGAACTATAAAGTAACCATACAAACACCAAAAAATCTGACCGATGACCTTTCTTGTACTTCAAACGACAACAGCGAAGACACTGTTGAACTTAAAGGGGGAGGAGTTACCTCCACAAAAGTTAACAGCGCAGTTCCCACGTGCAACGCATTTTCTGCTGACGCCATTTCTACGAATTTCGGATATCGGATCACACCGTAACCATGTGAATCAAACTTGGCACATGTTAGGTGCATGTGACAAAGCGCCGCGGCAAGCTTATGTTAAGAACAAAATGTAAATGCTAGTTTAGTTCAGTTTTTGTGCTCAATAAAGATGTACTCATAGAGCAATAATTAATTTTTTTACAACTCTAAATTAATATCGAGTTAATTTATATACATACATAATTGGTTTATAAATTTATTATATTTTAAAACAATTGTATATGTTAATACATATATGTGTTGAACTTAATCTGTTTTTTTTTTTTTTGAAATTTGAATGTAAAGAAGTATAAAAACATACTATATTGTATAAATATTAATACTGGTCTATAATGCTTAAAATTTAAGGAGACGTGTTGTTGTAATATGTGAATATTTCAACATCATTATTTAAAGTACGATTATTAAGACAGTGTGGCAGCATTACTTTAAGAAAAAGACTGTGCGTTTAGTGAGCTCAGCAGAATAGCTGAGAAACGGACGAACAGAGATTCGCCACCGAGCAAACCTCGACTTTTGCTCACTACCTCTTGTGGGCGGGTAAACGTGATTTAACTACAGTGTTTTTGTTCACCCGAATAAACGAGTATATATGTACATACCTAATTATTGTAAACATACATATATAAATCAATAAATGGATAATTATAATAAATGAATTATTTTCAAAAATAAAACATTTATAAACTTAACACGATTTGTATTTGAAATACAATTCAATTAAATCCCCAATGCAAGGGATTAACAGCAGGTAGCAGCATTACAGCCTAACCTAATATTCGCGCACTCCGGCCATTTTCTGTCAAATGTTTGTCATGCTCGTACAACTTGTATGCGAGCAACCCAAATTGAACGGCCTGCGTCAGAAGCTAACTCAATTTCCAATTTGAGTTTTGCGTGACGTTTCGATTTGACGTTTGTGCTATTGACGTTTGCATTCATTTGTAAAAAAACATTTGATATTTGCGCGGATATGGAGGCAAGTTATAAATATTTAATTGTTTTTACAAAGTTAACAAATCATTTCTTTTTCTTTAAAGATTTGCAACGAGAAATTGATCGAGGCTGTGCGGGAGCATGAGTGCCTCACTTTAAAGAGGCACAAAAGCTATAAAATAAAGGCGACGAAAGACACAGTCCAATCAAGTGAAATAGCAAAAAAAGAGATTATTCGCAATATAGAACGCAAACTGAAAATAATTAAAGAGAAATTGGTTCAGATAGATTACTCGATACAGTGGGCCAAAACCAGCATCGTCAACTCATTTATCTATTCAAATTTTGAAACTAGTATTACAAAAACCCTCTTCGAAGAACAAAAAATGCCTTTTGTAAATCTAATAGAAGCCTTGGAGTTCAGCGAAGTTAAAGTCGCATCAAATCAATCAACTTTGTTGTACATTGTTTCACTACCATTAACAGAAAAAAATAGTTGTAGGAAGTTGTTACTAAAACCTGTAAAAACGAAAAATGTTAGCATTAAGTTGGAATTTGCAAGTATAATATTTTGTAAAAATGAAATTTTGGGAATCAAAAACAAATGTAATACTTTCGACGGAATATCAATTTGTAAAGCCTCGAACTTTGCAAATATAACTAGCTCTAAGTGCATCCCTAATCTAATTAAAAGCTTGCCTTCAACATGTACCACAACCAACAATCAACATTTACCGACAATCGAAGAAATAACACCCAACATCCTTCTACTAAATGATCACAGAGGAGAGGTATCAATAGATGGCAGATCCGTATCTTTACAAGGAACATTTCTTATTCACCATATCAATTCTACAATATTGGTGCAAAATCAATTATTCAAAAGCAAACAGATATCAGCTGCCAAACCACTACCTGCAATAGCACAAATTTCGAATGCGACCAATATATTTAAAGAAGCCCTGTCCTTACAGATGCTGAAAGAATTACAGATAAGTAACACTGAACAGCTGAGAGGATTCAAGTACAAATATCGCGATAGCCTAACCACTAATTTTATCATCCTTGTCGTAATAATCAGTCTTCTGTCATACAGGACTTACATCTCCAGAAGGAACTATAAAGTAACCATACAAACACCAAAAAATCTGACCGATGACCTTTCTTGTACTTCAAACCACAACAGCGAAGACACTGTTGAACTTAAAGGGGGAGGAGTTACCTCCACAAAAGTTAACAGCGCAGTTCCCACGTGCAACGCATTTTCTGCTGACGCCATTTCTACGAATTTCGGATATCGGATCACACCGTAACCATGTGAATCAAACTTGGCACATGTTAGGTGCATGTGACAAAGCGCCGCGGCAAGCTTATGTTAAGAACAAAATGTAAATGCTAGTTTAGTTCAGTTTTTGTGCTCAATAAAGATGTACTCATAGAGCAATAATTAATTTTTTTACAACTCTAAATTAATATCGAGTTAATTTATATATGTACATACATAATTGGTTTATAAATTTATTATATTTTAAAACAATTGTATATGTTAATACATATATGTGTTGAACTTAATCTGTTTTTTTTTTTTTAAATTTGAATGTAAAGAAGTATAAAAACATACTATATTGTATAAATATTAATACTGGTCTATAATGCTTAAAATTTAAGGAGACGTGTTGTTGTAATATGTGAATATTTCAACATCATTATTTAAAGTACGATTATTAAGACTTTCATACCTGTGGCAGCATTACTTTAAGAAAAAGACTGTGCGTTTAGTGAGCTCAGCAGAATAGCTGAGAAACGGACGAACAGAGATTCGCCACCGAGCAAACCTCGACTTTTGCTCACTACCTCTTGTGGGCGGGTAAACGTGATTTAACTACAGTGTTTTTGTTCACCCGAATAAACGAGTATATATGTACATACCTAATTATTGTAAACATACATATATAAATCAATAAATGGATAAATATAATAAATGAATTATTTTCAAAAATAAAACATTTATAAACTTAACACGATTTGTATTTGAAATACAATTCAATTAAATCCCCAATGCAAGGGATTAACAGCAGGTAGCAGCATTACAGCCTAACCTAATATTCGCGCACTCCGGCCATTTTCTGTCAAATGTTTGTCATGCTCGTACAACTTGTATGCGAGCAACCCAAATTGAACGGCCTGCGTCAGAAGCTAACTCAATTTCCAATTTGAGTTTTGCGTGACGTTTCGATTTGACGTTTGTGCTATTGACGTTTGCATTCATTTGTAAAAAAACATTTGATACTTGCGCGGATATGGAGGCAAGTTATAAATATTTAATTGTTTTTACAAAGTTAACAAATCATTTCTTTTTCTTTAAAGATTTGCAACGAGAAATTGATCGAGGCTGTGCGGGAGCATGAGTGCCTCACTTTAAAGAGGCACAAAAGCTATAAAATAAAGGCGACGAAAGACACAGTCCAATCAAGTGAAATAGCAAAAAAAGAGATTATTCGCAATATAGAACGCAAACTGAAAATAATTAAAGAGAAATTGGTTCAGATAGATTACTCGATACAGTGGGCCAAAACCAGCATCGTCAACTCATTTATCTATTCAAATTTTGAAACTAGTATTACAAAAACCCTCTTCGAAGAACAAAAAATGCCTTTTGTAAATCTAATAGAAGCCTTGGAGTTCAGCGAAGTTAAAGTCGCATCAAATCAATCAACTTTGTTGTACATTGTTTCACTACCATTAACAGAAAAAAATAGTTGTAGGAAGTTGTTACTAAAACCTGTAAAAACGAAAAATGTTAGCATTAAGTTGGAATTTGCAAGTATAATATTTTGTAAAAATGAAATTTTGGGAATCAAAAACAAATGTAATACTTTCGACGGAATATCAATTTGTAAAGCCTCGAACTTTGCAAATATAACTAGCTCTAAGTGCATCCCTAATCTAATTAAAAGCTTGCCTTCAACATGTACCACAACCAACAATCAACATTTACCGACAATCGAAGAAATAACACCCAACATCCTTCTACTAAATGATCACAGAGGAGAGGTATCAATAGATGGCAGATCCGTATCTTTACAAGGAACATTTCTTATTCACCATATCAATTCTACAATATTGGTGCAAAATCAATTATTCAAAAGCAAACAGATATCAGCTGCCAAACCACTACCTGCAATAGCACAAATTTCGAATGCGACCAATATATTTAAAGAAGCCCTGTCCTTACAGATGCTGAAAGAATTACAGATAAGTAACACTGAACAGCTGAGAGGATTCAAGTACAAATATCGCGATAGCCTAACCACTAATTTTATCATCCTTGTCGTAATAATCAGTCTTCTGTCATACAGGACTTACATCTCCAGAAGGAACTATAAAGTAACCATACAAACACCAAAAAATCTGACCGATGACCTTTCTTGTACTTCAAACCACAACAGCGAAGACACTGTTGAACTTAAAGGGGGAGGAGTTACCTCCACAAAAGTTAACAGCGCAGTTCCCACGTGCAACGCATTTTCTGCTGACGCCATTTCTACGAATTTCGGATATCGGATCACACCGTAACCATGTGAATCAAACTTGGCACATGTTAGGTGCATGTGACAAAGCGCCGCGGCAAGCTTATGTTAAGAACAAAATGTAAATGCTAGTTTAGTTCAGTTTTTGTGCTCAATAAAGATGTACTCATAGAGCAATAATTAATTTTTTTACAACTCTAAATTAATATCGAGTTAATTTATATACATACATAATTGGTTTATAAATTTATTATATTTTAAAACAATTGTATATGTTAATACATATATGTGTTGAACTTAATCTGTTTTTTTTTTTTGAAATTTGAATGTAAAGAAGTATAAAAACATACTATATTGTATAAATATTAATACTGGTCTATAATGCTTAAAATTTAAGGGGACGTGTTGCTGTAATATGTGAATATTTCAACATCATTATTTAAAGTACGATTATTAAGACTTTCATACCTGTGGCAGCATTACTTTAAGAAAAAGACTGTGCGTTTAGTGAGCTCAGCAGAATAGCTGAGAAACGGACGAACAGAGATTCGCCACCGAGCAAACCTCGACTTTTGCTCACTACCTCTTGTGGGCGGGTAAACGTGATTTAACTACAGTGTTTTTGTTCACCCGAATAAACGAGTATATATGTACATACCTAATTATTGTAAACATACATATATAAATCAATAAATGGATAAATATAATAAATGAATTATTTTCAAAAATAAAACATTTATAAACTTAACACGATTTGTATTTGAAATACAATTCAATTAAATCCCCAATGCAAGGGATTAACAGCAGGTAGCAGCATTACAGCCTAACCTAATATTCGCGCACTCCGGCCATTTTCTGTCAAATGTTTGTCATGCTCGTACAACTTGTATGCGAGCAACCCAAATTGAACGGCCTGCGTCAGAAGCTAACTCAATTTCCAATTTGAGTTTTGCGTGACGTTTCGATTTGACGTTTGTGCTATTGACGTTTGCATTCATTTGTAAAAAAACATTTGATATTTGGCGCGGATATGGAGGCAAGTTATAAATATTTAATTGTTTTTACAAAGTTAACAAATCATTTCTTTTTCTTTACAGATTTGCAACGAGAAATTGATCGAGGCTGTGCGGGAGCATGAGTGCCTCACTTTAAAGAGGCACAAAAGCTATAAAATAAAGGCGACGAAAGACACAGTCCAATCAAGTGAAATAGCAAAAAAGGAGATTATTCGCAATATAGAACGCAAACTGAAAATAATTAAAGAGAAATTGGTTCAGATAGATTACTCGATACAGTGGGCCACAACCAGCATCGTCAACTCATTTATCTATTCAAATTTTGAAACTAATATTACAAAAACCTCTTCGAAGAACAAAAAATGCCTTTTGTAAATCTAATAGAAGCCTTGGAGTTCAGCGAAGTTAAAGTCGCATCAAATCAATCAACTTTGTTGTACATTGTTTCACTACCATTAACAGAAAAAAATAGTTGTAGGAAGTTGTTACTAAAACCTGTAAAAACGAAAAATGTTAGCATTAAGTTGGAATTTGCAAGTATAATATTTTGTAAAAATGAAATTTTGGGAATCAAAAACAAATGTAATACTTTAGACGGAATATCAATTTGTAAAGCCTCGAACTTTGCAAATATAACTAGCTCTAAGTGCATCCCTAATCTAATTAAAAGCTTGCCTTCAACATGCACCACAACCAACAATCAACATTTACCGACAATCGAAGAAATAACACCCAATATCCTTCTACTAAATGATCACAGAGGAGAGGTATCAATAGATGGCAGATCCGTATCTTTACAAGGAACATTTCTTATTCACCATATCAATTCTACAATATTGGTGCAAAATCAATTATTCAAAAGCAAACAGATATCAGCTGCCAAACCACTACCTGCAATAGCACAAATTTCGAATGCGACCAATACATTTAAAGAAGCCCTGTCCTTACAGATGCTGAAAGAATTACAGATAAGTAACACTGAACAGCTGAGAGGATTCAAGTACAAATATCGCGATAGCCTAACCACTAATTTTATCATCCTTGTCGTAATAATCAGTCTTCTGTCATACAGGACTTACATCTCCAGAAGGAACTATAAAGTAACCATACAAACACCAAAAAATCTGACCGATGACCTTTCTTGTACTTCAAACCACAACAGCGAAGACACTGTTGAACTTAAAGGGGGAGGAGTTACCTCCACAAAAGTTAACAGCGCAGTTCCCACGTGCAACGCATTTTCTGCTGACGCCATTTCTACGAATTTCGGATATCGGATCACACCGTAACCATGTGAATCAAACTTGGCACATGTTAGGTGCATGTGACAAAGCGCCGCGGCAAGCTTATGTTAAGAACAAAATGTAAATGCTAGTTTAGTTCAGTTTTTGTGCTCAATAAAGATGTGCTCATAGAGCAATAATTAATTTTTTTACAACTCTAAATTAATATCGAGTTAATTTATATACATACATAATTGGTTTATAAATTTATTATATTTTAAAACAATTGTATATGTTAATACATATATGTGTTGAACTTAATCTGTTTTTTTTTTGAAATTTGAATGTAAAGAAGTATCAAAACATACTATATTGTATAAAAATTAATACTGGTCTATAATGCTGAAAATTTAAGGAGACGTGTTAATGTAATATGTGAATATTTCAACATCATTATTTAAAGTACGATTATTAAGATTTCCATACCTGTGGCAGCATTACTTTAAGAAAAAGACTGTGCGTTTAGTGAGCTCAGCAGAATAGCTGAGAAACAGACGAACAGAGATTCGCCACCGAGCAAACCTCGACTTTTGCTCACTACCTCTTGTGGGCGGGTAAGCGTGATTTAACTAGTGTTTTTGTTCACCCGAATAAACGAGTATATACATACCTAATTATTGTAAACATACATATATAAATCAATAAATGGATAAATATAATAAATTAATTATTCTCAAAAATAAAACTTTTATAAACTTAACACGATTTGTATTTGAAATACAATTCAATTAAATCCCCAATGCAAGGGATTAACAGCAGGTAGCAGCATTACAGCCTAACCTAATATTCGCGCACTCCGGCCATTTTCTGTCAAATGTTTGTCATGCTGGTACAACTTGTATGCGAGCAACCCAAATTGAACGGCCTGCGTCAGAAGCTAACTCAATTTACAATTTGAGTTTTGCGTGACGTTTCGATTTGACGTTTGTGCTATTGACGTTTGCATTCATTTGTAAAAAAACATTTGATATTTGGCGCGGATATGGAGGCAAGTTATAAATATTTAATTGTTTTTACAAAGTTAACAAATAATTTCTTTTTCTTTACAGATTTGCAACGAGAAATTGATCGAGGCTGTGCGGGAGCATGAGTGCCTCACTTTAAAGAGGCACAAAAGCTATAAAATAAAGGCGACGAAAGACGCGGCTTGGGAGGCAGTAGCTTCACAGCTGGTAAATACACGTAAGTTACCTTTTATGTGCTTTGCATGTATGTATGTAAATTAATTAAAACTCTCTTTGCTTTTGCAGCCTACAACTGAAAAACAAGGTGTCGGTCCCTATGTGACCGCAACAGAAAGGAGGCGAGCGATGACTCTGTTCCCTCTGGGAGTGTCAGCAGCTTTCGCAAGCCATGGAAGCTCAAAGAAGCGATGTCGTTTTTGGGCGAATCCGTTGTGGCAGAGAGGTGAGTGCAAATTTCTCATGTAAAATCATGCTTTTTATTAATTTTGCCTTTAATTCTCATTTTAGTACTACATCCAACGTCAACGACGACTTCGATTCCAATAGTCCACTGAACAAACCTGAGCCAATGGAAGTAGATCAAAGCGCTCAAACACGTAATGTCAATTATATGAATCAACCGGCGCAAAATAATTTTTCTCAAGGTAAGAGACCAGCATCAACGCAGCTCCATACAGACAAAAGACAACGTAATTATAATATTGAGGCACAGACTACGAAGACGTTATGGACAAAAATGAAGAAGCAGGACAATCATTACATGACTATGTTTATCCCTCTGAAAATCTAGATGATAATTACCAAACAGAACCCGATTCCTCCGAAAATATTGATTTTATAGATACTCATTTTTTAGGATGAATAACTCTTTATTGCCATATATTGAAGGAAATGGAGAGATAGTAAAAATATTAAAAGATAGAGGGTCTAACAAAAACTATGTGCAGCCCAAGTTTGCAATAAAGCCTATTAGAAACGATACTCCTTTTTTCGCATCCGCAAACGTCTTCGACCAGACCATAAAATTGTTCTTGAAGCCAACGTTGAAATCCTTTCACGCCATTATTGGAAATGATTCAATAAAAGAGCTAGATGCAGTAATACATGCAAAGGATAACTATATGTCAATAGGCAAAAATAGAGTTAAAATCAAATTGAAGCAACAATTCTCACAGGACGTAAATCTTATAAATATCAGGACTGAACATCTAAATCAAATTCAAAAAGAAAAATTACAAAACTTAGTTAACAATTTCAAGACGCTATTTGCCGATCCCGAAGAAAAATTAACTTTTACTACTACAGTAAAAGGCGAAATTCGCACCACCACAGACATACCGTTACTGAAACTGATTACTCTGACGAGAAATTAATCGAAATTTTAAAACCATATTTAAATCCAACAGTAGTGAACGGCTTAAGCACTGAAGAGCATATTCTTGGAAAAATACAATATATACACTTCAGAAACTATAAAATTAGATTCACGCGCAAAATGTTAAAAGACCTAACGGACGCAGCTGAACAAGAGAATGAAATCTTAAAAGAACACAAACGCGCACACTGCAGTGCACGCGAAAATAAAGAGCAGCTCTTACGATCATTCTATTTCCTAAAAATGCAATCAAAAATAGATTCAATAATAAACCAATGTAAAATTTGTAAAACACAAAAATACGAAAGACACCCTCCAAAACCCCTTATTCAACCGACACCTATTCCATAATATCTTGGACAGATCGTGCATTTAGAAATTTACTTCACAAACGACAGAGTTATCCTTACTGCTATAGATAAGTTTTGTAAAATGCACAAGCGGCATTAGTTAGATCAAGAGCCACACAACATATTAAAGAACCTCTAAGAAGACTACTGATGTGTTTTGGAATACCAGAAATAATAGTTATTGACAACGAAAAATCATTAGGATCAGCTTCAATAGTACATATCTTAGAAGATGAATTAAATATAGAAATATTTAAATGCCCACCTTACACCAGTACAGTAAACGGACAAATCGAACGTTTCCATAGCACTTTATCAGAAATAATGCGTTGCCTGAAGGCAGAAAAAGTTCATTTATCCTTCACAGACCTCCTCGACAAATCCATTTGGAAATACAATTTTTCTATTCATTATACTACAATACGAAAACCTGTAGAGCTATTTTTCGGACGACGTGTAGCCTCTGATCCTCTTCAAGTTGAAGTCGAAAAACAAAAGAATATTCAGAGACTTCAACGCAAACAAGATGCTGATCTAAATTCCACAACAAAAAAAGAAACCCTTACAAAGGCTATAATGTGGGCGACGTGATATTTGTAAAAACAAATAAAAGAATAGGAAATAAATTTACATGCCGTTACAAAGAAGAAACCAAAAACAAACCTTAAGATGATAATAGTTATTTTTTGTTTTGCAGGGAACAACATGACAAACCTCATTAGATACATACCGTTTCTATTAAAACTTTTGACGACAGGCCACTGTGAAACCCAAGTTTTAGAGTACAGCAATTTCCAAATTATTGCAATCGAGAAGGGAATTGCACTGCTACAGAGCGGTACATTCAGACTCATACACAAAATGAACCTAAATCAAGACAAGGACGCTTAGACATCTTAGACATTGAATCTACTACCAATACCTACGTGACATCCAAGGACAGCAGTTAAATTTTCCTCAACCACGACATTGAAATAGTAAAAAACATACTTGACGGACTCAAACCTTGACGAAAACGATCACTGAACATACTAGGGACAGCTTGGAAATGGTTAGCAGGTACAACAGACCACGACTATTTTCAACTGATATCCGACCAAACCAACAACTTACTGACTAATAATGACAAACAGGTAATAATTAACAGGATAACGGTCAACCGACTAAACGAAATTTCAAAAACGACAAATACACTTCTAAACACAGTCCAATCAAGTGAAATAGCAAAAAAAGAGATTATTCGCAATATAGAACGCAAACTGAAAATAATTAAAGAGAAATTGGTTCAGATAGATTACTCGATACAGTGGGCCAAAACCAGCATCGTCAACTCATTTATCTTATCAAATTTTGAAACTAATATTACAAAAACCCTCTTCGAAGAACAATAAATGCCTTTTGTAAATCTAATAGAAGCCTTGGAGTTCAGCGAAGTTAAAGTCGCATCAAATCAATCAACTTTGTTGTACATTGTTTCACTACCATTAACAGAAAAAAATAGTTGTAGGAAGTTGTTACTAAAACCTGTAAAAACGAAAAATGTTAGCATTAAGTTGAAATTTGCAAGTATAATATTTTGTAAAAATGAAATTTTGGGAATCAAAAACAAATGTAATACTTTAGACGGAATATCAATTTGTAAAGCCTCGAACTTTGCAAATATAACTAGCTCTAAGTGCATCCCTAATCTAATTAAAAGCTTGCCTTCAACATGCACCACAACCAACAATCAACATTTACCGACAATCGAAGAAATAACACCCAACATCCTTCTACTAAATGATCACAGAGGAGAGGTATCAATAGATGGCAGATCCGTATCTTTACAAGGAACATTTCTTATTCACCATATCAATTCTACAATATTGGTGCAAAATCAATTATTCAAAAGCAAACAGATATCAGCTGCCAAACCACTACCTGCATTAGCACAAATTTCGAATGCGACCAATATATTTAAAGAAGCCCTGTCCTTACAGATGCTGAAAGAATTACAGATAAGTAACACTGAACAGCTGAGAGGATTCAAGTACAAATATCGCGATAGCCTAACCACTAATTTTATCATCCTTGTCGTAATAATCAGTCTTCTGTCATACAGGACTTACATCTCCAGAAGGAACTATAAAGTAACCATACAAACACCAAAAAATCTGACCGATGACCTTTCTTGTACTTCAAACCACAACAGCGAAGACACTGTTGAACTTAAAGGGGGAGGAGTTACCTCCACAAAAGTTAACAGCGCAGTTCCCACACTTGTATATGTTAATACATATATGTGTTGAACTTAATCTGTTTTTTTTTTTAAGTTTAAATGTCGACTAGAAGATGAACAGTGAAATTTGAATGTAAAGAAGTATAAAAACATACTATATTGTATAAAAATTAATACTGGTCTATAATGCTGAAAATTTAAGGAGACGTGTTGTTGTAATATGTGAATATTTCAACATCGTTATTTAAAGTACGATTATTAAGATTTTCATACCTGTGGCAGCATTACTTTAAGAAAAAGACTGTGCGTTTAGTGAGCTCAGCATAATAGCTGAGAAACAGACGAACAGAGATTCGCCACCGAGCGAACCTCGACTTTTGCTCACTACCTCTTGTGGGCGGGTAAGCGTGATTTAACTACAGTGTTTTTGTTCACCCGAATAAACGAGTATATACATACCTAATTATTGTAAACATACATATATAAATCAATAAATGGATAAATATAATAAATGAATTATTCTCAAAAATAAAACATTTATAAACTTAACACGATTTGTATTTGAAATACAATTCAATTAAATCCCCAATGCAAGGGATTAACAGCAGGTAGCAGCATTACAGCCTAACCTAATATTCGCGCACTCCGGCCATTTTCTGTCAAATGTTTGTCATGCTCGTACAACTTGTATGCGAGCAACCCAAATTGAACGGCCTGCGTCAGAAGCTAACTCAATTTCCAATTTGAGTTTTGCGTGACGTTTCGATTTAACGTTTGTGCTATTGACGTTTGCATTCATTTGTAAAAAAACATTTGATATTTGGCGCGGATATAGAGGCAAGTTATAAATATTTAATTGTTTTTACAAAGTTAACAAATAATTTCTTTTTCTTTACAGTTTTGCAACGAGAAATTGATCGAGGCTGTGCGGGAGCATGAGTGCCTCACTTTAAAGAGGCACAAAAGCTATAAAATATAGGCGACGAAAGACGCGGCTTGGGAGGCAGTAGCTTCACAGCTGGTAAGTACACGTAAGTTACCTTTTATGTGCTTTGCATGTATGTATGTAAATTAATTAAAACTCTCTTTGCTTTTGCAGCCTACAACTGTAAAACAAGGTGTCGGTCCCTATGTGACCGCAACAGAAAGGAGGCGAGCGATGACTCTGTTCCCTCTGGCAGTGTCAGCAGCTTTCGCAAGCCATGGAAGCTCAAAGAAGCGATGTCGTTTTTGGGCGAATCCGTTGTGGCAGAGAGGTGAGTGCAAGTTTCTCATGTAAAATCATGCTTTTTATTAATTTTGCCTTTAATTCTCATTTTAGTGCTACATCCAACGTCAACGACGACTTCGATTCCAATAAACCACCGAACAAACCTGAGCCAATGGAAGTAGATCAAAGCGCTCAAACACGTAATGTCAATTATATGAATCGACCGGCGCAAAATAATTCTTCTCAAGGTAAGAGACCAGCATCAACGCAGCTCCATACAGACAAAAGACAACGTAATTATAATATTGAGACACAGACTACGAAGACGTTATGGACAAAAATGAAGAAGCAGGACAATCATTACATGACTATGTTTATCCCTCTGAAAATCTAGAAGATAATTACCAAACAGAACCCGATTCCTCCGAAAATATTGATTTTACAGATATTCATTTTTTAGGATGAATAACTCTTTATTGCCATATATTGAAGGAAATGGAGAGATAATAAAAATATTAAAAGATAGAGGGTCTAACAAAAACTATGTGCAGCCCCATTTTGCAATAAAGCCTATCAGAAACGATACTCCTTTTTTCGCATCCGCAAACGTCTTCGGTTCGAAAGACTAAACCATAAAATTGTTCTTGATGCCAACGTTGAAATCCTTTCACGCCATTATAGGAAATGATTCAATAAAAGAGCTAGATGCAGTAATACATGCAATGGATAACTATATGTCAATAGGCAAAAATAGAGTTAAAATCAAATTGAAGCAACAATTCTCACAGGACGTAAATCTTATAAATATCAGGACTGAACATCTAAATCAAATTCAAAAAGAAAAATTACAAAACTTAGTTAACAATTTCAAGACGCTATTTGCCGATCCCGAAGAAAAATAAACTTTTACTACTACAGTAAAAGGCGAAATTCGCACCACCACAGACATACCGTTACTGAAACTGATTACTCTCACGAGAAATTAATCGAAATTTTAAAACCATATTTAAATCCAACAGTAGTGAACGGCTTAAGCACTGAAGAGCATATTCTTGGAAAAATACAAGAAATTTACCCTCTACACTTCAGAAACTATAAAATTAGATTCACGCGCAAAATGTTAAAAGACCTAACGGACGCAGCTGAACAAGAGAATGAAATCTTAAAAGAACACAAACGCGCACACTGCAGTGCACGCGAAAATAAAGAGCAGCTCTTACGATCATTCTATTTCCTAACAATGCAATCAAAAATAGATTCAATAATAAATCAATGTAAAATTTGTAAAACGCAAAAATACGAAAGACACCCTCCAAAACCCATTATTCAACCGACTCCTATTCCATAATAACCTGGACAGATCGTGCATTTAGAAATTTACTTCACAAACGACAGAGTTATCCTTAGATAAGTTTTGTAAAATGCACAAGCGGCATTAGTTAGATCAAGAGCCACACAACATATTAAAGAACCTCTAAGAAGACTACTGATGTGTTTTGGAATACCAGAAATAATAGTTATTGACAACGAAAAATCATTAGGATCAGCTTCAATAGTACATATCTTAGAAGATGAATTAAATATAGAAATATTTAAATGCCCACCTTACACCAGTACAGTAAACGGACAAATCGAACGTTTCCATAGCACTTTATCAGAAATAATGCGTTGCCTGAAGGCAGAAAAAGTTCATTCATGCTTCACATACCTCCTCGACAAATCCATTTGGAAATACAATTATTCTATTCATTCTACTACAAAACGAAAACCTGTAGAGCTATTTTTCGGACGACGTGTAGCCTCTGATCATCTTCAAGTTGAAGTCGAAAAACAAAAGAATATTCAGAGACTTCAACGCAAACAAGATGCTGATCTAAATTCCACAACAAAAAAAGAAACCCTTACAAAGGCTATAATGTGGGCGACGTGATATTTGTAAAAACAAATAAAAGAAAAGGAAATAAACTTACATGCCGTTACAAAGAAGAAACCACAAACAAATCTTTGGATGATAATAGTTATTTTTTGTTTTGCAGGGAACAACATGACAAACCTCATTAGATACATACCGTTTCTATTAAAACTTTGACGACAGGCCACTGTGAAACCCAAGTTTTAGATTACAGCAATTTCCAAATTATTGCAATCGAGAAGGGAATTGCACTGCTACAGACCGGTACATTCAGACTCATACACAAAATGAACCTAAATCAATACAAGGACGCTTAGACATCTTAGACATTGAATCTACTACCAAGACCTACGTGACATCCAAGGACAGCAGTTAAATTTTCCTCAACCACGACATTGAAATAGTAAAAAACATACTTGACGGACTCAAACCTTGACGAAAACGATCACTGAACATACTAGGGACAGCTTGGAAATGGTTAGCAGGTACACCAGACCACGACGATTTTCAACTGATATCCGACCAAACCAACAACTTACTGACTAATAATGACAAACAGGTAATAATTAACAGGATATCGATCAACCGACTAAACGAAATTTCAAAAACGACAAATACACTTCTAAACACAGTCCAATCAAGTGAAATAGCAAGAAAAGAGATTATTCGCAATATAAAACGCAAACTGAAAATAATTAAAGAGAAATTGGTTCAGATAGATTACTCGATACAGTGGGCCAAAACCAGCATCGTCAACTCATTTATCTTATCAAATTTTGAAAACAATATTACAAAAACCCTCTTCGAAGAACAAAAATTGCCTTTTTTAAATCTAATAGAAGCCTTGGAGTTCAGCGAAGTTAAAGTCGCATCAAATCAATCAACTTTGTTGTACATTGTTTCACTACCATTAACAGAAAAAAATAGTTGTAGGAAGTTGTTACTAAAACCTGTAAAAACGAAAAATGTTAGCATTAAGTTGGAATTTGCAAGTATAATATTTTGTAAAAATGAAATTTTGGGAATCAAAAACAAATGTAATACTTTAGACGGAATATCAATTTGTAAAGCCTCGAACTTTGCAAATATAACTAGCTCTAAGTGCATCCCTAATCTAATTAAAAGCTTGCCTTCAACATGCACCACAACCAACAATCAACATTTACCGACAATCGAAGAAATAACACCCAGAATCCTTCTACTAAATGACCACAGAGGAGAGGTATCAATAGATGGCAGATCCGTATCTTTACAAGGAACATTTCTTATTCACCATATCAATTCTACAATATTGGTCCAAAATCAATTATTCAAAAGCAAACAGATATCAGCTGCCAAACCACTACCTGCAATAGCACAAATTTCGAATGCGACCAATATATTTAAAGAAGCCCTGTCCTTACAGATGCTGAAAGAATTACAGATAAGTAACACTGAACAGCTGAGAGGATTCAAGTACAAATATCGCGATAGCCTAACCACTAATTTTATCATCCTTGTCGTAATAATCAGTCTTCTGTCATACAGGACTTACATCTCCAGAAGGAACTATAAAGTAACCATACAAACACCAAAAAATCTGACCGATGACCTTTCTTGTACTTCAAACCACAAGAGCGAGGACACTGTTGAACTTAAAGGGGAAGGAGTTACCTCCACAAAAGTTAACAGCGCAGTTCCCACGTGCAACGCATTTTCTGCTGACGCCATTTCTACGAATTTCGGATATCGGATCACACCGTAACCATGTGAAACAAACTTGGCACATGTTAGGTGCATGTGACTAAGCGCCGCGGCAAGCTTATGTTAAGAACAAAATGTAAATGCTAGTTTAGTTCAGTTTTTGTGCTCAATAAAGATGTGCTCATAGAGCACTAATTAATTTTTTTACAAATCTAAATTAATATCGAGTTAATTTATATACATAATTGGTTTATAAATTTATTATATTTTAAAACAATTGTATATGTTAATACATATATGTGTTGAACTTAATCTGTTTTTTTTTAAGTTTAAATGTCGACTACAAGATGAACAGTGAAATTTGAATGTAAAGAAGTATAAAAACATACTATGTATATTGTATAAAAATTAATACTGGTCTATAATGCCGAAAATTTAAGGAGACGTGTTGTTGTAATATGTGAATATTTCAACATCATTATTTAAAGTACGATTATTAAGATTTTCATACCTGAGGCAGCATTACTTTAAGAAAAAGACTGTGCGTTTAGTGAGCTCAGCAGAATAGCTGAGAAACAGACGAACAGAGATTCGCCACCGAACAAACCTCGACTTTTGCTCACTACCTCTTGTGGGCGGGTAAGCGTGATTTAACAACAGTGTTTTTGTTCACCCGAATAAACGAGTATATACATACCTAATTATTGTAAACATACATATATAAATCAATAAATGGATAAATATAAAAAATGAATTATTCTCAAAAATAAAACATTTATAAACTTAACACGATTTGAGCGATGACTCTGTTCCCTCTGGCAGTGTCAGCAGCTTTCGCAAGCCATGGAAGCTCAAAGAAGCGATGTCGTTTTTGGGCGAATCCGTTGTGGCAGAGAGGTGAGTGCAAGTTTCTTATGTAAAATCATGCTTTTTATTAATTTTGCCCTTAAGTCTCATTTTAGTACTACATCCATCGTCAACGACGACTTCGATTCCAATAAACCACCGAACAAACCTGAGCCAATGGAAGTAGATCAAAGCGCTCAAACACGTAATGTCAATTATATGAATCGACCGGCGCAAAATAATTCTTCTCAAGGTAAGAGACCAGCATCAACGCAGCTCCATACAGACAAAAGACAACGTAATTATAATATTGATACACAGACTACGAAGACGTTATGGACAAAAATTAAGAAGCAGGACAATCATTACATGACTATGTTTATCCCTCTGAAAATCTAGAAGATAATTACCAAACAGAACCCGATTCCTCCGAAAATATTGATTTTACAGATATTCATTTTTTAGGATGAATAACTCTTTATTGCCATATATTGAAGGAAATGGAGAGATAATAAAAATATTAAAACATACAGGGTCTAACAAAAACTATGTGCAGCCCCATTTTGCAATAAAGCCTATCAGAAACGATACTCCTTTTTTCGCATCCGCAAACGTCTTCGGTTCGAAAGACCAAACCATAAAATTGTTCTTGATGCCAACGTTGAAATCCTTTCACGCCATTATAGGAAATGATTCAATAAAAGAGCTAGATGCAGTAATACATGCAAAGGATAACTATATGTCAATAGGCAAAAATAGAGTTAAAATCAAATTGAAGCAACAATTTTCACAGGACGTAAATCTTATAAATATCAGGACTGAACATCTAAATCAAATTCAAAAAGAAAAATTACAAAACTTAGTTAACAATTTCAAGACGCTATTTGCCGATCCCGAAGAAAAATTAACTTTTACTACTACAGTAAAAGGCGAAATTCGCACCACCACAGACATACCGTTACTGAAACTGATTACTCTCACGAGAAATGAATCGAAATTTTAAAACCATATTTAAATCCAACAGTAGTGAACGGCTTAAGCACTGAAGAGCATATTCTTGGAAAAATACAAGAAATTTACCCTCTACACTTCAGAAACTATAAAATTAGATTCACGCGCAAAATATTAAAAGACCTAACGGACGCAGCTGAACAAGAGAATGAAATCTTAAAAGAACACAAACGCGCACACTGCAGTGCACGCGAAAATAAAGAGCAGCTCTTACGATCATTCTATTTCCTAAAAATGCAATCAAAAATAGATTCAATAATAAATCAATGTAAAATTTGTAAAACGCAAAAATACGAAAGACACCCTCCAAAACCCCTTATTCAACCGACTCCTATTCCATAATATCTTGGACAGATCGTGCATTTAGAAATTTACTTCACAAACGACAGAGTTATCCTTACTGCTATAGATAAGTTTTGTAAAATGCACAAGCGGCATTAGTTAGATCAAGAGCCACACAACATATTAAAGAACCTCTAAGAAGACTACTGATGTGTTTTGGAATACCAGAAATAATAGTTATTGACAACGAAAAATCATTAGGATCAGCTTCAATAGTACATATCTTAGAAGATGAATTAAATATAGAAATATTTAAATGCCCACCTTACACCAGTACAGTAAACGGACAAATCGAACGTTTCCATAGCACTTTATCAGAAATAATGCGTTGCCTGAAGGCAGAAAAAGTTCATTCATCCTTCACAGACCTCCTCGACAAATCCATTTGGAAATACAATTTTTCTATTCATTATACTACAAAACGACAACCTGTAGAGCTATTTTTCGGACGACGTGTAGCCTCTGATCCTCTTCAAGTTGAAGTCGAAAAACAAAAGAATATTCAGAGACTTCAACGCAAACAAGATGCTGATCTAAATTCCACAACAAAAAAAGAAACCCTTACAAAGGCTATAATGTGGGCGACGTGATATTTGTAAAAACAAATAAAAGAATAGGAAATAAACTTACATGCCGTTACAAAGAAGAAACCACAAACAAATCTTTAGATGATAATAGTTATTTTTTGTTTTGCAGGGAACAACATGACAAACCTCATTAGATACATACCGTTTCTATTAAAACTTTTGACGACAGGCCACTGTGAAACCCAAGTTTTAGATTACAGCAATTTCCAAATTATTGCAATCGAGAAGGGAATTGGACTGCTACAGACCGGTACATTCAGACTCATACACAAAATGAACCTAAATCAATACAAGGACGCTTAGACATCTTAGACATTGAATCTACTACCAAGACCTACGTGACATCCAAGGACAGCAGTTAAATTTTCCTCAACCACGACATTGAAATAGTAAAAAACATACTTGACGGACTCAAACCTTGACGAAAACGATCACTGAACATACTAGGGACAGCTTGGAAATGGTTAGCAGGTACAACAGACCACGACGATTTTCAACTGATATCCGACCAAACCAACAACTTACTGACTAATAATGACAAACAGGTAATAATTAACAGGATAACGATCAACCGACTAAACGAAATTTCAAAAACGACAAATACACTTCTAAACACAGTCCAATCAAGTGAAATAGCAAAAAAAGAGATTATTCGCAATATAGAACGCAAACTGAAAATAATTAAAGAGAAATTGGTTCAGATAGATTACTCGATACAGTGGGCCAAAACCAGCATCGTCAACTCATTTATCTTATCAAATTTTGAAACTAATATTACAAAAACCCTGTTCGAAGAACAAAAAATGCCTTTTGTAAATCTAATAGAAGCCTTGGAGTTCAGCGAAGTTAAAGTCGCATCAAATCAATCAACTTTGTTGTACATTGTTTCACTACCATTAACAGAAAAAAATAGTTGTAAGAAGTTGTTACTAAAACCTGTAAAAACGAAAAATGTTAGCATTAAGTTGGAATTTGCAAGTATAATATTTTGTAAAAATTAAATTTTGGGAATCAAAAACAAATGTAATACTTTCGACGGAATATCAATTTGTAAAGCCTCGAACTTTGCAAATATAACTAGCTCTAAGTGCATCCCTAATCTAATTAAAAGCTTGCCTTCAACATGCACCACAACCAACAATCAACATTTACCGACAATCGAAGAAATAACACCCAACATCCTTCTACTAAATGATCACAGAGGAGAGGTATCAATAGATGGCAGATCCGTATCTTTACAAGGAACATTTCTTATTCACCATATCAATTCTACAATATCAGTGCAAAATCAATTATTCAAAAGCAAACAGATATCAGCTGCCAAACCACTACCTGCAATAGCACAAATTTCGAATGCGACCAATATATTTAAAGAAGCCCTGTCCTTACAGATGCTGAAAGAATTACAGATAAGTAACACTGAACAGCTGAGAGGATTCAAGTACAAATATCGCGATAGCCTAACCACTAATTTTATCATCCTTGTCGTAATAATCAGTCTTCTGTCATACAGGACTTACATCTCCAGAAGGAACTATAAAGTAACCATACAAACACCAAAAAATCTGACCGATGACCTTTCTTGTACTTCAAACCACAACAGCGAAGACACTGTTGAACTTAAAGGGGGAGGAGTTACCTCCACAAAAGTTAACAGCGCAGTTCCCACGTGCAACGCATTTTCTGCTGACGCCATTTCTACGAATTTCGGATATCGGATCACACCGTAACCATGTGAATCAAACTTGGCACATGTTAGGTGCATGTGACAAAGCGCCGCGGCAAGCTTATGTTAAGAACAAAATGTAAATGCTAGTTTAGTTCAGTTTTTGTGCTCAATAAAGATGTGCTCATAGAGCAATAATTAATTTTTTTACAACTCTAAATTAATATCGAGTTAATTTATATACATACATAATTGGTTTATAAATTTATTATATTTTAAAACAATTGTATATGTTAATACATATATGTGTTGAACTTAATCTGTTTTTTTTTTAGTTTAAATGTCGACTACAAGATGAACAGTGAAATTTGAACGTAAAGAAGTATAAAAACATACTATATTGTATAAATATTAATACTGGTCTATAATGCTTAAAATTTAAGGAGACGTGTTGTTGTAATATGTGAATATTTCAACATCATTATTTAAAGTACGATTATTAAGATTTTCATACCTGTGGCAGCATTACTTTAAGAAAAAGACTGTGCGTTTAGTGAGCTCAGCAGAATAGCTGAGAAACAGACGAACAGAGATTCGCCACCGAGCAAACCTCGACTTTTGCTCACTACCTCTTGTGGGCGGGTAAACGTGATTTAACTACAGTGTTTTTGTTCACCCGAATAAACGAGTATATATCTACATACCTAATTATTGTAAACATACATATATAAATCAATAAATGGATAAATATAATAAATGAATTATTCTCAAAAATAAAACGCGGCTTGGGAGGCAGTAGCTTCACAGCTGGTAAATACACGTAAGTTACCTTTTATGTGCTTTGCATGTATGTATGTAAATTAATTTAAACTCTCTTTGCTTTTGCAGCCTACAACTGAAAAACAAGGTGTCGGTCCCTATGTGACCGCAACAGAAAGGAGGCGAGCGATGACTCTGTTCCCTCTGGCAGTGTCAGCAGCTTTCGCAAGCCATGGAAGCTCAAAGAAGCGATGTCGTTTTTGGGCGAATCCGTTGTGGCAGAGAGGTGAGTGCAAATTTCTCATGTAAAATCATGCTTTTTATTAATTTTGCCTTTAATTCTCATTTTAGTACTACATCCAACGTCAACGACGACTTCGATTCCAATAGTTCACCGAACAAACCTGAGCCAATGGAAGTAGATCAAAGCGCTCAAACACGTAATGTCAATTATATGAATCGACCGGCGCAAAATAATTCTTCTCAAGGTAAGAGACCAGCATCAACGCAGCTCCATACAGACAAAAGACAACGTAATTATAATATTGAGACACAGACTACGAAGACGTTATGGACAAAAATGAAGAAGCAGGACAATCATTACATGACTATGTTTATCCCTCTGAAAATCTAGAAGATAATTACCAAACAGAACCCGATTCCTCCGAAAATATTGATTTTATAGATATTCATTTTTTAGGATGAATAACTCTTTATTGCCATATATTGAAGGAAATGGAGAGATAGTGAAAATATTAAAAGATAGAGGGTCTAACAAAAAATATGTGCAGCCCAAGTTTGCAATAAAGCCTATTAGAAACGATACTCCTTTTTTCGCATCCGCAAACGTCTTCGGTTCGAAAGACCAAACCATTATTGGAAATGATTCAATAAAAGAGCTAGATGCAGTAATACATGCAAAGGATAACTATATGTCAATAGGCAAAAATAGAGTTAAAATCAAATTGAAGCAACAATTCTCACAGGACGTAAATCTTATAAATATCAGGACTGAACATCTAAATCAAATTCAAAAAGAAAAATTACAAAACTTAGTTAACCATTTCAAGACGCTATTTGCCGATCCCGAAGAAAAATTAACTTTTACTACTACAGTAAAAGGCGAAATTCGCACCACCACAGACATACCGTTACTGAAACTGATTACTCTCACGAGAAATTAATCGAAATTTTAAAACCATATTTAAATCCAACAGTAGTGAACGGCTTAAGCACTGAAGAGCATTTTCTTGGAAAAATACAAGAAATTTACCCTCTACACTTCAGAAACTATAAAATTAGATTCACGCGCAAAATGTTAAAAGACCTAACGGACGCAGCTAAACAAGAGAATGAAATCTTAAAAGAACACAAACGCGCACACTGCAGTGCACGTGAAAATAAAGAGCAGCTCTTACGATCATTATATTTCCTAAAAATGCAATCAAAAATAGATTCAATAATAAATCAATGTAAAATTTGTAAAACGCAAAAATACGAAAGACACCCTCCAAAACCCATTATTCAACCGACTCCTATTCCATAATATCTTGGACAGATCGTGCATTTAGAAATTTACTTCACAAACGACAGAGTTATCCTTACTGCTATAGATAAGTTTTGTAAAATGCACAAGCGGCATTAGTTAGATCAAGAGCCACACAACATATTAAAGAACCTCTAAGAAGACTACTGATGTGTTTTGGAATACCAGAAATAATAGTTATTGACAACGAAAAATCATTAGGATCAGCTTCAATAGTACATATCTTAGAAGATGAATTAAATATAGAAATATTTAAATGCCCACCTTACACCAGTACAGTAAACGGACAAATCGAACGTTTCCATAGCACTTTATCAGAAATAATGCGTTGCCTGAAGGCAGAAAAAGTTCATTTATCCTTCACAGACCTCCTCGACAAATCCATTTGGAAATACAATTTTTCTATTCATTATACTACAATACGAAAACCTGTAGAGCTATTTTTCGGACGACGTGTAGCCTCTGATCCTCTTCAAGTTGAAGTCGAAAAACAAAAGAATATTCAGAGACTTCAACGCAAACAAGATGCTGATCTAAATTCCACAACAAAAAAAGAAACCCTTACAAAGGCTATAATGTGGGCGACGTGATATTTGTAAAAACAAATAAAAGAATAGGAAATAAACTTACATGCCGTTACAAAGAAGAAACCACAAACAAATCTTTAGATGATAATAGTTATTTTTTGTTTTGCAGGGAACAACATGACAAACCTCATTAGATACATACCGTTTCTATTAAAACTTTTGACGACAGGCCATTGTGAAACCCAAGTTTTAGATTACAGCAATTTCCAAATTATTGCAATCGAGAAGGGAATTGGACTGCTACAGACCGGTACATTCAGACTCATACACAAAATGAACCTAAATCAATACAAGGACGCTTAGACATCTTAGACATTGAATCTACTACCAAGACCTACGTGACATCCAAGGACAGCAGTTAAATTTTCCTCAACCACGACATTGAAATAGTAAAAAACATACTTGACGGACTCAAACCTTGACGAAAACGATCACTGAACATACTAGGGACAGCTTGGAAATGGTTAGCAGGTACAACAGACCACGACGATTTTCAACTGATATCCGACCAAACCAACAACTTACTGACTAATAATGACAAACATGTAATAATTAACAGGATAACGATCAACCGACTAAACGAAATTTCAAAAACGACAAATACACTTCTAAACACAGTCCAATCAAGTGAAATAGCAAAAAAAGAGATTATTCGCAATATAGAACGCAAACTGAAAATAATTAAAGAGAAATTGGTTCAGATAGATTACTCGATACAGTGGGCCAAAACCAGCATCGTCAACTCATTTATCTATTCAAATTTTGAAACTAATATTACAAAAACCCTCTTCGAAGAACAAAAAATGCCTTTTGTAAATCTAATAGAAGCCTTGGAGTTCAGCGAAGTTAAAGTCGCATCAAATCAATCAACTTTGTTGTACATTGTTTCACTACCATTAACAGAAAAAAATAGTTGTAGGAAGTTGTTACTAAAACCTGTAAAAACGAAAAATGTTAGCATTAAGTTGGAATTTGCAAGTATAATATTTTGTAAAAATTAAATTTTGGGAATCAAAAACAAATGTAATACTTTCGACGGAATATCAATTTGTAAAGCCTCGAACTTTGCAAATATAACTAGCTCTAAGTGCATCCCTAATCTAATTAAAAGCTTGCCTTCAACATGCACCACAACCAACAATCAACATTTACCGACACTCGAAGAAATAACACCCAATATCCTTCTACTAAATGATCACAGAGGAGAGGTATCAATAGATGGCAGATCCGTATCTTTACAAGGAACATTTCTTATTCACCATATCAATTCTACAATATTGGTGCAAAATCAATTATTCAAAAGCAAACAGATATCAGCTGCCAAACCACTACCTGCAATAGCACAAATTTCGAATGCGACCAATATATTTAAAGAAGCCCTGTCCTTACAGATGCTGAAAGAATTACAGATAAGTAACACTGAACAGCTGAGAGGATTCAAGTACAAATATCGCGATAGCCTAACCACTAATTTTATCATCCTTGTCGTAATAATCAGTCTTCTGTCATACAGGACTTACATCTCCAGAAGGAACTATAAAGTAACCATACAAACACCAAAAAATCTGACCGATGACCTTTCTTGTACTTCAAACCACAACAGCGAAGACACTGTTGAACTTAAAGGGGGAGGAGTTACCTCCACAAAAGTTAACAGCGCAGTTCCCACGTGCAACGCATTTTCTGCTGACGCCATTTCTACGAATTTCGGATATCGGATCACACCGTAACCATGTGAATCAAACTTGGCACATGTTAGGTGCATGTGACAAAGCGCCGCGGCAAGCTTATGTTAAGAACAAAATGTAAATGCTAGTTTAGTTCAGTTTTTGTGCTCAATAAAGATGTGCTCATAGAGCACTAATTAATTTTTTTACAACTCTAAATTAATATCGAGTTAATTTATATAATTAGTTTATAAATTTATTATATTTTAAAACAATTGTAT
The DNA here is from genome assembly GCA_963971545.1 of Philophylla caesio. Lineage (NCBI taxonomy): Eukaryota > Metazoa > Arthropoda > Insecta > Diptera > Tephritidae > Philophylla > Philophylla caesio. Next base: position 39,308,583 of record OZ020606.1, on the reverse strand, counting down.
ATGTTAATACATATATGTGTTGAACTTAATCTGTTTTTTTTTTTAAGTTTAAATGTAAAGAAGTATAAAAACATACTATATTGTATAAATATTAATACTGGTCAGCATTACTTTAAGAAAAAGACTGTGCGTTTAGTGAGCTCAGCAGAATAGCTGAGAAACAGACGAACAGAGATTCGCCACCGAGCAAACCTCGACTTTTGCTCACTACCTCTTGTGGGCGGGTAAACGTGATTTAACTACAGTGTTTTTGTTCACCCGAATAAACGAGTATATATGTACATTAGGGTGACAGTTAATTTCGAGAGTGATATTTTCTTTGGTCTCAGTATTTTTTTGTGTGTAGTTTTATTTAAAAAAAATTCTAGTAAAATTTCAAGGTCGTAGGAAGAGGATTAGGGGGCGCGTCGGCCCCCCAAAGTTACACAAAATACGTTTTTTCACGCAAATTCTTACTTTGACTGCTTGTAACTTTCTCTGTGTTTTTTTTTTTTAAACATTACTGGCGAAAGATGTTCATTAATATGTCTACAATAACATCTGTCAATAACATTTTTGTCTAATGTTAATATTTAATGAAAAAAACTTAAATATAGGAGAAAAAGTACGCCTCAATGTCGATTTATTATACTTAAATAAAATTACTTATATGATTCAAATTTTGGATTTTGTTCAGGTTTATTTAATTAAAGATTCATATAGAAAATTCCTTATGATTTACGTAAGAGTAGCTTCAACAATTATATACAGTAAGACCTCGCTAGTCCGAACTTCAGACTTTTTTGTTTACTTTTGTTTTCAAGTGTAAGAATTGTCTTTAAAAGTTTGCTTCAAATTTTTTTTGCCTGTATGCTGAAGCGATCTATAATATTGACAATTGTGACCGAGAATATTCCCGTTACAACCTCAACAATATTATTCTCAATGCTTGCGTAAGCTACCGACAAAAAATCAGCACCAATGTTTCTCGGAAAATAGATTCTTATTTTACAGTTATATGCAGCAGCCGCAAACATTTTTTAATAGCATTAAATTTGCAAAAAAATCATTCGAAGTGAATATTTGAATGTGAAAAGTCGAAAATGTCTGCTAGAAATTTACGTGAACGCATATATTTAATTGGTTATTGTACCAACTCATTAACGGGAAGTAAACTACCCTCCAATATAGAAGTGTTGAAAGTTTTGTTTTTCAATTTACGTGTAGTAAAAAAAAATTTACGGGAAAGTTCAGATTTAGTTGTAAAAGAACTATTCGTGTTCTGGGAAAAAGCCCGCATTCCGGTCAAGGATAAACAACACTGCATTACAAATGTAGAGAAATTGTATAAAGAATGGCAAAGCTTTCAAAAAGATTCAAAGAAGACTTCTAATTTCCATAAGAGCAAAGTAAACACGTGGAAAGAAAAATTGGATATGCTTTTTGACGTGGCGCATGCAAGTGCATTAAAAATAATGTCGAATCAAGAAGATATTGATTTCTTGATAAGTCAACGAAAAACGGGGCGCCCAGGCTTTATGTATGGTATCGATTACGAAGAAGTACGCCGAGAGTGCCGACTTGAAGAACGCAACAACAATTTATTACAATAAGTGGAGCGGAATAATCGTGAAATTGCATTAATTGGTTCGTTGTATGTTATTGTTTATTTTTTATTTTCTTTAAATTAAGTCGTTTTTATTAGATGAAACTGCAGAGTTGCTGTCATCTGAATCTTCAGAGAATGATAACAGTTTTCCAGATATGGAATGTGACCCACGTTGTAGTCAACCTCCAGCCAAAAAATGTAGGGGAACAAATAAAATACTAACACCAAAACTGGCGGCCGCACTCGATGTCTGTAAAATCAGTGACAGACATGCGGTTCATCTAATAAGCGCAGTCGTTGAAGCTCTGGGTAATAATGTTGAAGATTATATTTTAAACCGAACGTCTGTACACCAGGAAAGGGAACAAATCCGTGAAGAAAGAATTTCAGCATTAAAAAATAAATTAAAATTAAATGACCTCGACGCTATCTGCCTTCATTGGGATGGTAAACTTTTGCCGCCGCTGACGGGAAATGATAAAGTTGATAGGTTGCCTATAATAATATCGAGCGGTAAAGTTGAACAGCTTCTTGAAATACCTGCACTTGATTCCGGTACTGGAAAAGAACAGGCATCCGCTGTATGCGATGCTATTTATGAATATGGTCTGCAAAATCACATCAAAGCTTTAGTGTTTGATACAACAGCGGTCAATACTGGGCGTTTCAATGGTACCTGTACGTTAATTGAAAATAATTTACAAAGACAACTTTTATGGTTACCATGCCGTCATCATATATACGAGATTGTTTTAAGATGCGTTTTCGAAGAAAAAATAAGCTGTTATGGAAGTCCAAACGTTAAAATGTTTGAGAAATTTAAAAATGCTTGGGCTAAGATTGATGCTAAAAACTATGAGTATGGCATCAACGATCCAACTGTCAAGACGTAAAAGAAAGAGTCCGCTGTTCGCATCATCGGTGCAGTAAATAATATCTTGGAAGAAAAACAACCCAGGGAAGACTATAAAGAATTCGTGGAACTCACTTTGCTCTTCCTCGGTCAAAAACCAGAAAAGACACATCCAAACAGCCTAATGTTTCGATCGCCAGGAGCTGTTCACCATGCAAGGTGGATGGCAAAAGCGATTTACTGTCTAAAAATATTTTTATTCCGTAACGAGTTCCAGCTTTCAGCAACTGAATTAAATGGGCTTCGTCAAATTTGTGTTTTTATTGCTGAAGTCTATGTCGAAGCGTGGTTTTCTGCTCCTTTGGCCATTAAAGCACCATATCAAGATTTTTTATTTTTACAAAAACTTGAAAACTTCAAAAAAATTGATGCTGCTATATCTTATGTTGCTCTTAAAAAGTTCAGGAACCACTTGTGGTATTTAAGCCCTGAGGCGGTTGGTCTTGCATATTTTGACAGCAACGTATCCCTTTTTTCAAAACAAAAAATGGTGGCGGCTTTGGAAAATGATTTTGAACAAGAGCAAAACACAAAGCGATCTACAATAAATGATAGAGAAATCGTTGAAATATTCCATGACGGAATTGAACAGTTCGTCTCTGCCGAAACAAAAGCATTATTTGAAAGATTTCAAATAAATACTGATTTTTTTAAATTAAACCCAGACAAATGGGAGCAGGACCAATCTTATTGTAAAGCGGCTGAACTGATGAAAAAATTAAATGTTACAAATGACACTGCCGAAAGGGGGGTTAAATTGATGGAAGAGTATAATAAACTATTTACCAAAAATGAACGCCAAAAACAATTTGTTTTAAAAATTGTTAGCGATTACCGCCATCGGTTTCCGTACTGTAATAAAAAGACATTGTCTCAAGTGCTTTAAACAATATTAATAAAAAGAGAAATCATATACATAAGTAGTTTTATTTAAGTATAATAAATCGACATTGAGGCGTACTTTTTCTCCTATATTTAAGTTTTTTTCATTAAATATTAACATTAGACAAAAATGTTATTGACAGATGTTATTGTAGACATATTAATGAACATCTTTCGCCAGTAATGTTTAAATAAAAAAAACACAGAGAAAGTTACAAGCAGTCAAAGTAAGAATTTGCGTGAAAAAACGTATTTTGTGTAACTTTGGGGGGCCGACGCGCCCCCTAATCCTCTTCCTACGACCTTGAAATTTTACTAGAATTTTTTTTAAATAAAACTACACACAAAAAAACACTGAGACCAAAACAATAAAGAAAAAAAAAATAGTCCATACATTTAATTGTCACCCTAATGTATATATTTCAAACTTTTGTAAAATGAAATTTTCCGAATACCATTTATTATTTTTTATAATATGTGTCAAATTAAGTAATAGAAATAAATTTGCACAAATCATTTTAAATACAAACGTGAACTTAAAATTGGTTGCTTCTCATTTTGTTTTGATCTCATTATTTGTTCAATTTAAAAACCAAAAAGTTTGTAATTTTATTTCTGAAATTGTGCAGAAAACCCGGCCGCGTGTGCAATTCCCTATGATAACCCTATGGTAAAGAAGTCGTTTGCTGTGCCTTGGTCCCACGATATTTGGCTAGACTGCACTCTTGATGCTTCTTAGCAACGTTCTCCAAATGGGTCTTTAAATTTAGTTGGGAGGCAATCATCACCCCCAAATATTTGATAGCGTGCTTGGTCGTGATGATGTCTGTCCCCACGTGAATATTTCGAGACTTCACGGTCTTTTGCTGCTTATCAAAACCCCTTCAGTCTTGTGATCGGCCAGCGTTAAGTGCATTGATTTGAGCCAAATTTTGATCTTTATTGCGGCTTCGGGGTTTTCTAAAACCGAATTGTTCTGATACATATAATCCTTTCAAGAATTTTCCCAAGAATGCTTGAATATTCATAACGGGTTAAGGGTAGTTTTGTGCAAATATACATATAAAAATAATACTAATATTACATATAACGATTTAGAAAATACAGAGGATGTGCCTTCCGCAAACCGCTATTCGCTCTCAGCAAATTTGACAGAATCAGCTGTTTATGTTACGTCACAAAACGCGGTTGGTTTTATTTGTATGTTTGTAAGCATACAATTGTTTGTGCTTAAATTCATTATTAAATAATTTATTATTAAATCGTTTGTAATTTTTAAACTTTTATAATTGCAGGAGCGAAAATGGTCAAATTTAATAAAATAAAATGAATTATGTGATTTACAGAATATATTATTTCATTCGTTCAAAAACTCCATAATTATATGCCTTATATCTGAAGCCAAATTATTGTCTACATTTTCGTTTAAATTTAAAACTGCAGCTTCTCCCAAGGTTACTGTAGGATCTTCTTCAAAATCGGCTTTGTAGTGTATACCAGAGATGTGCATGAATACCATTCAAACGACATATTTACTATTTTGAAAAAGTGAAGACTGAGTGATAACTCATACATAAACTAAACGAATGCTGTTATTGCATGATTCACCCCAGCAAGTGGTTTGTTACATAATGCATGTAATTGCTTGCATAATCTGCAAGCTGTTACCATTCACAAAAGCAGCGAATCAACATGAGTGTTTTATATACACGCATTGCTTTTTGTGTAAATATACACATATATGTTTGAAATAATTTAAGACTTTATTTATTTTTTTTCATATTATTTTTTATTTTATTTGTTATATATAAATAATGATAGTATTATTTTACAGAAAAAAATTGGTAAAAAAAAGTGTCAGCCATTTTTCAGAGGCTATGAAAATAAATAAGGTAATACTTCAAATTAAATATATTATTATTTAAATCAATACATGTATGTATGTATGTATGAGCTATTTTTAGAAATTATTTTAATTGGTAATAAAACTATATTTTATTCATATTTGTACACTGAATTCAATAAAAGCAAATTATTCACAGTTTTTGGATCAATGCGGTTGCGTTTTTCAGTTATTATGTTACCTGCGGCAGAAAAAACTCGTTCAGAAGCGGCACTGCTTGCCGGTATAGGGAGAATTTTTTGGGCTAACTTATATAGCCGAGGGTATTCTGAATTATGATTTTCCCACCACTGCATAACATCAAAGTTAACATCAGCTCTTATTCTTAAATAACTATAACGATTTATTTCATCAGATATACTTTCTGCCATGGACGGATTTTTTGAGGTCATAAAAGTTGAGAAAAATAGTTGAAAATCTTGTGGTGATTCGTTATATATTGAAAAATTAGCTGGACTATCGGACGGCGAAACAGATTTCATTATTTCGGAAACACAAAACTCTGTAACTGCATTTAATTTACTTTCGTCTAAGCAAGAATTTGTTGGTGGATACAGAAAACAAGCTGTATAGTGAATAATACTTAAATTAGAAATGTACTTACTTACTTCCATTTCTCTTAAAATATTTCTTTTTAACGCTTTGATTACTTTGATATCAGAATCTCTTTCCTCGCGCTTAGTTTTGAGGGTATTGATTGTTAAGTAAACGTAATTGAATGTGACGTAATTTACACCTTGTAATTTTCTGCTTACGATATCAAGCTTTTCAAAAACTTCAACTAGTGCATGAAGAACTGATAAATTGATATCTGAGATTCTATGTGTTTCATTGACTGAGGAAAGACTTTCTTGAATTTTGAAATAATTATTCGAAATTGATTGAAGTAAATTAAGATGCGAGTTCCAGCGAGTAATACAATAATTTTTAAGAGAAGTTGATAGCATGTGTTGCATGGAAGTCTTTTTAAAATACTTGACCAACTTTTTGCAAGCATCCAAAAATGGAATTAAATGCTGTTAAAACCAGAATCCAAAACATTATTCAATAAGTGATTTGCGCAGTTAATCCGATTTTGGTCTTTAAGAGCCTTCACAATGTTTGACCCTCTGTCAGTAACAAACGTTATATTCTCCATGCTATTTACTTCGAAGTCTTCCAAAATGGTGTTACATTTTGTTAAAACATTATTTGCTGTGCTTCTCGGAAAATCCATTGATTTGACGCCTAAAACAATGTCTTTTAACTTTAAATCTTTCATATAGTGGAAAGTGGCACATAAAAAATTTCTTTAACAAAATTGTCAGTCCAGAGATCTGATGTTATGGACGCCGTTCCGCTTGTTATTGCTATTTTCAATTCCTCCTTTATTTTTATTCTTTTGTCTTCTGCTATGTCGCTTATTCGTCGTGATATGGTTCTAGAATTGGGCACCATGTCGGTTACGTCTAAATTATTTCCACATTTTGTTCCGATGTTTAGGAGTGATTCCACCACCTTTTTAAAACCATCGCCGTCTACAATGGAAAATGGACGACAGTCCTGTACAACCCATTGCGAACACGCCAACAAAAAGCATTCCTTATCTGCATTGCTAACTTTTTTTAAAGCAACGTTGCCATTTCGTACAACATAGCATTTGTGTCGGATGAGATTCGATGTTTGTTTACCGTTGTATTTTAATATGTGATTACACTTCTCACATATCACCACTCCATCAATAAGTCTACGTTCGTCATTTAAATATCCCAAATTTTACTTCTGCTTTGGCTATTTTTTAATATGAAAAATTCCATTTTCGATCTTTTTTATTATTTCGGAGTTCATTGTATACAAATAAACCTCGCACGAAAACTTATTTAAAACAAATTAATGCACCGATTTCATTCCATGCACTCAACTTGACATTGAGCTTTTTTAAATCATTTGATTGTTTATAGGTTTATAGTGCAAGGTTCGTTCAGCAGAAAGGCATCTAAATACTGACTTCAGAACACCGTTCGTTCGCTCAATCACATTCCGGGCTTTGGCATGTACTGTATTATATTTCCCTTCTGGCGATTGAGGCTCTGCAGATCGATAAGGAGTAAAAAGTTGTGGTTCCAAAGGAAATCCAGAATCACCCAAAAGCCACGTATTTTGACCGAAATCTGCCGTAACCAATTGCTTCCATGTGCTGTTGTTCCAGATAAAGGCATCATGAGTAGAGCCAGGATGCCTGGCATCATCGTACCTTATTAGGTGGCGAACATCTTCCGTCGACCCCATGATGTGCACTTGTGTTCCATCAATGCAACCGACCACACCAGGAAACTTTGTTTTTGCATAAAAGTAGTTTTTGTTTTTGTCTTTTTCTTCTTCCGTAAGTTTTGCAACTATCCCATCTTTACAAATTCTATCCTCAATTAATTGAATCACTTCTCTTAGAACTACTGACATCGTAGGTTGTGCCATTCCTAAGTTGAAGTCATTACCGTGAGACTTCTGCAAAAAAAAAACGTAGAGCTGCGCATACTTTTAAAAGTGGAGGAATAGCTGTTGAGCGATGACTTAGCCTAAAATGGTATTTCAAAGTATCCACCAAATATACCACATCCTCTTTCGTGAGGCGGAAATAAGATTTAAACCTAAAAAAACAAAAGTTGTATGGCAATTGTCTCAAATCATTTTTTTTTAATAACTTACTAGTTTGGTTGCTTTCCATAATCGACCCATAAGCTTCTTGTGTGTCCTAATGCTGAACTGCAGATTTTTTCAAGGCATCCAATCAATCACAGAGCATAAATGAAGTTATTTGAATATGTTGCATAAAGTGTCAAAATTGGTAAAAACTTTAAAATTTACAAATCATAGGAGAACCTAACCTTAAATTTTTCTTGCAATTTCTTCCGATTCTAAGTCAATTCATGTTCATGACGTTGCACGCATTTTGCTTCACATCATTTTTCGTCGGGAAGGCGCAATATTGTATTATATCGTTCTTGATTACATATGTAGGTACATATTTACATAGTATGTACGTATACGTATATGTGTGAACAAGTATGTATGTACGATTGTCCAACAAATACTGGACAAGTTCAGTGGTAAGCCAGCTTCCTGAATACTGCCCGTTGTATTCAACCAACCCTTCAAGAACAGTGCCGGTCAATTTACCGTACAACTGATGGTCAGTGGCTGAAAAAATTTTGTCAGCACTTGGAACAAAGTTGCTATCAGTTTCTTAAGGCCACTATGTAAAAACTGATGTCAACAAATGTGTACGTGTGATATGCAGGCAGGTTCTGCCATTCACATCCGAGTGAATATCAAATTCACTGTGAATTCGGCATTAGGTGTTCTGCGTTTCACATTCACTGTTTCAATTCCACATTTTTCCCCAAAATGAATTCCGTGAATATTTGAATGTTCTGGAAAACAAATTCCCATGAAAAAGTTCGGTTAGCATTCACTTCAGTTTGAATTAGCGGATTTGGTGTAAAAAGAAATGTAAGTCATTAAAAACCAAAAATTTTGGAGTTTTAACACTAGCTGTTACACATTTTTCAAGGGGAAAACACAAGAATATAACCCAGAAAGCAATCCTCCTTCAATTTATGGAGAAGCACAGCAACATCGCCCAGGGATTTGTGAAAGGTGACAAGGTGAAAGTTGACGCATTGTGGAAGGATTTGGTAGCCGAGCTTAACAAAAATGGCCCTCCAGAAAAAGATGTATCAGGCTGGAAAAAGGTAAGGACTTTTTTTAAATATATACAAACACGTACATACCTATGCATAGGCATATTCTTATGTAAATGTAAATGGCAGGTTTGGATGGACTGGAAGGCATTTATAAGAAAGAAAGTATCCCACAATACATCAGAGGCCAGAGCAACAGGGGGGGAGGGACCTTTCAATAAGCATGTCCTTACTCCGACGGAAGATGCGATTGCACAATTGTGCGGAATCTACACTGTTGTGGAAGGCGTACCAAGTACGCATAGCTTTGGTGTTTCATCAGAAGGAAACCTTGAGTCTTCTTCTGACACTCCATGCTGCGCCCCATTGCAATGTAGCTATCCTTTCCCACTGCTCTTTGGAAACCACCTTCGGCTAGGAATCTTAATGTTGCCGCCAATTGAAGTTGAGTTGGAATGGATGAGTGTTTGATGAATGGGTCAACAACATTTAACAGCATAACGAAGACGCCTTTGTTGATGCGGTAGTTGGCCACGAAACTAAGTAAAATTGTTTCTTGTTTTACATTGGAACTAATTACAAATATAACATACTTACACCATTTCAGACACATCTAATGGATTGGTATGATCCCGGAGTATTCTTCTATTCGCAATTTCTTCTTTATTCCTTTCATTTTCAGTTAAAATAGCCGCCAATACGTTTAGAGCACTAATTTTTCCCAATAGTTTGTTATTTATTTTGGATAAATTGACAGCTGTCAGCTGCGAATGTTCATTTTTACTGTGAATCAAAACCGAGCTCCCAAATGAACAAATAGTTCGTTTTGCAGAACACCAAAACTCCATTCACTCGTTTTTGGATTCATTTTCATATTCACAATCACTCGGATTCCAGAACCTGCGCGATTGTATTTCTCTCGAACACATTAATATTACCGAATAGAAATACATATAGCTCTACTGCTTACTCTCGTTTTTTTACTGGGTCAATGCTGCCTATAAAATCATCAGTACTGAAAATATTCCTTTATACCTACAGCAAATGATATTTCCTTTTTTTGTTTGATTAAATAAACAAGTTTTTTATTTTTTCAATTAAATTGTATAGATTTACTACAAGCTAATAACTTTAAGCATGATAAAAAATTAAATATATTTTTGATGTGCTATTTTTTGCGCAGAACTGCTTTCTACGTAAGCCTCCTTCGTCCGTCCTGAAAAAAATATCCCTGACCAGACAAACTACGGCTACTCCATCAGTATTTTTGCAGAGCTCTTTCATGTTTTATATTAGATTAAGAAGTCCTCTTTTCCTTATAATTAGCATTTAAAAAGCTGTTTTTTCATTTAAAACTTATCTTTTATAAAAATACGACGATTTCAAAGTTTTCGTAACTATTGCAAAACTCCTACGAATGTATCGTGTGTTTCTTTCTCGCATATGCGAAATTAGCCTACATGGTCATTGTCTCTTCTGTGCAACTACGAATGACAACTATTTTACCGGTCATCTTACGGTCAGTAAAGAAAACTTCGTTGTTTCATTCTCGCATATATGCAACCATGTAAGCGAAGCGAGTCGCGAGTGTCTCTTTTTGGCAAGCACCGTAGCAGTAATTTTACCGGTAAGCTGACAGTCAGTGCTGATTTTATGAATGAGAGTGTATTGGTAATTCTGTCAGCACCCTGCAAAAATGCGATTAGTCTAGAATGAGTTCGGGAATATTCGCAAGGGAACATGCGACTAATACAACTTCTGACCTCTTTATATGAAATGAACTGTTCCCTTTTGTTCGAGCATGTCCTATGAAGAGACTAATTGACCCCTTCTATATTCGAATGGGTATAAATGAGGACCAGTCAATTTATAAAAATAAAAATATTTGCTTCGTCTTAGAATCGCACCAGCGCTCCGAGGGTTGCTAAGTGAATGCTCTCCTTACATGCCAACGACGTGCATGAAATTTTATTGCCTAAGTGCGTGCATATACCAATGCATCGTTTGTCATACCCGAAAAAGATGAATACAGGACTAATCTACAATTATACCCGTTTGAGACTTGTTGCGACTAATTAATGCCCAGTTGTACCCGATAGGGACTAATCCCGGAATACTGTCATTAGAGATTAGTCGCCAAAATTTTTGCAGGGCATGTTCTTGTAGGGAAATAAACAATCATTAACATACATACATACATTCAAACATACTAGGGATGTCAATTTAGGGCATTTTGTTGATACCGGAGTTTTCAAAATTTGAAAACGAAATCCTGGGACAAATCCCCGGGATCCCGAATTTCATGAAATTTTAATTCGTAATTTTTTATTTGCCAAAAAATGTAACACGTCTGTAATCGTTGTATTATAGACGTATATAAAATAAATTTGATGCCTTTCGATTATAGGACAATTGCGAGCTGCTCGTTAAAACTTGATGCAATTTATCTTTGAGACTTTCTGCCTTATCCACTTCAGGCACCTCGTTGTTAGTTTTATTAGCATCGCTTTCATAATTAGGCTCATTTTCTACTCGAGCGGCATATTATCCAGCTCATTTATAATGGCAAGAACAAAAGAATGCCCTAATTGAGTTAACAAGCTGTGTTATTTGTCGATTGTGAACTCTCTAAAGGTTTTGTTTTACCCTTCAAAGGGGAATTTTTAAGAATGATACAAAATTTGATAAATAAATGGCTATTAAATTCTTTGTTTTCTACAATTCCGGGATTTGAATAGAGTTGTATACAAAATAAGCAAATGAACTCCATTTATTAAGTCAAAATTCGTATTAGTACACATATGTTTATAGATTATTTGTGAAGAATAAGCAAATTTTTCAATTGTTATTATTTTATGACATACCCTTGTTTCAAATAGCAGATAATATTTGCGGTTAAATTTTCAACGCTGTGTATTTTGGATCGTTATCCTTGCTTTTAAATTAGAAAATTAGATTTCTATTAAAGTCACACCGCGAATAGTTATTTATTAATTAAAAAAAAAAAAAAACAATTAAATAAACGTATGTTTACTAATACGAATTTTTCCTCTAGTAAATGGAGTTAATTTACTTATTTTGTTAAGTACAATGCATTATTTTCTACGTTTTAGTTATTGAACCTTACTATTTTTGATTTTCCTGCGAAATAAATTTATTTCACGGATTGTTCTAAGATACATTTGAAAAAATTATTGATGTTTGTTTTTATGAGAAGGTGTACTAATACCATGCATACTGTAGATAAAAAGTCAAAAATAATTTTCACGAAACACGTCAAAACTGTTTTTGAGAAATCAAACCGATACATGTAGGTTTGCATGGAAATCCATGTAGGGAATCGGACTTTTAGTAGGCAATGAGCAATTTACGTTCTTCATATTTTGTTAATTTTTGCTCCAAAGACATAAAATGCATGTTTTGCTTGATAGTTGAGTATAATAATTATTAAATAAAATAAACTTCATCTGGAAGATAAATCAGCCCTATTCTGCATTTCGATTACGTTCCCGCTCTACGCTCCGCCATGTTCGAAAGTTGGTATTCTGCTTTACGATTGAATCGAAAGAAGAAGAGGAAGAGCTGTAATTCTTTCGAAAATCAGCTGTTTGCCTTGAAACGGGTGAAATTGAAACACAACAAAGCAAAATTACAGAAAATAAAACAATTATACGGTGTTTTAAATAAAATATATAACTAAAATGGACTCAATAGCTGCAGCGTTTTTAATTGAGGAGGAGGGCAATGCATTCGATAATGCTGTGGCAAGGATTGAAAGAAGAAGATTGCGAGATATGTGCAATCCTTTTGAGATGTGTGACGAATTGTAAAAGGTTTAGTTGAAACTGGTTAAATTTATTAATTAAAATAACTTATTTGCTTATTAAGATTAAAAAAAAACTTTAGACTTAACAAGGACGCTTTCAAGTATGTCCTAGATACTTTTGTGGTTGAAGCTCCAGTAAGTACTTCGACGACGTTGTCTCCGCACAATCGTGTAGTAGCTGCATTGAGATTTTTTGCCGAAGGCAGTTATCAACATGGAGTTGGTGCGGACTACAACGTTGGAATGGGTCAGTCAACAGTGTCAAAGACACTTTCAAACTTTCTCGACATCATGGAACACAAGCTTTGCCGTGAATGGATACATTTTGACCAGACTGAGGAGGAAAAAACGCAAGCAAAACAGGAGTTTTATGCGAAGGCAGGCTTCCCAGGAGTCATCATGTGCGTTGATGGTACGCATATAAGGATAATCAAGCCGTCAGAAGAGGGGTTTTTATACTATAATAGAAAAGGATTTTTTAGCATCAATGCTATGGTGGTATGGATTATACTTTCTTACATCAGTGACACAATTTAAATTTATTACTTTTATCAATTTATTTTCAGGTATGCGATAATAGATTACGCATAAAAAGCATTGATGCTCGATATCCAGGATGCAATCACGACTCGCATGTATGGGGGCTGCAAACACATAAAAAGTCATTAAAGCACAGAAAAAACAAAAAAAAAGTCATCATGGTCACTTTTACAATTATCAAAAACAGCTTTACTTACATTTTTATGAATATTATACTCTTTACGACCGTAAAATTAAAAAATTGAATTTCCTCCGCCACCAAAATTGCAACTTAACAAAACGGAGCTACGATCGAAATGCAGAATAGGCAAAATCGAAAGATTCGAAGTTCGATCGAACGGGAACGGAACACAGAATGCTAAAGTAGCCAATCGTAGAAAATTTCGATCCGAGTCGAAATGCAGAATAGGGCTGAATATCTAAATTTAAAAAAAAAGTATGAATGAACATGAGATAACACCGCACAGGAAATGTCTTCGGAATTTCTTGACATAACCCTGGTAATTTATTTCATTCTAATGTCGTTCGTACAGGTCAGCCAATAAAATTCACTGTCAAACCGTTGGAGTCTATTAAAATTACACTGTCAAAACAGAAAGAGGCAAGGCGGAAATTAGAGAGATATCTTACTTGTAGAGTTGTACAATGGTCCAGAAACAAATGCACATACATACATCTTTTATTTATTTATTTTTTTAACTGTTACTTTTATTTATTGAATCTGCTCAACTAAGGAGCCTAACAACAATTTGGAAATCTTATTCTAATCACATACTTTTTAGAACCGTGTTGTATATAGTCACTTTATACTCGAGACTCAGGGGTGAGCGAGAGTTAATAAGCCAGTGTAGAGAACTGGTCTTCAAATTAAGATGAGTCCGTTTAGCCTCTATGTGGTTGCGCCAAGTAAGTCGCCTATCCAGGTGGACCCCTAGGTATGTGACATTATTGCTTTGTGGTATTTGAACGTTGTTTAAAGTCAAGGGCGGATAATTTTTCTTATTTAGTGTAAATGTAACTTGCTTAGATTTTTGTTCGTTAACCTTTATACGCCAGTTTGCAAGCCAATTGGCCACAGCTTCCAAATGATTACCTAAGAGCGTAGATGCTTGCAGGGGACACTTGGAGCGGCTGATTATCGCAGTGTCGTCGGCAAAAGTGGACATTGTCAGGCGGCCGTTTGTGTATAAGACGTAGAGCATCGGGCCGAGAACACTGCCTTGTGGCACTCCAGCTTCTATTAGATGAGCTTAAGTGATGGCAGTGTTACATCGAACTGTGAACTTTCGACCATACAGATAGGACTTATGGTAAGTAGTTTGTGGGTGCTCTGAGGGAGTAACATTTGTATTTTATGCATTGGACCGTCTAGCCATACTCGATCAAATGACTGGGCGACGTCAAGAAATATTGCAGCACAATATTCGCTCTTTTCAAACGATGTTCGGAAACTTGATGCAATTTATCTTTGAGACTTTCTGCCTTATCCACTTCAGGCACCTCGTTGTTAGTTTTATTAACATCGCTTTCATAATGAGGCTCATTTTCTACTCGAGTGGGATATTCTCCAGCTCATTTATTATGGCAAGAACAAAATGCCCTAATTGAGTTAACAAGCTGTGTTATTTGTCGATTGTGAACTCTCTAAAAGCTTTGTTTTGCTCTTGAAAGGGGAATTTTTAAGAATGACAAATTTCAAAAATAAATGGCTTAGATATAGTCACTGCTTTTGAATAGAATTATTCCAGCATATTCGAGTTAAAAAAGGGATTGACATGCCTAATACATACATACACCATACGTATATACATATGTACATACATCATATGTATATACATACATACATACATACACACAATGTACATACATGTCGAAATTATTGGGCGTTAATAATATTTTTCTTTATACATACGAGAACATAGTTCCCAAGAACATACTTTTAAGCGTCGCTTTCAATGAATATCTAAGAATTTATCCAAATTTCCTTGATAAGTTTTATTCCTTTTCGTTTTGGTTTGACAGCAAATTTTGGTACCTTTTTTTAATTTATGTCAACATCAATGGCAGTTAAAATATACAATTTTGCAGATTTACCGCCTTTATAAGAATTACAATATAATTTAAATTAAATATTTAATGTGCGTTCTTTCAAAGTGAAAATTAATTAAGAGTGGAAAACAGTCACATAAAGGTACCTGGTGACATTGCTAGATGAAAAAAATTCACTTTTTTAGTATGCTGCAATAAGGAAATAAGGAAGGAAATATATTTTTATTTCTTATTACAACAAATTTAAAACTCAATTTCTAAATAATTGCATAGAAGACAAACTGAATTTTAGTTCCATATCAATCATACCACGGCAAAATTAATATAATGCTAGCAAAGCAAAAGTCAGGAATAGGCCTTCCGCAATAGCTAATGCAATATTTATGAGATTTGAAACTCCTACATTCAATGTATGCATATGTAATCGTAGGGTTTGCATGTCCCAATGCTTTTACTCGTGCCAATCGTCACCTGCCGTGCAGAGTATTGGGCATCGGGGACTTCGTCTGTTTACCCCCTGCAGATGAAGACGCATTTGCATTCGTTCCACTTCCTCCGTTGCTGCCAGCGTGTTCGCTTCCACGGTCACGATCTCGCTCTCGGTCCCGTTCGCCCCGATGATGATGATGCTGTTGATGACGTCTACCTCCTCGAAAGTGGCGACGATTGTGATGATGATGGTGGTTGTTGTTAGATGGTTCTGCATTTACTCGATGTGTCTGTTGCACCACTGGTGCAAAGTTTGTATTTCCAGAAGACTTAGAACATGTAGGATCCTAATTAAAGTGAGAAAAATGTGTTTGAAATTTATTAAAGATCAAAAATACATGTGCTTTCCCTGGAAATTATTATAAAGCCACCACAAGGATGATCAATATACATATGTAAATATGTTTTGTTTCAATTTCAAAAATTGGGTTTCATTGGAAAACTTACGAATCAGACACTTATTGACAAATTCGGACAACGCAATTTATGATTGCGGTCAATCGCAATTTTGAAGCAAATTGCCAATGGAGACAGTAAATTTAATGATGTTTACAATTTATGTTTTGAAATATTTCAAGTTATCAATTGCCAACATATTAGAACTATTTTAGATGTCAACTCTTTTATTAATCAGATAAAGATATGAAATTTCGCACAAATATCAGTCATTGTTAATTATATAATATAAGTGGAAACCGTAGGAATATAACATATAGCTCCCATACAACCGTTAGTTCAGATATTGCATTTAGCACCAAAACTCCTCCATTTAATCAGCTAATGGCTTGAAGTTATCAAATAATAGTTATTACACAGTATGACAAAATCAAATATTTGGTTATTTTTTAACTTTACATGAAAATGAAAGCGCCATCTACCAAAGAAAAGAAATTGTTTCCTTAATAAAAAAAAAATCCAAACTTAATTACCTTTTCAAAACTGGCCCATTCTGCTTTTATAGAACTTTTTATAATAGTAGTATTACATTAAAAGTGAACCTCCACGGTCCTTTAAAGCTTAAAAATCTATTTTCTCAAAATTCTGACGTGCTACAGCAAAACGCCGAGACACGTATTTCTTTATTTTAAGCATATTTTCATATTCTGTTAACATTTCTCATGTGTACCAACCACTGTCGTACTGTGTTATTAGAACTACATATGAGTGGAAACCATCAATTTCGGATAAATATGGCATATAGCTGCCATACAACCGACAATTCAGATATTTCATTTAGCATCAAACCCCCTCCATTTAAGCCGCTAAAGATTTGAAATTTTCCACAAATATTAATTATTATTATTAGCATTCAAAACCAATAATATTAAATAAATAAATAAAATATATTCTCATATACAATTCTTCCATTCATGAAAGGTATAAAACCTTTAGCATTGCCGAATGCAGCAATTTTGTTTACTTGTTTTTGCGTTTACAAACACATTAGGACGTCCTCTGAAACATATCCAAAATTCACGCAAACGTAGTTTTTGCCTCATATAAATTTTATTTAGTGTAAATGTAACTTGCTTAGATTTTTGTTCGTTAACCTTTATACGCCAGTTTGCAAGCCAATTGGCCACAGCTTCCAAATGATTACCTAAGAGCGTAGATGCTTGCAGGGGACACTTGGAGCGGCTGATTATCGCAGTGTCGTCGGCAAAAGTGGACATTGTCAGGCGGCCGTTTGTGTATAAGACGTAGAGCATCGGGCCGAGAACACTGCCTTGTGGCACTCCAGCTTCTATTAGATGAGCTTAAGTGATGGCAGTGTTACATCGAACTGTGAACTTTCGATCATACAGATAGGACTTATGGTAAGTAGTTTGTGGGTGCTCTGAGGGAGTAACATTTGTATTTTATGCATTAGACCGTCTAGCCATACTCGATCAAATGACTGGGCGACGTCAAGAAATATTGCAGCACAATATTTCCTCTTTTCAAACTATGTTCGGAAACTTGATGCAATTTATCTTTGAGACTTTCTGCCTTATCCACTTCAGGCACCTCGTTGTTAGTTTTATTAACATCGCTTTCATAATGAGGCTCATTTTCTACTCGAGTGGGATATTCTCCAGCTCATTTATTATGGCAAGAACAAAATGCCCTAATTGAGTTAACAAGCTGTGTTATTTGTCGATTGTGAACTCTCTAAAAGCTTTGTTTTGCTCTTGAAAGGGGAATTTTTAAGAATGACAAATTTCAAAAATAAATGGCTTAGATATAGTCACTGCTTTTGAATAGAATTATTCCAGCATATTCGAGTTAAAAAAGGGATTGGCATGCCTAATACATACATACACCATACGTATATACATACATACATCATACGTATATACATACATACATACATACACACAATGTACATACATGTCGAAATTATTGGGCGTTAATAATATTTTTCTTTATACATACGAGAACATAGTTCCCAAGAACATACTTTTAAGCGTCGCTTTCAATGAATATCTAAGAATTTATCCAAATTTCCTTGATAAGTTTTATTCCTTTTCGTTTTGGTTTGACAGCAAATTTTGGTACCTTTTTTTTAATTTATGTCAACATCAATGGCAGTTAAAATATACAATTTTGCAGATTTACCGCCTTTATAAGAATTACAATATAATTTAAATTAAATATTTAATGTGCGTTCTTTCAAAGTGAAAATTAATTAAGAGTGGAAAACAGTCACATAAAGGTACCTGGTGACATTGCTAGATGAAAAAAATTCACTTTTTTAGTATGCTGCAATAAGGAAATAAGGAAGGAAATATATTTTTATTTCTTATTACAACAAATTTAAAACTCAATTTCTAAATAATTGCATAGAAGACAAACTGAATTTTAGTTCCATATCAATCATACCACGGCAAAATTAATATAAATGCTAGCAAAGCAAAAGTCAGGAATAGGCCTTCCGCAATAGCTAATGCAATATTTATGAGATTTGAAACTCCTACATTCAATGTATGCATATGTAATCGTAGGGTTTGCATGACCCAATGCTTTTACTCGTGCCAATCGTCACCTGCCGTGCACAGTATTGGGCATCGGGGACTTCGGCTGTTTACCCCCTGCAGATGAAGACGCATTTGCATTCGTTCCACTTCCTCCGTTGCTGCCAGCGTGTTCGCTTCCACGGTCACGATCTCGCTCTCGGTCCCGTTCGCCCCGATGATGATGATGCTGTTGATGACGTCTACCTCCTCGAAAGTGGCGACGATTGTGATGATGATGGTGGTTGTTGTTAGATGGTTCTGCATTTACTCGATGTGTCTGTTGCACCACTGGTGCAAAGTTTGTATTTCCAGAAGACTTAGAACATGTAGGATCCTAATTAAAGTGAGAAAAATGTGTTTGAAATTTATTAAAGATCAAAAATACATGTGCTTTCCCTGGAAATTATTATAAAGCCACCACAAGGATGATCAATATACATATGTAAATATGTTTTGTTTCAATTTCAAAAATTGGGTTTCATTGGAAAACTTACGAATCAGACACTTATTGACAAATTCGGACAACGCAATTTATGATTGCGGTCAATCGCAATTTTGAAGCAAATTGCCAATGGAGACAGTAAATTTAATGATGTTTACAATTTATGTTTTGAAATATTTCAAGTTATCAATTGCCAACATATTAGAACTATTTTAGATGTCAACTCTTTTATTAATCAGATAAAGATATGAAATTTCGCACAAATATCAGTGCTACAGCAAAACGCCGAGACACGTATTTCTTTATTTTAAGCATATTTTCATATTCTGTTAACATTTCTCATGTGTACCAACCACTGTCGTACTGTGTTATTAGAACTACATATGAGTGGAAACCATCAATTTCGGATAAATATGGCATATATGTAGCTGCCATACAACCGATAATTCAGATATTTCATTTAGCATCAAACCCCCTCCATTTAAGCCGCTAAAGATTTGAAATTTTCCACAAATATTAATTATTATTATTAGCATTCAAAACCAATAATATTAAATAAATAAATAAAATATATTCTCATATACAATTCTTCCATTCATGAAAGGTATAAAACCTTTAGCATTGCCGAATGCAGCAATTTTGTTTACTTGTTTTTGCGTTTACAAACACATTAGGACGTCCTCTGAAACATATCCAAAATTCACGCAAACGTAGTTTTTGCCTCATATAAATTTTATTTAGTGTAAATGTAACTTGCTTAGATTTTTGTTCGTTAACCTTTATACGCCAGTTTGCAAGCCAATTGGCTACAGCTTCCAAATGATTACCTAAGAGCGTAGATGCTTGCAGGGGACACTTGGAGCGGCTGATTATCGCAGTGTCGTCGGCAAAAGTGGACATTGTCAGGCGGCCGTTTGTGTATAAGACGTAGAGCATCGGGCCGAGAACACTGCCTTGTGGCACTCCAGCTTCTATTAGATGAGCTTAAGTGATGGCAGTGTTACATCGAACTGTGAACTTTCGATCATACAGATAGGACTTATGGTAAGTAGTTTGTGGGTGCTCTGAGGGAGTAACATTTGTATTTTATGCATTAGACCGTCTAGCCATACTCGATCAAATGACTGGGCGACGTCAAGAAATATTGCAGCACAATATTCCCTCTTTTCAAACTATGTTCGGAAACTTGATGCAATTTATCTTTGAGACTTTCTGCCTTATCCACTTCAGGCACCTCGTTGTTAGTTTTATTAACATCGCTTTCATAATGAGGCTCATTTTCTACTCGAGTGGGATATTCTCCAGCTCGTTTATTATGGCAAGAACAAAATGCCCTAATTGAGTTAACAAGCTGTGTTATTTGTCGATTGTGAACTCTCTAAAAGCTTTGTTTTGCTCTTGAAAGGGGAATTTTTAAGAATGACAAATTTCAAAAATAAATGGCTTAGATATAGTCACTGCTTTTGAATAGAATTATTCCAGCATATTCGAGTTAAAAAAGGGATTGGCATGCCTAATACATACATACACCATACGTATATACATACATACATCATACGTATATACATACATACATACATACACACAATGTACATACATGTCGAAATTATTGGGCGTTAATAATATTTTTCTTTATACATACGAGAACATAGTTCCCAAGAACATACTTTTAAGCGTCGCTTTCAATGAATATCTAAGAATTTATCCAAATTTCCTTGATAAGTTTTATTCCTTTTCGTTTTGGTTTGACAGCAAATTTTGGTACCTTTTTTTTAATTTATGTCAACATCAATGGCAGTTAAAATATACAATTTTGCAGATTTACCGCCTTTATAAGAATTACAATATAATTTAAATTAAATATTTAATGTGCGTTCTTTCAAAGTGAAAATTAATTAAGAGTGGAAAACAGTCACATAAAGGTACCTGGTGACATTGCTAGATGAAAAAAATTCACTTTTTTAGTATGCTGCAATAAGGAAATAAGGAAGGAAATATATTTTTATTTCTTATTACAACAAATTTAAAACTCAATTTCTAAATAATTGCATAGAAGACAAACTGAATTTTAGTTCCATATCAATCATACCACGGCAAAATTAATATAAATGCTAGCAAAGCAAAAGTCAGGAATAGGCCTTCCGCAATAGCTAATGCAATATTTATGAGATTTGAAACTCCTACATTCAATGTATGCATATGTAATCGTAGGGTTTGCATGACCCAATGCTTTTACTCGTGCCAATCGTCACCTGCCGTGCACAGTATTGGGCATCGGGGACTTCGGCTGTTTACCCCCTGCAGATGAAGACGCATTTGCATTCGTTCCACTTCCTCCGTTGCTGCCAGCGTGTTCGCTTCCACGGTCACGATCTCGCTCTCGGTCCCGTTCGCCCCGATGATGATGATGCTGTTGATGACGTCTACCTCATCGAAAGTGGCGACGATTGTGATGATGATGGTGGTTGTTGTTAGATGGTTCTGCATTTACTCGATGTGTCTGTTGCACCACTGGTGCAAAGTTTGTATTTCCAGAAGACTTAGAACATGTAGGATCCTAATTAAAGTGAGAAAAATGTGTTTGAAATTTATTAAAGATCAAAAATACATGTGCTTTCCCTGGAAATTATTATAAAGCCACCACAAGGATGATCAATATACATATGTAAATATTTTTTGTTTCAATTTCAAAAATTGGGTTTCATTGGAAAACTTACGAATCAGACACTTATTGACAAATTCGGACAACGCAATTTATGATTGCGGTCAATCGCAATTTTGAAGCAAATTGCCAATGGAGACAGTAAATTTAATGATGTTTACAATTTATGTTTTGAAATATTTCAAGTTATCAATTGCCAATATATTAGAACTATTTTAGATGTCAACTCTTTTATTAATCAGATAAAGATATGAAATTTCGCACAAATATCAGTCATTGTTAATTATATAATATAAGTGGAAACCGTAGGAATATAACATATAGCTCCCATACAACCGTTAGTTCAGATATTGCATTTAGCACCAAAACTCCTCCATTTAATCAGCTAATGACTTGAAATTTTTATCAAATAATAGTTATTACACAGTATGACAAAATCAAATATTTGGTTATTTTTTAACTTTACATGAAAATGAAAGCGCCATCTACCAAAGAAAAGAAATTGTTTCCTTAATAAAAAAAAATCCAAACTTAATTACCTTTTCAAAACTGGCCCATTCTGCTTTTATAGAACTTTTTATAATAGTAGTATTACATTAAAAGTGAACCTCCACGGTCCTTTAAAGCTTAAAAATCTATTTTCTCAAAATTCTGACGTGCTACAGCAAAACGCCGAGACACGTATTTCTTTATTTTAAGCATATTTTCATATTCTGTTAACATTTCTCATGTGTACCAACCACTGTCGTACTGTGTTATTAGAACTACATATGAGTGGAAACCATCAATTTCGGATAAATATGGCATATATGTAGCTGCCATACAACCGATAATTCAGATATTTCATTTAGCATCAAACCCCCTCCATTTAAGCCGCTAAAGATTTGAAATTTTCCACAAATATTAATTATTATTATTAGCATTCAAAACCAATAATATTAAATAAATAAATAAAATATATTCTCATATACAATTCTTCCATTCATGAAAGGTATAAAACCTTTAGCATTGCCGAATGCAGCAATTTTGTTTACTTGTTTTTGCGTTTACAAACACATTAGGACGTCCTCTGAAACATATCCAAAATTCACGCAAACGTAGTTTTTGCCTCATATAAATTTTTGTTACCTTACTGGTTCTATATTTATTTATTAAATACAACCTGTTGAATTGTCGAAAACTATTTCGGTAGTTGTACCTGGAATTCGATATCTTATTAAATGCATAGAAGTACTATTTTGTAGTTTTTTAAAGGTCATAGATTTTATTTTGCGCCTCATATAACTGCTGTAGATCTACTGGTGATGGCAATGTGAAGGTTTTAATCTTTGACAGCATATCGGCTACAAGGTCGTCAGCACCACTAATATGTCGTATTTCTCACACTTCTGATTCAATAGCATGCGTAAACGGTTTGTGGTCGGTGGAAATGGTGTACACTGTTAACTCCAAATGGTGGCGAAAGTGCCGAATGGTTTGTAAATCGCTGCTATTTCACGATCATACGCACTAAATCGTTGTTCGGACGGGGTAAACTTTTGCGGGAAAAATACCGACGGCTTCACTTATCCAGCTTTTCAAGGACTGCACCAACTGCGATGTCATCGAGGCGATTGTGGCAACTCTCATCGGAAAAGCCAAAAGGGTAGATTCTGCCAAATGCTCTTTAAGCTTCTCGAACGCCTCTGTTGCTTCTTTTGTCCAATTAATTGCGGTTTTGTCGCGTTTTTTACATGAACCCATCAACTTCTGCAATGGCACTTCGATGGCGGCGGCGCGGGGTAAAAATCGTCGATAGAAATTGATTGTCCCCAAAAGTCTTCTTAACTCGTGAACTTTATTGGGCTTATTAAACTGCATAATCCCTTTCACCTTCTGAAGCAGCGGTTTCTTTTTCTTTTAGTCCCAGTTGTCACTTTTCACCATTGATGACCAAACCCCTCTCGGATAGCGGTCAAAAACTTTTTTGAAGTGCGTCGTCGAGATAAGGGAAAACTAAAAGGTAATCCTTTGACGGTTCCGTCGATATAGCGTTGGAACCCTTGGGCAGCGTTCCTAAACCCAAACGTCATATATTTAAACTCGAAGAGTCCGAACGGCGTAAGAAAAGCTTTTTTCAGCACGTCATTTGGTTTCACCAGGATTTGGTGGTACGCTTTCTGACAGTATATCACCATAAAATCGATGCTAAAATCTTGGATATGCCTTATGGGGTAACTACCGGGGATCGCCCTGGCGTTCTACAGCCTTTAGTTCCAACACTGTGGCTAAGTCCTGTTGGATTTTTAAGCAATGTGCACCGGACTTGCCAATTGACTACCTGAGCGCTGACACATGTCGCGATAAAGCAGTTAGTCTAATTAATTTTTTGCGAATTCCGATTTCTCCGGTGAAAGACGGCGTACTTTCTGGACCACTGGCACCCTTCGTGTCTCTATATAGTGTTCGACGGTCGTTCCCGTCTAACCTTCCCTAGGTGCGTGGTTGGTAAGGTACGGGTAGCAAGCTATAAACGCCTGAAAGGGGTTGGCTCCCCTTAAAGAAGTTATGCTATGAAGTATTTGGTATCGTCCGTGGAGCTGCCTCCAAAACGGTGGTGGTTTTACTGCCTGCCGTGCTATGTAAAATGGAGCAATCACGTCTTACAATTGTTCTTCATTGTCGATAGACATGACGCCGGTTACCGAATCGCAAAGTGTAACCAGAATATCGATGTTCGTCGGAGTCACCAATTATAGAACTCGTTGTTGGTTCTATATTTATTTATTAAATTCTAATACAAACCTAAAACTACTTTAGTTATTATAATGATTAAATCAAATTATTTGTACTGGATGAAAGTACGTTGGTGAATCAAGTGATTGAGGTTAAGATATTGAACATAAAAATATTTTTAAAAATCTCTATTCCTTCCCGTTAACCATCTCTGGGAATCTTGCTAGTTAGTACAGAGCGGTAAAATTCAAGCGAGTGTTAAATTTCGGAAACAGTTAGCCCCAACTAAATTTTTTTCGTTATTTTGTAGTTGATCTATTTTGAAACTTTTTCTGCCTTATCCACTTCAGGCACCTCGTTGTTAGTTTTATTAACATCGCTTTCATAATGAGGCTCATTTTCTACTCGAGTGGGATATTCTCCAGCTCGTTTATTATGGCAAGAACAAAATGCCCTAATTGAGTTAACAAGCTGTGTTATTTGTCGATTGTGAACTCTCTAAAAGCTTTGTTTTGCTCTTGAAAGGGGAATTTTTAAGAATGACAAATTTCAAAAATAAATGGCTTAGATATAGTCACTGCTTTTGAATAGAATTATTCCAGCATATTCGAGTTAAAAAAGGGATTGGCATGCCTAATACATACATACACCATACGTATATACATACATACATCATACGTATATACATACATACATACATACACACAATGTACATACATGTCGAAATTATTGGGCGTTAATAATATTTTTCTTTATACATACGAGAACATAGTTCCCAAGAACATACTTTTAAGCGTCGCTTTCAATGAATATCTAAGAATTTATCCAAATTTCCTTGATAAGTTTTATTCCTTTTCGTTTTGGTTTGACAGCAAATTTTGGTACCTTTTTTTTAATTTATGTCAACATCAATGGCAGTTAAAATATACAATTTTGCAGATTTACCGCCTTTATAAGAATTACAATATAATTTAAATTAAATATTTAATGTGCGTTCTTTCAAAGTGAAAATTAATTAAGAGTGGAAAACAGTCACATAAAGGTACCTGGTGACATTGCTAGATGAAAAAAATTCACTTTTTTAGTATGCTGCAATAAGGAAATAAGGAAGGAAATATATTTTTATTTCTTATTACAACAAATTTAAAACTCAATTTCTAAATAATTGCATAGAAGACAAACTGAATTTTAGTTCCATATCAATCATACCACGGCAAAATTAATATAAATGCTAGCAAAGCAAAAGTCAGGAATAGGCCTTCCGCAATAGCTAATGCAATATTTATGAGATTTGAAACTCCTACATTCAATGTATGCATATGTAATCGTAGGGTTTGCATGACCCAATGCTTTTACTCGTGCCAATCGTCACCTGCCGTGCACAGTATTGGGCATCGGGGACTTCGGCTGTTTACCCCCTGCAGATGAAGACGCATTTGCATTCGTTCCACTTCCTCCGTTGCTGCCAGCGTGTTCGCTTCCACGGTCACGATCTCGCTCTCGGTCCCGTTCGCCCCGATGATGATGATGCTGTTGATGACGTCTACCTCCTCGAAAGTGGCGACGATTGTGATGATGATGGTGGTTGTTGTTAGATGGTTCTGCATTTACTCGATGTGTCTGTTGCACCACTGGTGCAAAGTTTGTATTTCCAGAAGACTTAGAACATGTAGGATCCTAATTAAAGTGAGAAAAATGTGTTTGAAATTTATTAAAGATCAAAAATACATGTGCTTTCCCTGGAAATTATTATAAAGCCACCACAAGGATGATCAATATACATATGTAAATATGTTTTGTTTCAATTTCAAAAATTGGGTTTCATTGGAAAACTTACGAATCAGACACTTATTGACAAATTCGGACAACGCAATTTATGATTGCGGTCAATCGCAATTTTGAAGCAAATTGCCAATGGAGACAGTAAATTTAATGATGTTTACAATTTATGTTTTGAAATATTTCAAGTTATCAATTGCCAATATATGTATTAGAACTATTTTAGATGTCAACTCTTTTATTAATCAGATAAAGATATGAAATTTCGCACAAATATCAGTCATTGTTAATTATATAATATAAGTGGAAACCGTAGGAATATAACATATAGCTCCCATACAACCGTTAGTTCAGATATTGCATTTAGCACCAAAACTCCTCCATTTAATCAGCTAATGACTTGAAATTTTTATCAAATAATAGTTATTACACAGTATGACAAAATCAAATATTTGGTTATTTTTTAACTTTACATGAAAATGAAAGCGCCATCTACCAAAGAAAAGAAATTGTTTCCTTAATAAAAAAAAATCCAAACTTAATTACCTTTTCAAAACTGGCCCATTCTGCTTTTATAGAACTTTTTATAATAGTAGTATTACATTAAAAGTGAACCTCCACGGTCCTTTAAAGCTTAAAAATCTATTTTCTCAAAATTCTGACGTGCTACAGCAAAACGCCGAGACACGTATTTCTTTATTTTAAGCATATTTTCATATTCTGTTAACATTTCTCATGTGTACCAACCACTGTCGTACTGTGTTATTAGAACTACATATGAGTGGAAACCATCAATTTCGGATAAATATGGCATATATGTAGCTGCCATACAACCGATAATTCAGATATTTCATTTAGCATCAAACCCCCTCCATTTAAGCCGCTAAAGATTTGAAATTTTCCACAAATATTAATTATTATTATTAGCATTCAAAACCAATAATATTAAATAAATAAATAAAATATATTCTCATATACAATTCTTCCATTCATGAAAGGTATAAAACCTTTAGCATTGCCGAATGCAGCAATTTTGTTTACTTGTTTTTGCGTTTACAAACACATTAGGACGTCCTCTGAAACATATCCAAAATTCACGCAAACGTAGTTTTTGCCTCATATAAATTTTTGTTACCTTACTGGTTCTATATTTATTTATTAAATACAACCTGTTGAATTGTCGAAAACTATTTCGGTAGTTGTACCTGGAATTCGATATCTTATTAAATGCATAGAAGTACTATTTTGTAGTTTTTTAAAGGTCATAGATTTTATTTTGCGCCTCATATAACTGCTGTAGATCTACTGGTGATGGCAATGTGAAGGTTTTAATCTTTGACAGCATATCGGCTACAAGGTCGTCAGCACCACTAATATGTCGTATTTCTCACACTTCTGATTCAATAGCATGCGTAAACGGTTTGTGGTCGGTGGAAATGGTGTACACTGTTAACTCCAAATGGTGGCGAAAGTGCCGAATGGTTTGTAAATCGCTGCTATTTCACGATCATACGCACTAAATCGTTGTTCGGACGGGGTAAACTTTTGCGGGAAAAATACCGACGGCTTCACTTATCCAGCTTTTCAAGGACTGCACCAACTGCGATGTCATCGAGGCGATTGTGGCAACTCTCATCGGAAAAGCCAAAAGGGTAGATTCTGCCAAATGCTCTTTAAGCTTCTCGAACGCCTCTGTTGCTTCTTTTGTCCA
Source organism: Philophylla caesio (assembly GCA_963971545.1). Classification (NCBI taxonomy): domain Eukaryota; kingdom Metazoa; phylum Arthropoda; class Insecta; order Diptera; family Tephritidae; genus Philophylla; species Philophylla caesio. The sequence continues at coordinate 39,280,408 of OZ020606.1, read as the reverse complement.
ATTAATTGCGGTTTTGTCGCGTTTTTTACATGAACCCATCAACTTCTGCAATGGCACTTCGATGGCGGCGGCGCGGGGTAAAAATCGTCGATAGAAATTGATTGTCCCCAAAAGTCTTCTTAACTCGTGAACTTTATTGGGCTTATTAAACTGCATAATCCCTTTCACCTTCTGAAGCAGCGGTTTCTTTTTCTTTTAGTCCCAGTTGTCACTTTTCACCATTGATGACCAAACCCCTCTCGGATAGCGGTCAAAAACTTTTTTGAAGTGCGTCGTCGAGATAAGGGAAAACTAAAAGGTAATCCTTTGACGGTTCCGTCGATATAGCGTTGGAACCCTTGGGCAGCGTTCCTAAACCCAAACGTCATATATTTAAACTCGAAGAGTCCGAACGGCGTAAGAAAAGCTTTTTTCAGCACGTCATTTGGTTTCACCAGGATTTGGTGGTACGCTTTCTGACAGTATATCACCATAAAATCGATGCTAAAATCTTGGATATGCCTTATGGGGTAACTACCGGGGATCGCCCTGGCGTTCTACAGCCTTTAGTTCCAACACTGTGGCTAAGTCCTGTTGGATTTTTAAGCAATGTGCACCGGACTTGCCAATTGACTACCTGAGCGCTGACACATGTCGCGATAAAGCAGTTAGTCTAATTAATTTTTTGCGAATTCCGATTTCTCCGGTGAAAGACGGCGTACTTTCTGGACCACTGGCACCCTTCGTGTCTCTATATAGTGTTCGACGGTCGTTCCCGTCTAACCTTCCCTAGGTGCGTGGTTGGTAAGGTACGGGTAGCAAGCTATAAACGCCTGAAAGGGGTTGGCTCCCCTTAAAGAAGTTATGCTATGAAGTATTTGGTATCGTCCGTGGAGCTGCCTCCAAAACGGTGGTGGTTTTACTGCCTGCCGTGCTATGTAAAATGGAGCAATCACGTCTTACAATTGTTCTTCATTGTCGATAGACATGACGCCGGTTACCGAATCGCAAAGTGTAACCAGAATATCGATGTTCGTCGGAGTCACCAATTATAGAACTCGTTGTTGGTTCTATATTTATTTATTAAATTCTAATACAAACCTAAAACTACTTTAGTTATTATAATGATTAAATCAAATTATTTGTACTGGATGAAAGTACGTTGGTGAATCAAGTGATTGAGGTTAAGATATTGAACATAAAAATATTTTTAAAAATCTCTATTCCTTCCCGTTAACCATCTCTGGGAATCTTGCTAGTTAGTACAGAGCGGTAAAATTCAAGCGAGTGTTAAATTTCGGAAACAGTTAGCCCCAACTAAATTTTTTTCGTTATTTTGTAGTTGATCTATTTTGAAACTTTTTGTTACGATTTTTAGGCTTTATTGGTCTAATGTTGAAAAAAGTGCAAGTCTTGCTTTACTCTTACGGCCCGACGTTTCGCTAAACACAAATAAATACAAAAATTAATACAAGCATTAATTATAAGACAGAAGGAACAACATGAAAATTTTACAAATTTACATACTAACAATAAACCAAAATTTAAACTTCATACTTACATTCTGCTCAATAAAATTTATGTATATACAATTAACACTAAAATATCACCATCCTCCTGTGGTACACTTGTCATACAAATTTTAATTACATAAATTAACATATATGTAAGTGGCCGCAATATCATATGTGTCTTCCTTCTTGTTAATTGTTTTTTTCCTTCTCTCAAGTATACGTAAGCTCTTCAGCGTCTTTTCTTCGAATATTTCCAAACATCCCTGAACTTTTTGAATTGGGAAATGTTTGGACTTGTTTTATTTAAGCTTACATACGCTATTCAAAACCAGCTCGTACATGTTCAAAAAGCACACAAGCTCCATTAATACGACCGGTATTTGAAGCCGTCGTATCACAGGAGAGAATTTGAGATTTGTCTTCGAGATCCCAGTAGAAAATCGCTTTCCAAATAGCTTGTGCCTCTTTTTCCAATGGGACTTTGGCACAGCAATCAGCTGTTCTTTATTTTCTCAGGAATTACTATATGCAATTGCTCTTCACTCGATTTTCAAACATTCTAAGAGTAGATACAAGTTTTCCATCCCAATGACCAGTTCTGCACATTCCTTCCTGAATAGGAGACTTGCTTATTGGAAATTTATTTATATTAAAACCAAGTACCTCAATAGTTGGTTAAATAATAAACACAGATTGTCTTATGCCTAACTGACACCTATCTAACCTGGCTACTTATTTTGGAGTAATAAAATCGTTTCTCATAAATGTTCGGCTGTACTCAGCTACAATGTTTCCTATCACTGACGAATCAAGAAGTCCTTTTTTATGATGAAGTGGACGCGGTAATACTTTTAAGTCGCCGATTTTCTTCTGCAACAGCTCTAATTCGCGTTCATTCCTCCACCTTAATGACCTGGCCAACCAAGCTCTTTCTGACGTTGCAAAAAGAGTTTGTCTTCCCATATTTCCATTATTTGAAGTGCGTCGACATGCGCAATGTCAAACATTATGCATTCCCTTCCTATTAATAATATTAATAATAATCATAATTTGGCGCTAACACTATATACTTCAGTGTTTGGCCGAGCTTCTCCTACCACTTGTCTTTATATTCTACCACAAATGGAGGGACCTACAGTTTTGTGCCGAGCTTTTTCATAGCAGAAATACCCTCGGAGGTTTGCCATTGTCTGCCGAGGGGTGACCGTTTTTAGAAAAAACGTTTTCTGTGAATTAGATTTTAATTGCCCTGATTCGAACGTCGTACTCAGCGGCATATCGAGTAATAGCACGCACCTATTACTAGTGACTACATAATCAACTTCCCAATCCATATTAAAAAATTTTACCGATCGAAAAACGTTGTTATAAAAAAAATAATATAGGGAAAATGAAATTTAATTTGAAATGTTATTATATTGGAATAAGTACGGTAAAAAATGCCCATAGTATGACTTTAAATAATTTTATTAAATATCATAAACATGGTTTTGGTTTAATTTCATTTTCTTGTTTGTTGTTTTCTATTTGAGGTCAAAAATTGGAACAACCCACCCGAAATACACTTAGATGCTAGAATTGTTGCAGGAAAATCAAGATAGGTTTACACCATCGTATTTTATGGCATTAATATGTTAATTATTTAATACATTGCCATATTTTGCGCATGATTACCTTATTACGATGGGGTAAAAACCTTTGCCATCACCATTTTAATATAATTGTGTTGTAATATAATGTTGTTATCGATATAATAATTGCGGGAGCTACAATTCATGTCTGGCAACCCTGTATTTAATGCACACCTGTAATTCCTTATTTTTGAATAAATTCTTCCCTTCTTCGTAATTTACTCGACCTAGCAAGACGTGCTCTTTTTAATTACTACAGGTTATGATCCTACACTATTTAGTTAAAAAAATTCAATTTTTTCAATAAAAGAAGGATTGGATCATTGGACACAAATATGTCAAATTCTCGCGGGATTGCGAATGTATTTTGAGGTTATAAGTAATAACGCACTTTAGTACAGTAGGTACTGATAAAATCGAAAAGCTGAAAGGAAGAAAAATTATGACACGTGAAAATTTGCTGCAAAATATCATCTTGTGCTCAAGGGTTATCGGCCATGTATTGAGGGATTATAGGGCGACTCTATTTGCATGCAATTTCAGCAATTGGATTGCTGATTGAGTCATCTAACTATTCATACATGCAAAAGACGCATGTAATGCCTTGGAAGCCCCTTTCGAAGATAATGGTATTATGCGCTGCATGGATTTACTAAAGTATTTAATGAGTTTAGAGTTAGGAGATTGTACATCAATGGGATATTACGTAAACAAGATGACCTGCACTCAGCAAAAGTTGGACAAGTCCAGCACAAAAATACCAGATGATATGGTTCTGGCCCCGCAAACAGCGGAAAGTCGCTGACAACTGATTTAGTAAGAAAAAATCTTCGTCAAGAAATTAAGCACGAATCGGCAAACGGCGAAGCTATCGTTTTAATTTCAACAAAACGAGGAATCGTGCTCAAATGTCAAAAATGAAGAAGCGATCAGTTGATTGCTTTGAGTGCAACGAAAAGGGGCACTACGCTAACAAATGTCCGCTCAAGTCAAAAAATTATCGGTAGAAGGTTTCGATATGGCGAATGAGGTTTTAGATCCATGTTCTTTATGCAAACAGACTCGTGCATCTTTAAAGGAAATGGTAGCCGCGCTATGAAAATTTTGAAATAATACACACAGATGTGTGCGGACCAATGTCCACGAAATCGCTAGGTGGTTCTCGATACTTGTTAACGTTCGTAGATGACTTAAGCCGCAAAGTATTTGTTTATTACATAAAACGCAAGGACGAGGTTTTTGAAACCTTTTTAACCTTCAAAAAATTGGTTGATAATCAAACAAGCTCTAATATTAAAATAATGCGATCTGAAAATGGCAGAGAATTTCGGAACGACAAATTCACATGGGTTTTGACAAATAATGGAATGGTTCATCAGTTTACAGCGCCATACACGCCTGAACAAAACGGCCGCATGAATCGTAGGATCATAGAAAAGTTACGCTGCATGCTATATGACGCAAACTTGCATATACAATTTTGGGCAGAGGCAGCAGCCACAGCTGCATTTTTAATTAATCGAACTTCATGCAGAGACATGGAAAACATTACACCAGAAGAAATCTGGACAAATTTACAACCAGATTTATCATCTGTCGGAGTTTTTGGGAGTAAGGCTATGGTAAACATACCAAAAGAGCAAAGACGCAAGCTAGATTCTAATGCATTTTACTGTGGTATTGTGAAACAGCAAAAGCGTATAAATTGTACAACAGAAAAACAAAGAAAATTGTACGTTTTGAAAAAAGCGGAAACCCCAGTTCATCACACGTGCAAATTCTGAATGGTACCACTACGCATCAATCAACTCCAAGTTCAGCAAATAATCTTTCTACCGACCAATCTGATTTTTTCGGATTCAGCGAGGGTGAAATCAGTGTCAGTGAGGAGGAGAACCCTCAACATCATTCATTAATTATTGAAATTTCTGACGACGAAAGTAACAGTAAAGCAGTAAGTGACTCTATCGAGCCAGTCACAGTACGAAAAGAGCTGGGTGGTCCAGATAACAAAGAATGGAATGAAGCTATGTTGTGTGAATACAACGCCTTAATGCAAAACTGCACTTGGGAGTTAACCGACCAGATCCCTGGAAGAAAGCCTATTGACTCCAAGTGGGTATTCAAGGTGAAAACGAGCTCTAATGATAAAATTCGCTTTCTTATAACTTTCTTAAACTAAACTTGACTGTTGATCAAATGTATCAGCGTTCTTGCAAGGTGAATTAGATAAGGAAATTTATATGCGACAACAGTGTTTTTATTATCACACCAACAGAGTATGTCGACTTCGCAAATCACTATATGACCTGAAACTGGCTAGCCGTATGTGGAATATGAAGCTTAATTCTGTTTTGACGCAAAAACTTGATTTTAAAAGATTCAGCGCAGAAAATCATTATATTGGCTATATAAGTTGATGACATTTTAATTTTTGGAAGCTTAAAAAGGATTTGTCAAAATTAAACACATGGGTCCTGCGACATCTGTACTTGGTATCAATTTTTCGAAAATCAACGATGGGTCGATTTCTATAGACCAGAAGCAATATCTTTTGGATGTTCTTAAGCGAATCAACGCGCCAATGGATCCGAATCAGCGCTTGTCAAAATAAATGTGTCCAACGTCAGATGCGGAACGACAAGAAATCTCTTCGATTCAATATCAAGAAGCTATCGGCTGTATCAGTGCGCTCAGTTTAGTGGCCACTGTAGTCGAGTGGGTAGCGGTGCAGACAATGGCAAACCTCCGAGGGTATTTCTATCATGAAAAAGCTTCTCATAAAATACATCTGCCGTTCGGAGTCGGTACAAAACTGTAGGTTCCTCCATTTGTGGTATATTATTAAGACGCACACCTCAAGCACAGAGCTATATAGTGTAAGCGTCAAATTATTATTATTATTATTAAGTGCGCTCAGTCGTTACGGTGAGATTCTAATGCTCAAATTGTGGGATATTGCCATACTGATTGGGCCGGTGTCCAGGATGAACGTCGTCCTATCACTGGATATGAACTTGTCTTGCAAGGCGTTGCAGTTTTGTGGGTCACACGTAAGTAGCCTACAATCGCGTTATCTTCCACAGAAGCCGAGTTTATGTCGATGGTAGCTGCATGCGATTTGAAGGTGAACTATTTGCTGATGCGGCTCTTTAGATACAACTATATTGTGACAACCAAGGGGCGATAAAGCTAGAAACAAACAACAATTATCAGGCTCGTACTTAGCACATTGATGTCAAAAATTACTTTATTCGTGAAAAGCTTAATGAAGGCATAATTAAACTTAGTTACAAAAACACGAAAGAAATATTGCAGACATCATGACTAAACCAATTAACTTTTTAAAATTATATAAATTTATTGACCAATAGGGCTTGAATGAAAAATATGTTTTTACATACATATGTACTTTAAATTCTATTGATGAATTCAGAGTTTAATAAAATATTTCTGAATTGTATCTCTAGCGATTGTGTTGTAATATAATGTTGTTATCGATATATTAATTATGAGAGCTACAATTCATGTCATAATTTTGCAAGCGATCCATTTTCATATCTCTCTTAAACAATTAAATTATAAAACTCTTATTACATTTCTGAGCTGACAAAATTCAAGTGCTGCACTAAAAAGAATGGGAAGGAATGCTGACGTAATGACTAACCGCAAGTCATATTGTGGAATTCCATATTTGGCACAACTGCAAACTTTCCGAGGATTTAAAGTTAAAATAATCAATTAAATGTATATAATATTATGCCAATATGAGCAACACATCGAATTTTCCAAACACGAACGTAAATAGAAAATGTATACAAAATAACTATTTTGACAATTTCACCACGCAAGGCGAAGATAGAAGAAACAATTAGGAAATATACCACCTTCGCCTTAATAAAAAAATGAAGGTAGTTTCTTTTCAAATTTTTGACGTTTAATACTCAGAATTCACTGTGTCCAAGACGAATTCATATAAGGTGGTGATAATCAATCAGCTGGTTGCTTGTTCTTCTTATTTTATAAAATTAAGGATGTCAGTAAATGGTAATGACGAAGAATTTTGTTTACATATTTTGATATTTTGAAGCTCGTGATTTTAGAACTTGTGAAATTTTGTAAAAATTAAAGACATTTCAAATTATAAAAAATGGGAAAGTTCGCGGTGTGTCTAAAAAAAATAGAAAGTGGGAAAGGACCTTTTTTCAAGGTTCCAATAAGCGGCTGATGTGGTTGAGATCCTGCCGTACGCAGCTTGGAGCGAAACGCAGGCGCTAGTAAAGAAGCCTGCAAATCGAGCAGGCGCTAGTGAAGCAGCCTAAAAATCCCGCAGGCGCTAGTAAAGTATCCTACAAATCCACCAGGCGCAAGTAAAGCAGCCTACAAATCCCACAGGCGCTAGTGACAACAAAAAAACAATAACTTCCATTCTTCAATTCTCTTCAATTATGACATTCTTAATTTGACAAATTTTGATGAATTCGCTTTGCCACCACGTTTAAAAAATTCGCCTTGACTGTGTCTGTATTTTTATAAATGATTGAAATAATGTGGATATTCCTTCTGAATATTATTTCTAAGCATTTCTTCGACAACCAAAACACGTCGTAACAAATCCATATAAAAATCTACAAAATGGTAGCTATTAGGCCTCAGTGATGCCTTTTTCGTAGAATCTACGAAAATCGATACAATGTACAACATACGGTATTGCTGCTTGTTCCCGAAGCAAGTTTGTCGTTTAAACTGAGTATAAGCTCAGTATGCAGTTTTTCAGTCAACTTTAAACGGCCGACGTTATTGCATGGTTAAACTTAGTCTAACCTTTCAGTTGTTTGCTCACTACTATACTTTGGTTGCAACAAATTTAAAAACAAATCCGTTCTAATATAAAATATTATCCAGTTTTGGTAAAAAAATTACTCTTATTTGGGAAGGCACTGTCTTGTTCTCTATCATTCTTGTGCTTGTTCTTCAAAGGTAGTTTGTTCATTGTAAGATCTTATAATACTCTCTTTAGGTTTTATTTCAATTGAGAAACTTCGTCGCTCTCAATCGTAAATCGAGAATTAATAACTTTCTCTTCAGACTGATACAATTTTTTTTACTTTATTTTCAAAAATATTTTATCATGTCTGGGTAATATGTATTTAATAGGTAGCCGCGGTAGAAAAATTTAAAAAATCTAAGAGCTCGGGATATTTTGTTTTCCTTTAAAAGCGTAAATTTCAAAAATATTTTATCAGCTATAAATCTAAGAAATCTAATTCTCCGATGTATGTATGTCGTCTACAATTTATATATACCGGTAAAAACCCAGAAACCGTTCTTAATTAACTTTCGACGCTGACAGATCTGACAGAGCGCCAAAACAATATGTTCCTACGTGCAACACCTTGTGTATATGCATCATACATATGTAATAATTCTATATTGGCAGTATATAGTTTCTAGAACTGCTGCATGATTCAATTATAAAAGGTCTGTAATCCGTGATAACTAACATTTGACACTCCTTAATCTGTAGTTTTATTTTAGATGTAGGGAAAAAAAGAATCATACGATACTTTTTTGCAAGTGTATGTCTAAAAAAATTTCAGTGGCGGCACGTTTAGAAAGAATTTTGAGTTTTAATTTATTTTGTGAAATTTATAATAAATGCGAAAATAAGAAAAATTAAACAACAGAGTTAAAAAAATCCAAATGAATAACTTTGCGAATATTGTAAAGAGATCACTGTACAGTTTTGAGTGTGAGCCACTATAGTTTTTTCTCTTAAGTTGAGTAGTCAAATAAAATCAGTGAAAAATGGAAATTTACGATCTGTAGATGAAAGCCGAGCAACCCCATACGGCTCCAGTGTGCATCGATGTTCTATGTAGAAAAAACAGGTTTTTACAATCAAGAAATTACAACAACCAAATTATTTGTTAGTACCATCAAAAATTTTAAAGTAATGTTTTAAATGTACTCAAACCTTGAGATTTTAATAGAAAAGCAACATCGAACAATTTAAACTGAAAAGTTCATAGTGACGATGGCTAATAATGGAAATTATATTAAGCCCTCTCGTAGCTTATTTATTTCGATATATTGAATTACCTAAATTTTTTAATTGATAGTGGCGTGACTGTTTCCGTAATTCCTACTTCAAAATGAAAATCACATAAAAGAATTTTTCTTTATATTAGCAAATATTTCAACTCTAATAATAAGTGATAATTTTTTAAAGAAATTTGGTTTACTAATTGTTATCAATAGAAAAATTATAGATTCAACAACAAAATTCGATGTTTCGCAATTTTCGGATTTTGTAATAAATTCTCACAATTTCTGAAAATAAATTTGACAATCCTTTAAACGATTTTCCTTCAAACTGTGAACCAGATGTCACTAAACTCGAGCAACACACAGGATTCACAGGATTGAAACCAAAGAAGTTGTACCTTTCTCGAATAGTCGTCTAGACCCAACTAATATAAAAATAACTAATAGAGTTGTTGTTGTTGTTGTTGTTGTAGCGGCTAGCTACACCCCACTGGGCTGGCGGGCTCCCTCAATCATTATCGTCAAGCTCAACTAACGAAAGCTTCAGGAAACGAGCCGTTTCAACAGGGTCGGACCATAGGGAGAGGGGTGTTAGTTGAGTAGGTTTGGCTGAGCATGTGAATAGGTGATTGGTGTCGTGCGGAGACTCTCCACATGCTGGGCAAGTGTTGGGGGTGTCGGGGTTGATCCTGGATAGGTAGGAGTTTAACCTGCTACAATATCCAGATCTGAGTTGAGCCAGAGTGACGCGGGTCTCACGAGGCAGCTGGAGCTCCTCAGCTGCTATGGGTGGTGGTTGGACTCCCAGGACTGCACTCACAGGGCGGGTGTCGATGTATTTGGACACCGACTTCCTGTGAATGTTGTCCAGAGCCTGTCGGTACGTCCTTGGGTCCAGCGGTAAGGGTACGTATGTATGGACCTCGTCCGGCTCCAGCGCGAGCAGGTCTCTATTGGGGTGCCCCGGACGGTGGCACCCCAGTAGAAACTGTTTTGTGAGCATCATATTGTGCTCCTGCACTGGAAGCACGTTAGCCTCATGGTAGAGGTGATCCACAGGCGTCATCAGGAGACATCCCGTCACTGTCCTGAGTGCGGCGTTCTGACAGGTCTCCAGTCTTGACCACTGAGTCCTGCTAGTTCCAGGCGACCATATTGGCGCAGCATAATTTAGAACCGGCCGGCCAATCGTCTTGTATGTTGCCAACAACGTTTTTTTGCCTTTGCCCCAAGTGCTGCCGGCGAGCTACTTGAGGACTTTGTGGCGGCTCTGTACTTTGTTGCCGATTGCGGTTGTATGCGCTGAGAAGGAGACCCAGAATCTTAGGGTGGTTAACCGTCGGAATGGGGGTCCCCTCGATGTGGATGTCGAGGGTGAGCCCGACCTCCTTCGTCTAAGATGTGAACAAGGTCGCCGTGGACTTAGCAGGAGACAGCGTCAAATTCCGTCCCGTAAAGTAATGAGCAAGCTCTGGGAGGTAGCTGTTCACTTTAGAGCACAAGCCATCAATTCCATTGCCGGTAGCCATTATCGTGCAGTCGTCGGCATACGAGACTAGTGTGACTCCCTCTGGCGGGGAAGGGAGTCGCGAGATGTAGAAGTTGAATAATAGGGGGGATAGGACGCCACCCTGTGGTACCCCCGGCTTAATTCTTCTCGCTTTTGACACTGAGTCACGGTAGCACACCGACGCTTGACGACCACACAGGTAGTTCGCGGTCCATCGCCTCAACGCCGCTGGGAGAGGTGAGGCCTCCACGTCCTTCAGCAGGATGGAGTGGCTGACTGTGTCGAAGGCCTTCGACATGTCCAAAGCCACGAGGACGGTTCTCTCACAGGGGCGGTTGCCGTTGAGACCACGATTAACCTGAGTGTTTATAGCGTTAAGTGCCGTTGTAGTGCTATGCACTTTCCGGAAGCCGTGTTGAAAGCAGGGAGATCGGCCGGTAGGACTCGCCTTGGCCGGCCGGTTTCCCTGGTTTCAGCAGTGGTATCACCCTACTCGTCTTCCAGATATCTGGAATGACCAGGGTGCGTAGACAGATTGAGGACCTTAGGGAGATATGCTACTCCCGCGGTGCCCAATTTTTTCAGCATCAACATGCTTAACCCGTCTGGGCCAATGGATTTGGAGGCTTTCGCCTTCCCGATGGCTTCCTTCACCTCAGTGGTAGAGAGCACAATTGGTGCGCTCGGTGTTGACTTGCGCAGCCTTCTGGTGACTGACCGTTTGGTCCTGTCGGCCGAAGGATGCAGTGTAAATTGTCGACTAAAATAGTTCGTGCATCGCTTCGGGTCCGACGAGCATGGTCTCCAAAGGAGATTTCTGTTCGATCATCCCGCCTCGTCGGGTTGGACAGGGACCTCATGGTCGACCATAATTTGCCCACTCCGGCACCGAGGTTGCAGGACTTCAGGTGCTCCCTCCACTTGTTCCGCTTATGTACGTTAACAAGGCATTGGATCTTCCCGTTTAGTTGCCTAATACGGGGATTACCGGGGTCCGCCTGCCGAAGGTGGTCGCGTTCATCCGCCAGAGACACCGCCTCACCCGGAAAGTCAGGACGGATCACAGGGATCCTACCTGCCAGAATGAAGCGGGCTGCAGCAGACTTCACCACCCTGCGGAACTCGCGCTCGCCAACGCGAACGTCGGCTGGAGTTGAAAGAGCACTGAAGGCGTCTTCAGTGAAATCCTCGAACCGCTCCCAGTCAGCTTTTTTGAAGTTGGCATATGTAGGTATGGCGGTCCGAGGCAACATAGTTGGCAGGTCTGTCAATCGAGATTACTATGGGTAGGTGGTCTGATGCAAGCGATAGCATAGGTCGCCACGTTATGCTATTTATCAGACCCGCGCTAGCTATTGTTAGATCTGGCGAGCTGCTGCAACTACCCACAATCCTGGTGGGGGCTTCGTCGTTCATGGTGCAGAATGTCGAATCGTCTATCTGCTCTGCTCAAAATATTTCCCCTACGGTCGTTTGATAGGCTTGAGAACCAAAGATCGTGATGCGCGTTGAAGTCTCCAACTACCAAACGGTTTTCACCACTGAGGAGCGCACCTATGTCAGGGTGATATCCAGCGGAGATAAGATTGGGGGTGTCCGGCAGCCTAAGTGGGGTTAGGTCGCCGAAACAACAGTCCTTGGTCGGATGAAATCCGAGTCACTTAGGTAACGTAGAACCGACTGTCATGGAAGTGACTAATAGAGTTCGAATGTGGCCGTTGTGGATAGCGGTGCGTGCTATAACTCGATATGCCGGTGAGTTCGAGGTTCGAATCTCAGTCAGGGCAAGAAAAATCTTAATCATAGAAAAAGTTTTTTCTAATAGCGGTCACCCCTCAGCAGGCAATGGCAAACCTCCGAAGGTATTTCTGCCATGAAATAGCTTCTCATACAATACATCTGCCGTTCGGAGTCGGCACAAAACTGTAGGTCCCTCCATTTGTGGAATAATATAAAAGACGCACACCACAAATGGTAGGAGAAGCTCGGCCAAACACTGAGCTATATAGTGTACATGGATATGGATCTTGTTTGTCCATTACCAGTTTCAAAAGAAAATCGTTAGATTTTAACCATAATGTAAGTGTAATTCAAAGAATTGACCTTAATTTAATCTCGTAATCCTGGGGAGACGATTAATTGGCGAAGCTTCAAAAAAATTCGTCCTTGTTTACTTCGAACATTAACTGCACAACATCTTTTAATTTAGAAACTAAACATAAACCCAATCAGTTTATTTGGAGGTAAGTATTGCAAGTCTTCGGAAATATATAAAACCGAAGCATCGGTAGCCCATATATCTACCCTAGAGTAAATGATATCTAATATGTGCATGCCTGATTGGAGGGTGGTGTGTAACTCAGTTGTGTATACTATATAATTTCATTTACTATGGAATAGTTATAAAAGCTGCTGCTTTCATCTTATGCATTTACGACGGAGACCATCGTATGGCGATTAAAGGAAGACGATAAACTGGATTTTTTCATACCGATTAATTTGACAGTTTTCTTAATCACTTCAAGCCTTAGATGCATGAAAGGGTATAATACCGGTTCTTATAAAGCCTACTTACGTTTTGTTCTGATGACGAATTTACAGCATTTTGGCTACGATTGCTTCCACCATTTCCTTCAGAGCCTAATAACACATTTTCAGTGTGCTTACTTTCTGTTATATTACTGCTACTGTAGCTGCTTTTATTATGTAGTCGTATTCTCATTTCTTCCTCGCTTTCGATCGAAATAACAGTCCCACTTTCGGCGTCTGCGTCTATTATACCACCTCGTTTTTTCTGCTTCAAAAATAAGGCAGACATGCGCTGTTGTAGTTCTCTTAATTCGCGTGTTAACTTAAATTCCGGTGCGTTTTGCAACTCTGAGGGTGGCATGGCACAACGCAAGCTATCTTCTTCATCTTTAATAGGTTCACGACAAACTGGACACAGGGCTTGAAATGGATCGGCAGTTTTTTGAAGCCAGCTTGGCAACTTATCGTATTCTTCTTGATAAGTTCGTCGCAATGCATTTAAATGCCGACTTAAGCAATAACTATGCAAGTAATGAAAACATTCTGTTCGAGTAAATTCGTCGCCATCACTAAAACCATAGAGACATACAACACATTGTCCGCTTGGCAAGTTACTATCAGTTAAATGTTCCCGCACCACTTCAATCAAATCGAAAACAACAGGAAAACCTAGTGATTCTCTTAATTTTTCATTACATGCCTGTCTAATCTCCTCCAGTCGTGCATCATCCAATCCACGAGGACGCAGAAGTTTAAATTGAGGGCTTGCCTCTGGATAATCTGCTGTCGGAATTACTTGCAGTGTCACGCATACATACTGTTCGTCTTCATCGCCTACTTGAGGGAACACGGTAGTTTCTATTAATTCAGGAAAATCACTGTAAATATATACAAGATGTAGTATCATTCTGACGTACATGAATATTTTTAAAACCTGTCTGAATTTCTAGTTATTTTAACGTCATCCATTAATATTGCTTCCAAGGACTCTACTTCATCTTTTAATCTAAGAATATAAAGCCAATATATACAGATTGCAATAGTTAGGCAAAATTGCAGTTAGATTATATAGGTCGGTTGTACTTACGCGTCCATTTCTCCTTTTATAATGCTTTAGAATAAATTCTGCCTTATTGTTAAAACTTATTTTATCCTAAATAAGATCGATTTCTTTCAATACTGTCCTAGTATATGCCAAAAATACATAAAATACGGTCGATTATCCCGTCGTACACAAATGAAACAACAAATCGAAATTCCAGAGTTGCCCCCTTTAATAAACCTATCTGTCTCTTAAACATTAGCAGTTCTTGTGGAACATAACACCAAGTCAGATAATAATGCGTTCACACACTAATAATGAAAAATCCCAATTTCAATAAGCTTTGTACCAAAAATTATAGAGAACAAGGTTGCGTATTCGACAACGTAATAAAAGCATTGGGTGATGGAAACAAATACCCTACAAGACGGGTAATGGTTAGCAAACAAAGTAACTAAGCGTTAGCGTTCACTTGCTCGATAGTTATAAAATTTGTCACATTTGTTCTAGCCGTGGGAAGAAAATAACCATTTCCCCTCCATGGTTCAAGACGGTGTAATCATCCTACTCGCTCTTACTCATGGCATTTACATATATCTTTTTCCACTCTCGCTCTAACATTGTCGGTTACAGAGTCTAGAAGTTGTTTGTTAGCAGTCCCAGTTTTAGAAGTTAGCGGTTCTGTTATCTACTTGTTATTGCTAACCACTCGTATTTGTTACCCTTATATTTAGTTTCTCATTTTGTAAGTTACCCTATTTGTTATTTATTTGTTACCTCTAACCCGATCTATTTGTTACCTACTGGTTACCGCTAACCGATAGCTAACAATTTTAATCAAATTACAATGTTTGAGCTAATATTAATTATTAATGTTTGTTCATTTTTTTGTTGGCCTAGTAAATGTTAATATTTTACAATTTTTATTGAGCTCAAGGCCAGTTTATGGAAGATTTTTTTGTGAAAAAACAACAACAGTTTTTAATGGTTCAAGTTATAGTACTATTTCGGAAATCACCACATTTCCTCATCAGACTTCTTTTTGATTATTAAATTAAATCAATTTTTAATTTAATTTTAATATTGGCTCTGCAACTCCGAGCTCCCGGGTTCAAAGTCTGAGAGAAGTGGTTATGAAAAATTAAATTAAAAATAATTTAATTTAATAATCAAAAAGAAGTCTGATGAGGAAATGTGGTGATTTCCGAAATAGTACTATAACTTCAACCATTAAAAACTGTTGTTGTTTTTTCACAAAAAAATCTTCCATAAACTGGCCTTTAGCTCAATAAAAATTGTAAAATATTTACATTTACTAGGCCAACAGAAAAATGAACAAACATTTGTATACAAGGATGAGCACGCCTTAAAAATGCATTACAATATAAAGTAAAATACTTATACAGAATTTGCAAAATAAAAACACAAACAACAACCACACAAACAAGTTAAATAGCGGCAGATCAGTTGCTCTTGTTTGTAGTTGGTTTGTTTAAGGAAGATGAAATAAACACAACAGCCAACTCGGCTAGCGAAGCACAATAGGTAGCGTATTGGCTCTGCAACTCCGAGCTCCCGGGTTCAAAGCCTGAGAGAAGTGGTTGTGAAAAATTAAATTAAAAATTAATTTAATTTAATAATCAAAAAGAAGTCTGATCAGGAAATGTGGTGATTTCCGAAATAGTACTATAACTTCAACCATTAAAAACTGTTGTGTTTTTTCACAAAAATATCTTCCATAAACTGGCCTTGAGCTCAATAAAAATTATAAAATATTAATTATTAATAATTTCTAAACTAACATTTTTGTTTTAAAGAATTTATTTCTATATCTACTTATATGACTTATATCTATTTTAACCCCGAGGAACGTCATCCTTCAACCTGCAATGGCCATATGATCCAGTAAATATTGCTAAAAATATAAGAAAAATGAAAATAAAGTTATAAATCAAAAGTAGAAAATTTGCATACAAAATATTTATATTTTTAAAAGAAAATAACTTGAACAGAAAGATAATTGACAGTTATTTCTAATAATATTGCTTTAAATTTGAATTTATTTAGCATACATATATGTATGTAAAATTTATACCTTTATTACAACTATGTGAAATGCCGTATATGTACTCTGCACATGCAATAAGGCAATTTTCTAAAATTTTGAAAATTTCATAAAAAATATTTATTAAATTAAAAAAGAAAACATAATGGACTGAAAGATAATTGATTACTCTTTCTAATAACATCCCTTTTTATGCACAATAAGGCAATTTTCAAAAATTCGAAAATTTAATAAAAACTATTTTATAAATTAAAAAAAAATTTAATGGACTGAAAGATAATTGAGTATTCTTTCTAATAATATTCATTAAAATTTGTAATAATTGTACATTTTCAAAAAATGTATACTTGACTTACAAGTATGTGAAATGCCGTACATATATTCAACACATGCAATAAAGCAATTTTCACAAGTTGAAAAGTTTCATACAAAATATTAATATTTCTAATTAAAATTAATATACATTTTAGAAAAATCACTTAGAACTATGTGATATGCCGTATACATACATATGTATGTTATACTATATCGGAACGTACTGTGCGCATGCATTAGTATTGTGGCGATATTCCAAAACACGAATGACTCACGAAAGAGAAACAATCGCAATCGAGAACTTTCGATAACGTTCTAGAGCTGCCCCAGTGCCCGCAGCTCGGAATATAAAAAGGCGTTGCCACGTCGTTAGGTAATTCAGTTTGTAATTAAACCTTGAAGAGTAAGGTTGTAATGTTGTAAGCTAATTGTTTTAAAGTTGCGAGTGCGCAAGTACAAGTATCCGTGAATTAAATAGCGTTGTTAAGTGTTGTCAATTATTTGTAAACAAATAAAGTTAGCATTAAGGAAATACGAGCGTGTTTTATTTAACAATCCAGTGGTCGAACCTGAAGGATTTTGGAAATCATCGGCGTTTCAGCGTAAAAACGTAACAGTATATTAACATACTCTCTAGTTAATAGTTACAACTACAATTTTCTATTTGAAAAACAAGCAAGATTGAGCTACCGAATTTTTTTCAAAATATTTGAATTAATAAAACTAATTAAATATTTGTGCTCTTATTACTTTCCACATGCACGAACAGCTGGTGAACATGTTGTCAGGATGGTGAAGGCAGAACTTAATTGTAGTCTATATCGAAAGAAAGGGCAATTAGTTTTGAGTAAACATATGAAATTTATTTTAAATGAACCTACCTTTATTTTACAAAGAAGAAACCGCATACATGTCGATATATTATGTGATCTGGAATAAAAGACTGGTATTTTTAATTATGACTAACTTTAAATTTTTTTATGATATACACATATGGATGGTTAAATAAAAGAAGTCCTAATATATTATCTTTTCCAACGTGCACACCCAAACAAATTGTTAAATTTTAGTTAGATTGCGCATATTGAACATTAGTAATTCACTCTACTTACTTTTCCAATGGTGCCTCTGCAGCCATCTTCTCCGGAGAATTTTATGCCGGCTTGGGTGCGCAATATCTTCAAGTTTGAATAAAATAAGTTAAAATATATGTAAGTGTCTAAATTTCTATACCTACCTTTAAAATATCCTTTCCGCGTTGCTTCTACTGAAATAAAACCAAAACTATTAATATTTTCATTATTAATACTGAAAATAAAGGCAACTTACCGCAAATCCACCGAAGTTTCACAACAAAGTGATCGTATTTTGCCATTCGTAAACATGGCAGTGCTGCTTAGTCTATTGCTTGCCCTCTCTAGCACACGTGATTTCTGGCCTATAATATTCGGAATATTGCCGTTTCTTCTAACATTAGGAAACTAGCAAAATATCAAAATGCGAGTGTTTTGGTAACAGCTGGAAAAGTTGCGTTGGTATTAGTGAATTTAGTTCGCTTTGGTTACCTTCGTCTTGTAGGGTACATTCTCACATCTCTTACTAACACATATGCAACCCTTTGTATCATCTTTGCGTTGGTTAATGAGCGCTTTGCTAATGTGAGATGCATATACAATAGTGAAATAACTTATAAATTGGCCAAAGTTCAATTTTTTGATAGAGAAAGAGCTTACGAAAAATCAAAGAAAATGTTCTTAAGTCATCTTAAAGCGCACGAAAACTGCTTGTATATTTTTTGAGCAGAAGCGGAATTTATTAATGGTAAGAAAAATGAAAAAAAGGCACTTGCACAAGTGTTTATAAAAAAGGGATTTGTGATACTAATACATAGGTATAATCTAGCAAGGTAATAAAGTTTACTGGATTATTAAAATTTACCATTCAGTAAATTTTGTAACATTTTCGTATTCTACGCTCATTGTAACCAGGTAAATTTTGTAACCCGTGAAAGAGGAGATAATATAAAATACTGTTTAGTTTTGTTCTGTTAATTTAATAGAAAACCGAAAGCGAAGATGTTCCTTTAATTTTTACTTATAGAAGTTCCTTAAGGTAACGAAAATTCAGGAAGACACGTGTAAAATGTTTGCGTTAAAATAATTATTTAAATAGGAAGACAAAAAGTTTATTCACATTTATACAATTTCTAAAAAAAAAAAAAATTTTGCTTTCATTGATTTATATATGTTTATTAACGTTTTTTATGTCAAATTTAATACCTCCCATTGTCAAAATGTGAGGTGTTGCCATTGTTTTCAAAAACTAGAATACCAAATTCAATTTCGGGTTTTATAAATACGTAACAAAATTTACTTTACCAGTAACAATGATATTCAGGCCTATCATAAATTCCGTCGGAGCTCCCGATGTGACGTGATCACGAAATTTTTACAAATTTCGAAATTCGGGAGATTCCCATCACGGATTCCGAGTGAAACGAAATTTTGACATTTATTCGTGAGAATAATCTAGGAACTCTTTCCCTTATCGGGAGAAGTGAAATTAATAATTAAAATGAACAAAAAAATGCAAGTGAACTAGAAACTAAGTGGATATTTTTCACTGAAGAAATTAAAAATATAAAAAGTGTTTATTAATGGCTATAGGGCATAAATTTAAATTTATTTTTCTACAGGTCAAGACCATCCAATAACCGGAGTTCGTATGAGACTAGTGAATATGATTAACCGGCAGACATTGCGCAAGGTTTTCCAAAAACCCCGTGCAAAGCGCTAATGTACATTCAACTATAACATAAAATAGAACTTCAACAGCAACCACCTGGGAAAAAAAAGTAAATAGGCATAAATGTTTCCCAATTTGTGGAATTATTAAAAAAAGTATAAAGATATTTTGTTTCTGTTATTCTCTTTATTTTAGAGGTTTGGTTGTAAATAAGTTTACGCTTACCTTTTCTGAGTGTTAGTGTGCACAATAAATAACCAGACTTTGGTTTTACAATATGATATGAATTCAAGTTTATTTTATCATGTGTAATAATAATTTTAGTTGTACATGCACTCTAGCGTAGCGCTTTGCGAAAATGAAATTCATTAGTTAAAATTTGTATCAAATATAAATTTGGCGCAGCATATATGGCGAAATTGAATGAACAAAATGAAATTGAATTGATAAAATGAAGACAAACAGTTTAATAATTCAATGATGTATGTTAATTTAATCAAAGAAAAGATGTGAACGCTTTGGCGGCCTTTTACGAGTCTGGTCCACGATTTAGAAAATACAGAGGTTGCGCCTTCCGCAAACCGCTATTCGCTCTCAGCAAATTTGACAGAATCAGCTGTGTATGCTACGTTACAAAACGCGGTTGGTTTTGTTTGTATGTATGTAAGCATACAATTGTTTGTGCTTAAATTTAATGCTTAAAGTGATTTTATTTAAGACAAAGTTATTAAACATGAAGTGCACAGTGTTAAGAGTTAAGTCGCAATGTCTATCAATGATACGGGTACATGGTTGCAAGTTAAGCTTATTGTGTCTCCTAATGCTGCACTGCAGTTTTTTTCAAGGCATCCAATCAAAGACAAAGCATAAATTAAGTTATTTGAATATAAATATATTGCATAAAGTGCCGAAATTGGTAAAAACTTTAAAATTTATATATCATAGGAGAACCTAACCTCACATTTTTCTTGAAATTTCTTCTGATTCTCAGTCAATTCATGTTCATGACGTTGCACGCATTTTGCTTCACATCACTTTTCGTCGGGAAGGCGCAATCTTGTATTCTATCGTTCTTGAGTCTGGTCGTAGATGCCACTTGGCAATTGCCGTTTGCTGAATTAGCGCCTGCCTTGCCAGATCGCGGAAATTGTTGATGATGTTCTTAGAGGCTCATGCCCTGAACAGGTTGGACCAAAAAAGCTATGTATAACGGAAGCCATATCTAAACAAAATTGAACCCAGAGCAACAAGAAAAGAAAGCAACCACATAAACACATTAAATAATTTAGAGGAAACGATAAAAGGGATATGCCGGTTGGAAACGTCTATTTAGGGCTTCTATTGTAATAAAACAGCTTCCTCTATGGAACTCATTTAATTATTTCATGTATTTAAATAACTAAACTTTGCCTGTGAAAATATATGAATTTTCTTTCAACTGCTGCCAAAAAAGTAAACAAAAAACTGCTGAATTTCATGTAAAGAGTAGGTAAAACTCATTTGGAAACTGTCGGAACTGCTGATAGCATGGCGGAATTATACAGATGACATTTTTAAAACATCTGATTCGTTCTCTTTTTCACCGCGGTACATAAATGCCAAATTGATCTGTTTTTTGATTGGCTGAATTTCTTTGGTAAACTGTTGTCAAAACAATGTGTTTATGACATTTTTATATTTGTTTACAATTTTCCTACAAATTAATTGTGTATTGTAAGCTGGAAAAATAATTAATATTATATTTTTGTGCGATATTCCGAAGTGTAAAAAATAAAAACAATTAAACAAGATGGGCAAATGTGTGTTATGTGCATGAAGATTGGAAAAGGTCCCTTTTTTAAGTGCCGAAAGAGGAGGAAAAGAGGATGCAGTGGCCAAAGCTTGTGGTATAGAACTTAGGTTGAAGGACAGGATAAGTGCGGATCACTTTTACCCTTCCGATATACAGCCTGACGCTGTTCCATCTTTCTGCGCTGGAGGCTGTTTCGATGGTGTCCTCACATTTGAGGGCTAAACAGTTTGCAATTTCACGAATCACTTTTAAATGGAAAAATACTTGCACTTAAGCTTTAGTAACAACCATTTTTTTTTAAAGCGCGCAGCAATGTATTTTTTTATCACTTTTTGCAATTAAAAAATTTTTTGTTTTTTATTTTAATCAATGGTGATTAAATCTCAATTACAATTCGACGGTGCGTATTTTAACAAAAGCAAATACATTAAATTCGCCTTGATTTTAACAAATATGTACCAAAACCAAAAACAAAATACACGTTGTTTTTGGTGTTGTCGTGGCGACACCACCTTATAGATTCGCATTGGCTGATAGTATTTTTCCCCGAATTCGTGACGGGAGATTTTGTCACAACGGGAGTTCATTCGGAATCAGTGATTGGGCTGATTATAAACAAAGAATATAGCGAAGCGAAGAAGGGAGATGCCAAAATATTTGTAATAGAGACATGACTCACAATTTTAGACCAGTTGGCATTCTTAAGACTCGAAATAATGCTTGTCACTATTTGGAGACTTTTACCCGAATTCAGTACCTCAGTCTCATCTAAAGTCTCAAAATGAGCTAGATATTATTGCTTTTCCTCGCTTTCACGTTTTTTTTTATGCTTTTATTTTTAAAAATTTTTGTGACCTGTTCATCTCCAGGTCCATTGGCTGATTTGCAGCCAGGAGGTCAACCGGTTGTATTTCTACGGAGCTTCTTGGACACCGCGCCGCCTCGAGGAGTAGCAGTGACGCGGCGTACTTTGAGTTTTCCCCACAAAAAGATGCTGACTGCCAAGCTTGGCCTAGGTCGAGCTAGCAGTCGTACGAACAAGATGAATCAACAAAAACAACAAACAAAACAACAACAACCGCAACAGCTGCCAACAAAAGGCGGCAATAAAAAGTCGACGGCAACGAAGACGATAGTAGGTGATATCACATTCTCTGGATAAAATTACCGGCGGTTAGATACAATTCAGCGCTTTCTTATCTGACGAATACCATCCGTCACTTTTAGTTCCGATTAAGCGATTAATCGGAGATGGCGCAAACGGCCCTTAAAGTTATTTAACAGAAAACAGCGAACTGTTCCAAGTGACAGAGACGGATCATTTTATGAAAGCTCATTTAACTCAGAGAGGGTTCTGAGCAAATTTTACGTAATTGGATCTCGGAAATCCTAAATGAAATAATGAAATTTTGCGTAAGTTATTAGACGGAACATTTCAATATAGCTTCTTCAAAAAGATTAGAATAATCTACAGTACCTTTTAGTATTTTGCCCACTAAGAGGCAGCTAAGAACGATCGTCTACTATTTAACGGTTTAACCGTAGATCGAGCTTTAAAAATACTTCATAATTCTAGCTACATATGTATCAATTTTGATACATTCTACAGTTCATAGGAAAAAATTATTTATTACTTAAAAATTTGAATATATTTACTTTTATTGATAAAATTCAGGGAAATATATGTATTTAAAATAATTAGATGTTTAAGTAATGTTAATGCAATTTATACAAATATTTTTGGCATGTCTGTCGTAACAGTACGGCTTTTTACATAAGAAGCAGAACGACGATGTCCACTTATTTAGTGACAACAAACAAAAAATGTTTACGTTTTAGAACCCACGTCAAGGATTGTGTATACCTTTGATCCAGCATTTACACCACCAATGATGTCATCCTGGAAATCAAGCGAATAACACTTGCTTACAGGTGCTACTTTGGGCTCGGTAGGCAATTGAAAAGCAGAGCCCTTTCTCGACGAACGAAAATCTTGCTCTACAAATCATCATCATGAAGCTCATCTTCGTAATTTGCAGCTGAGTCGTACCAATATTTTGACGAACGCTCCAAAGGTAAGAACTCCATCTTATGATGCCACAATTCCTTTTAAGTTTTTCAAGCTTTAGTTTGAGAATACGGCCTCGTCAAACAATTTGAGCTTTGTTGACAAAACTGCCGCACTATTTGTACCACTTAAAGGACCTGATGCTGAGGTTCTGCAAACTGTTCCCGAGCGAGAAAGGGATAACTACGATGCGTTGATGGGTGCCGTGGAAAGACGTTACGGTAGCGAGTACAGGAGAAAAATTTACCAGATCGTTTCCAGAAATCGAACGAGACTACAATAATTGGTTTCCTAATTTGGAGATGCATCTGGAAATACCTTGAAAGATTAAAAATTCAGAAATTTGTGAATGAAATACGTGACACTTCATATGCCAATCCAATATCATCATTCGCTGAAACTGCCTCGCGGACGTGATGAATTAATTAGTTGAAATACCCAAGGCGATCGCAGGAAAAATTAGTTCAGATTCAACCGAAAAAAGTACTGGTACTGGAAAATACTTTAGTTGCGGAGAATCTGTCCATTTTACACTCGAGTGTAAGACAGCTTATGACAGGCGTAACAATTCAGCAGGCCGTAAGCGCAGAGCTGAAGAAGAACCAATTTCCAAGCAGTCGTTAAACTAAAACGAGCCAGCCTTTGCCTCCTCCGCAATGCCCCGTAATCGCATCTCTCAAAGCAGGATAGCGAGGAACATAACAGTTTGAGCGTATGTAATGGCACAGGGTATGAATACCCTTAACCAGCACGTAAATACAACTCTTAATCTATTACAATAATTTTAATCGCGGCTAGGTTTAAGTAAAGCGTGTAAAGATACGAAGGTGAAAGAAGCCGCCTAGGGCATTCATATTTGAGCTAAGGTTATGAATACCCTTAACCAGCACATAAATGCAACGATTTAGAGTTGCACAGGTTATGAATACCCTTAACCAGCACGTAAATACAACTCTTAATCTATTACAATAATTTTAATCGCGTCTAGGTTTAAGTTAAGCTTATAGAGGTTTTTATTAATTAATTCAATTGCGAACAAGTAACTTTTCTGCATGACAGAAAAGCTGGCCTATCAGCAAGTGGCCACGCGCCATAACGCGCACAACCCAGCGCGAGCAGGTGCGTACAATGGGGGACCGGCCGGTGCTCCGCCGGAGGAGCGTTACTATGGAGGTAACACCACATGGCGACCGTGATAGGACTGGCTGGCAAAATGGTGGGCCACAGGCCAAGGCAAAAACCCTAAAGTGTGGTAAAATCCAAACCAAAATTTTTATAAAAACTTAAAACAAAGAAAAAAACATGTTAAAAATTCCAAAAAAAAATATAAAAACTTAAAAATACACAAAAACAATATATAAAAACTTAGGAATCCAAAACAAAATGTTAATCTATATACATATATAAAACAGGATATGTGTATGTATTTAACGTATGGACTCCAAAACGGTTGGGCCGATTTTGATCAAATTTTCAGAATATTCAGGCGGGTGACACTGTGAAGTCTGATTTTTGATTTTCGGTCTGCGGGCGGAGGGGCGTGGCAAAATCCAATTTTTATATTGCACCACCAATCTACATACATATATATATAAAATAAAAAAAATGTTTATGTATGTATGTCCTTTATAGGCGTCAAAAGTACCAAACCGATTTTAATAAAATTTTTACGGTAAGGGCATATAATCACTGGGCGTGTCATAGAGCGGTGGCGCTGGAGTCGATATATTTCTAAAATCCGTATTTACAGACCGATTTGGTTGATTTTTTTTTTGTTGTGGTAAAAGATGAAAAAAGAAAAGGTTTGTATGATAAAAAAGTGGAGCAATGACTAACGATTTTAAAGAAATTTTAATGTGGAAGATACAAAACACAAAGTGGGTCAAATTGACATGCGACAATCTGTTATTTGTTTTGTTTCATCATTTTAAGATGGTGGTGGTGCGCCATGCGCAAATACTTCAAATTAAATAAAAAAAAACCCCCAGAAATTGGAATGAACTACAATTCTTTTTTCACAAAATTATAAAATTTAGAAAAACATGCAAATAACTAAATTACAACAAGTAAGAAAAGCTAAATTCGGGCGAATCCGATTTTTATTTATATACCCTCGCGTATTTTTGTATGGGCCCTTAATTTCATAAAAACCCCGTTTCTTGACATCATATCGCTGCTAGTATTTAACTTTACTCAATTTCTTCCAATAAATACTGAAAAACGGAGTTTTTTGCATTTGTCAAAATTTCCGTTATATGGAAGTTGGGCGTCGTTATGGTCCGACTTCATAAATTATTGAGATACAGATATTTTTTTCTAAGTGGGCGTGGCAACGTTCGTTTTTCAAAATTTCATAAATACCAAATTTCTTAGTTCAAAATCGCTCCAAATACCGAATTTCACTTAATTTGTTTTAATAGATACCGAAAAAATGAAGATTTTGCATTTTCCAAAACTTCCGTTATATGGGAGGTGGGCGTGGTTATGATCCGATTTCAAAATTTTCTACAATAATATTAGCGATATCAAGGAAAATATGTCCACCAAATTTTGTGACGATAACTCAGACTGTTATTGAGATACAGACAATTTTTCCTAAGTGGGCGTGGCAATGCCCATTTTTCAAAATTTCATAAATACCTAATTTATTAGTTCAAAATCGCGCCAAATACTAAATTTCACTCAATTTGCTGTAATAGATACCGAAAAAACGCATTTTTCAAAAACTTCCGTTATATGGGAGGTGGGCGGGGTTATTGACCGATCTTGACCATTTGCAATACCAACCTACCCTGTCCAAAGAGCAATCTATGTCCCGAATTTCATTGAGATATCTCAATTTTTACTCAAGTTATTGTAACTACGGACAGACAGTCAGGGCTAAATAGATTCCTCTTTTCATTCTGATCAATTTAGTATATTCATACATACATATATGTCTATATCTATCTCGATAATTTTTTGCTGTTACAAACAACCGTTATGCGAACAAAGTGATAATACCCTTGTGTGCAAGTACGCTCGGGTATAAAAACAAGGGCGAGTAACTGAAATTACAAATTTATTTTTGCAGTATATGAATATACATACATATGTACATAAGTATGTTAATATTTTTCGTGACGTCATTGACTCACCCTAGCCTGTAAGTAACGTGATTGATTGAACCCTAGCTTGTAAGTGACGTGATTGACTACACCCAGTATATATACGTATATTAATGAATTGAATTTGCTTTTGCAGTGATTTAGTCACTATTAATTTCTTAAACATTTTCTTTAACAACTTATAATATGTAGTTTCATAAACACATTTTGATATTTTTCTCATTACATGTTGATACTTTTGAAACTACATTTTAATACTATTATAACCATAATTTGATACTCAACATACAAACAACACAATTTCATATAAATTGCATGTAAAAACAATACCTGTTGCATGATAAAACCCTATCTTGCATGCCAATTTCAGCCGAAGACCTACTGATGGAATACCTCACATAAGTACATTATTTTCATACAACTATACCTTTTTCTACTTTTAATATTGAATGGTGAACGATAGCCTATTGTTTTTGAATTCTAACTTTTACTACTCTGAGAATACCCGGTTATGAGCGAACTCTAAATCCGATTTAAACAATACCAAGCAGACTTAACGAAAATCACAAAAATAATTTTGAATAATCAACCACTTTCAACAAACGCTAATAAGCTGGAAGTTTATAAATAGTCGCTTATTACAGCTTATAATAATACTTTACTACTGGCTATTGGCAACGGTTCGGCTGATATTTGTAATCTCATGGAAATTCAAGGTATGTTAGAGCGTTGTAAGGAACAGTTACTTACTTACTTAATTAATTAGCGCATCAACCGCCTAAGCGATTTTGGCCGAGGTCAACAAAGCACGCCAGCTGTCCCTATCTTTGCTAACTGGCGCCAATACGAAATCCCAAGTATAGCCAAGTCTTTCTTCACTTGGTCTTTCCAACGCAAAGGAGGTCTTCCTTTTCCTCTGCTACCACCGCCGGGTACCGCGTCATAAACCTACAGGGCTGGATCTATTTCATCCATTCGTACGCCGTGACCTAGCCAGCGGAGCCGCTGGTTCTTAATCCATAGTGCAGCGGATTGTACAGCTCATCGTTCCATCGTGCGCGGTATTCGCCGACGCAAAGCCGCAAAGGTCCATAAATCTTTCGAAGAATCTTCCTCTCGAACACTCCAAGAGCCCTCTCATCTGATGCGGTCATCGTCCATGCTTCTGCGCCATACAAAAGGATGGGCATGATGAGAGGCTTATAGAGTATGGTTTTTGTACGTCGAGAGAGGACTTTACTGTGCAATTGCCTACTAAGTCCGAAGTAACACTTTTTGGCAAGAGAGATTCTGCGTTGGATTTCAAGGCTGACACTGTTATTGGTGTTAATGCTGGTTCCTAAGTAAACGAAGTTCTCTACTTTTTCAAAGTTATAGCTGTCAACAGTGATGTTAGATCCCAGTCGTGAATGCGCCGAATGTCTATTTGATGACAGTAGATACTTCGTCTTGCCCTCGTTCACCTCCAGACCCATTCGCTTCGCTTCTCTATCCAGTTTGGAGAAGGCATAACTAACTGCGCGGTTGTTAAGGCCGATGATGTCAATGTCATCGGCGTACGCCAGCAATTGCACACTCTTATAAAAGATGGTGCCTGACCGATTTATATCTGCGGCTCGAATTATCTTCTCCAGGATCAGGTTAAAGAAATCGCACGACAAAGAGTCACCCTGTCTGAAACCTCGTTTGGTATCAAACGGCTCGGAGAGGTCCTTCCCAATTCTGATGGAGCTGGTGGCGTTGCTCAACGTAATTTTACATAGCCGTATACGTTTTGCCGGGATACCAAATTCAGACATTGCGGCATACATGAAACTTCTTGTCGTGCTGTCGAAGGCGGCTTTAAAGTCGACAAAAAGATGGTGTGTGTCGATTCTTCTTTCTCGGTGTTTTCCAAGATCTGGCGTATTGTGAATATCTGGTCGGTGGTAGATTTACCAGGTCTAAAGCCACACTGAAAAGGTCCTATCAGTTCATTGACGGTGGGCTTAAGTCTTTCTGTTCTTCAGCCGTGCTATCGCTTTCCGAATTTCGTCATAGTCGGGTAATGGTAATCGCGTCCATCATCATTGGTTGGGGCTTCGGGTTCAACATCTTCTCCAGGGTTTTTGCAGTTGCTTCCATTAAACAGTGTGGAGAAGTGCTCCCTCCATAATTTAAGTATGCTATGGACATCAGTCACCAGGTCGCCGTTTACATTCTTACAGGAATTTGCCCCGGTCTTAAAGTACGACAGTACTATACGGCGAAGTCTCTCTGCCACCACAAATCCGACACCGAATTTGTGCTCCTTTAAATGGCAGCTGTAGAAGATGACGCAAGGGCCTATAACTTTTTTCCCTTGCCCCGTCCATCGCATCTCTTGGATAGCTGTGATGTCAGCCTTTGCTCTGCTGATGACATCAACCAGCCGGGCAGAGGCACCTTCCCAATTAAGGGTCCGGACATTCCAGGTGCATGCCCTCAAATCATTGTCCTTTAAACGTTTGCTATGGTCGTCATCAAAAAACGCAGTCTCATCCGAGGCTTTGTTTTCTTTTTTATTGGAAGTTGTTTTTTACGTGGCGGGTTCCAAGCCCTGCGCACAACCCATTGCTGGGGGTGAAAATTTTTAGTTCGTTTATATAGCAAGCCGCTTGCTCCAAGACAGACGCCCGCTTGCAGCCGCACCTCCTGGTGAACAGACGCTGCGGCCTATAGTGGACCCTTAAACCGAATATGTCGGAGTGGCTTTACTAAAGCTCCCTCTATTAGCCGTGACCCAAGTCTCCACACGGGTTGGTTACCGTATCTCGCACATGGGTTGCTCACGTTGCCCAGGGTGCACGAACGTGGACGTTAGAGTAGGGATTGAGTACAGAGTTAGAGATGCACCTAACTTCATACTCAGAAGCACCACTGCACCCAATTTCACCCCTGCACCCCATTGCAGTTAACCAAGTGTTTTTCGAGACTGAATTGTCACGTTAGGATCCCAACTAGCAGATTAACGCTTATCTGCCAAACCGACCTGGCTGATTCGGAATCAGAAGAAGAATTTAGTGACGCCAAGTCAGACGCATCGGTACAGTTTAGTCCCAAAAGAAGAGTTTCATTACCTTCCGTAAAAGATTTGTTAACAGTATCCAAGGCTCATCCATCATCTATCAGTTCACCAGACATTCCAACATTTTTTCAATATTCTACAAACATGGCTACCCCAGAACAGTCATGGTGCCTCAATCATTAGGGAAAACTACAGCGGCGATCCGCTAGCACTTGAATCATTTATAGACAAAATT
Organism: Philophylla caesio; assembly: GCA_963971545.1. NCBI lineage: Eukaryota > Metazoa > Arthropoda > Insecta > Diptera > Tephritidae > Philophylla > Philophylla caesio. The sequence continues at coordinate 39,250,782 of OZ020606.1, read as the reverse complement.
AATTTAATTTAAGATTTATCTGATGAAAATTTAAAAACCACTTTTATTGCATTTTTGAAGTCAAAGTTAGAAGGCAAGGAGCGCGAAGCAATCCCAACCGAAGTAATTTCCGTTGGTCAGATTAAAGATGCATTTCGAAACGGAATAAAACTGGACAACTCGAAAGTTGTCGCCGGTAAAATGGCATCTTTAAACGTTTTAAATAATAATTATACGGAATTTGAAGGAAGGTATGACACAAGCCAAAGCCCATGAAATGGCGGTCGAATAAACAGTAAACGTCTGCAGGTTAAACTCCCGTTTAGACCTGGTTAAGTCAATTTTGACATCGACTACCTTCAGTGATTCAAAGGATGTAGTAGCGAAAATGATAGTTGTACATAACACCCAAGTTAAAGAGAGGCAAGAGCTAGCGTTTCGATCGCAAGTAAATAGGTTAAGAAGTTTTCGAGGACACAACTTTAATAGATACAATAATAACATCAGATTTAATAACGGTAACCTTAGTAGGTACAACAACAGCAACGGCAATAGCTTTAGGTACAATAATATACCTGAGGTTAGGTATAACAACAACGGCAACAACAACAGGTACAACGGTAACAACAATAGGTACAACAACAACGGTACTAGGGGTAATGGAAACAGTTATATTAATAATCGCAATCTGTCTGCAAATAATAGAAATAATAATAACGGACAGAACAGAAATATTAGTAACAACGCAAACGTACGGACTTTAAACGCGAATGCATACACTGAGGGAACACGAGATAAACTATTAACTGGACTTTATTTATTATTCCGATTATTAATTAAATTGTAGTGATTCCATTAAACAATGTACTTTTCTAGTAGATTCTCAGGCAGAAATTTTCCTTATAAAATTTTCAAGGTTGCATTTAGGAAGGTCTTATAAAGGGGAAAATATGTTATCCCTTTTCGCGCAAAGGTAGTAGAAAAGTTGGTAACTTGTAGCGAAATGCGGTACATAGAATGAAACATATTTGCAGAAATTTGATATTTCAATTTGATATAATATAACCGAATATTCAATCACTCATGTATGTATATACATAGCATCTTAATACAAAAAACTATATAAACAAAAAACGCAAGTGTGATTTAGAAGCAAATATCTTTTACACATATTGTTAACAAAAACAATGTGATTTCAACCTTTTAAAGTTTTTACATGCAGAAAAAAGAACTATCACATTTGGAAAAATTTTGATAATAAATTTAATTCAATATCAATTTTAGCAACCAAAATAAGAGGTATCTATTAAAAGCCTAGTAACCAGGATTGAATACATATTTCATTACAATTTCAAACTTTTTTAAAAATTACCTTTTTTGTAGATTCTAAAATTGTAAGATTCAAGTCACTAAAAATGTAACCTTAGTTGTAGGAAACACATTTATTTTTATATGGAAAACACCACACAATACCTTCGTCAAAAAATTTACGGAATTTTTATTGATATATGTACATCTGTTAGAAATAAAGCAAAGACGTTAGTCAAAACTGGTCAAAATACTAATAAATGTTCTTCTATTCGATATTTTAACTGTATAATTTTATGGTTGTTAATATGTATATATATAAATTATTTTTTTTTTAATTTTATGTTATTTATATAAAATATAAATATACAGTAAAAATTTAAAAAACATAAAATGCTTTCTTTGAAAAATATATCAAACAAAATGATCTGACCTGACCGGGAATCGAACCAACGACCAATCAATTTCATACATGCAAAGAAAAAAAATTTCAATTCCTTTTCGCTGCTAGATAAGCAAGGCTACTGGAAAGAAACGAGAATGCCGTCAATTCGATCATTTAATGTAGGGCATGCTTAAATAATTTAAAAACTACAAAAAGGCAACAGTGTTGCCTGCCAAGCCATTTCACAAGAAAAGTACTAATTTCCACGTGTTTGATAACATTTTTTTTAATTAAAAGAAAGCAACACAGGCTACCTTAAGGCAGCGTGCATGAGTGAGACAACTGCCTAATTATCCAACCTTGTATAATTGAATCATGGATTGCCCCTTGCGCACAAGGCGCTGTGTTGTTAACTCTTCAAAAATGCGTGAAAATTGGAGAAAAAAACAAAATTTATAGAACAAAAATTTCGATGCCATCGCTGCTGCATTTATTGTTGTTTACTTTTTACAAATTGGCTGACTTTTCGTTTTCTGAATGTGAGAATTTGTGTAAGTTTTTCAATTAATTGATTTTATTCGAAGATATAAATAATTACTGATATATATTACATCTCATTTGCAGTGTACTTCATCTCAGCGTTCTTGTTTCCCTACCAGCATACACACAGGCGTAAGTTGAATTAAAAAAATTGGTTAATAAACGAATATTTAAAAAGTGAATATTTGTGCTTGCAGGTTTTTGCAACGATTTTTACTTCGGCTTTTCAAGTGCAGCGTTCTTCCTGAGATTAAATAGCGACACCCGTTTGGTAGTGGGCAACGTACCAGCATATACAAACGCGTAAGTTGAATAAAAAAATTGGTTAATAAACGAATATTTAAAAAGTGAATATTTGTGCTTGCAGGTTTTTGCAACGATTATTACTTCATACTTTATTAAGAAGAAAACAATATTATTACTTCGGCTTTTCAAGGACAGCCGCAACCGTTCTGTCGTTTATGTATTCATAAAATTAGTTTTTGTAAATTTATTAATACATTTAGTTATTAGGTAAACAATAAAGTAAATAGAAAACAAAAACAGATACTCTTTTAAATTTAGTTTTACACGCCAAAAAATGCTGCGGTTGGTTTGAGCTTTGAGTGCAATATTTAAACATGTTTATATACCTGGTAGGTAGGAAAACTAATTTAGATTTTTTACGAATATAGTAAATCAATGTGACATGTGGTAAGCCAAAGTTGATCATCATTTTCTAGTGCGCTATTGTTATTTAGAGCATACGTGGTTTTCAAATCCATCTATAAGATTTCGGAAGAGCATCTCACTGTGCACCAAGCTGGTCGGCAGAAGGTGATTATTTTCGAACAGCACTGCGAGCGCAATTAGAAGGTGTTATGCAATTGGACATGATGTTTACAATGCAATTGAAACAGCCGAGTTCATATCGATAATAAACGACTGGTTCGACATTTGTAATAGCTAATTCACGAGCTTTCAACTCGTGCCAACAAAAAAGCCTTTCGGGATGGACTTGCTGCTCCAACTACCATTTTTGGAAAGAATGGACGCATACAAGAGTCCATGAACATGAGCGCTTTTGGTAGAAAATCAATGTTGCCCTTCCAAAGGGGTGTTCTTACAATCAACAATTCGCTCAGGGGTTTGTTTTGGAATGTCCAAGAAAAGTATGACATTAAATACATCTTGAAATACCGTTTAAATCAAGACATTATTGAGCACTTTTTTGGGGCAATGCGCGCGAAAGGATGATAATCCGAGCCCCATGAGTTTCAAATACAGGTTACGGAAGTATTTACTAGGTAATAATGCAATATAAACATAAGCTACTTACAAGAGTTTATATAGCAATATATTTGTAATTAATCATAGAGCGCAACACCGCAAATTTGTTTCTCGTGGTAACGAAGAAACTGATGAAAGTGAGTGCCTTCGTCTCAATGACACATCAGTGGAGAGCTAAAATCCCTTTCTTACTGATGATGAAGTCATATCGGAGGAATTTACATTTGCTGAAATGACATTTCCAATCGAGCTGCAGCAAAAAGAAGATTTAGATAGCTTGCATGAGGATGCGCTCGAGTATATTGCGGGCATCATTGTCAGAAATCTGGGATTAAAGGAACATGTTTCCAATGAGCCTACCTTCACATGGGTGGATGAAGTTTCCTAAGGCGGCTTAACAAAGACAAGCAGCGACGTTTTAAATACTATTAAGCGATTAGAAGTACTATTTAAAATTTTTAACGGTACCACGGTTCGGAACTCTGACAGGTACTTGGAAAAACTATTTGCGTATTCAGAGAACGTACGTATTACTGCCAGCTCAGAAGTAAAGAGTACGGTCAGCTTCATAAGTCTACAAGCAGCCAACATAAAAAAGGCTGTTAAAAAAATTTTTAATAACAATTTATTTATTGAATTAAAATTATTTAATACGTATTGTAAAGTACTTAAGGTACACTAAATTTATTTGCACGCGCTCGCCATACAGACGAATAACGGCGTTTTTTACTTTGCGGCGTAACAATATAACTTAGCACGATGCAGTTATATCGATCATTCTTAATTACTTAGTATATTATATAAGTGTTCAAAAGTCTATATACATATATGCGCTAAACATATGAAGATAGCTTTGCCAGCTTCGAAAGTTCACCGTTACTGCTTATTCTTACTGTAAACGAATAATCCTTTTTATAAATAGGTATATGTGCAAAATGTTAAACGAATAATTCATTATTTTAAATACACCGTTAACACGATATTCTTTAATTTTATATTTTAACCTCAGTCAAAAGGTTTTTCATTGAATTTTTCCAGCTGTATGGCCTTTACATGTTTATTTAAATACTTAATTCTTAAGTGTATCCTACACCTGAAAAATAGTTTTTTGACTTCCTTAAACAAAGATACATCTTTACTTTTTTCGTGAAGATATTTACTTAAAATTTAGCTTGTGCTTAAATCATTTCCATTCACTGATATAAAACGGTTTTCCAAACATTTAATTATATGCCATAACTGTGAATTTGGCTTTTTTACCCCCGTGTCGCCGAGCACTAAATATCTTAGTGTGCGTCTTTGTTCTGTACTACAGATCGAGGGACCTACAGTGTTATGCCGACTCGGAACGGCAGATGTCTTTTAAGTACCATGGCACAAATACACTTGGAGTTTTTCCATAATCTGCCACAGCTTGATCGCTACCTAAACACTATTTTTCTAAAATTTTAGATTTTATTTGACCCTTCAGAAATTCAAAATCCGATACTCAGAGGAATAGCGAATTATAGCACGCCTTAATTAACACTTGACCACACTATATGAATATGTACATATGTATATGTACTGTCGATCACCTTTTAAGGCGGAGTTTTTTACAATACCCCATTGTCTCCTTTTCCACGGTTTTGCTTTTTTAAAGAAGATTTTTTATCACATATTATTCTGCAATCCCCCATGGCTTTTTAACGCGGTTTTTCCCTTTTGTTTTATTTTTAACGCATTTTACAAGCGCTATTGATGAGTGTTAATCGAAATTTCGTCGAGATTTTTAAAATGCTATGGAGTGTTACCGGAATTTATTTAACGACAGACAGATAGTGAAACTTATTAACTGATTATTTTACGCCTTTGCAAAACTCTTACGTTACTTTTGTAATCAAAGTAAGCTGTTCTGGGGCACTTTTCTTCTGGGCACTGTATAACGAGGAAATTGGTTGCCGTTTTTGCCTTTAAAATTGCGCACAATGCCAATTTTTCGTTATATATAAAATTAGTTGTTGAATTTTTTTCAAGCTTTGTACTCGTATGTATGTATACTAGGGTGACAGTTAATTTCGAAAGTGATATTTTCTTTGGTCTCAGTATTTTTTTGTGTGTAGTTTTATTTAAAAAAAATTCTAGTAAAAATTCAAGGTCGTAGGAAGAGGATTAGGGGGCGCGTCGGCCCCCCAAAGTTACACAAAATACGTTTTTTCACGCAAATTCTTACTTTGACTTGAAGATGTTCATTAATATGTCTACAATAACATCTGTCAATAACATTTTTGTCTAATGTTTATATTTATTGAAAAAAACTTAAATATAGGAGAAAAAGTACGCCTCAATGTCGATTTATTATACTTAAATAAAATTACTTATATGATTCAAATTTTGGATTTTGTTCAGATTTATTTAATTAAAGATTCATATAGAAAATTCCTTATGATTTACGTAAGAGTAGCTTCAACAATTATATACAGTAAAACCTCGCTAGTCCGAACTTCAGACTTTTTTTGTTTACTTTTGTTTTCAAGTGTAAGAATTGTCTTTAAAAGTTTGCTTCAAATTTTTTTTGCCTGTATGCTGAAGCGATCTATAATATTGACAATTGTGACCGAGAATATTCCCGTTACAACCTCAACAATATTATTCTCAATGCTTGCGTAAGCTACCGACAAAAAATTAGCACCAATGTTTCTCGGAAAATAGATTCTTATTTTACAGTTATATGCAGCAGCCGCAAACATTTTTTAATAGCATTAAATTTGCAAAAAAATCATTCGAAGTGAATATTTGAATGTGAAAAGTCGAAAATGTCTGCTAGAAATTTACGTGAACGCATATATTTAATTGGTTATTGTACCAACTCATTAACGGGAAGTAAACTACCCTCCAATATAGAAGTGTTGAAAGTTTTGTTTTTCAATTTACGTGTAGTAAAAAAAAATTTACGGGAAAGTTCAGATTTAGTTGTAAAAGAACTATTCGTGTTCTGGGAAAAAGCCCGCATTCCGGTCAAGGATAAACAACACTGCATTACAAATGTAGAGAAATTGTATAAAGAATGGCAAAGCTTTCAAAAAGATTCAAAGAAGACTTCTAATTTCCATAAGAGCAAAGTAAACACGTGGAAAGAAAAATTGGATATGCTTTTTGACGTGGCGCATGCAAGTGCATTAAAAATAATGTCGAATCAAGAAGATATTGATTTCTTGATAAGTCAACGAAAAACGGGGCGCCCAGGCTTTATGTATGGTATCGATTACGAAGAAGTACGCCGAGAGTGCCGACTTGAAGAACGCAACAACAATTTATTACAACAAGTGGAGCGGAATAATCGTGAAATTGCATTAATTGGTTCGTTGTATGTTATTGTTTATTTTTTATTTTCTTTAAATTAAGTCGTTTTTATTAGATGAAACTGCAGAGTTGCTGTCATCTGAATCTTCAGAGAATGATAACAGTTTTCCAGATATGGAATGTGACCCACGTTGTAGTCAACCTCCAGCCAAAAAATGTAGGGGAACAAATAAAATACTAACACCAAAACTGGCGGCCGCACTCGATGTCTGTAAAATCAGTGACAGACATGCGGTTCATCTAATAAGCGCAGTCGTTTAAGCTCTGGGTAATAATGTTGAAGATTATATTTTAAACCGAACGTCTGTACACCAGGAAAGGGAACAAATCCGTGAAGAAAGAATTTCAGCATTAAAAAATAAATTAAAATTAAATGAGCTCGACGCTATCTGCCTTCATGTGGATGGTAAACTTTTGCCGGCGCTGACGGGAAATGATAAAGTTGATAGGTTGCCTATAATAATATCGAGCGGTAAAGTTGAACAGCTTCTTGAAATACCTGCACTTGATTCCGGTACTGGAAAAGAACAGGCATCCGCTGTATGCGATGCTATTTATGAATATGGTCTGCAAAATCACATCAAAGCTTTAGTGTTTGATACAACAGCGGTCAATACTGGGCGTTTCAATGGTACCTGTACGTTAATTGAAAATAATTTACAAAGACAACTTTTATGGTTACCATGCCGTCATCATATATACGAGATTGTTTTAAGATGCGTTTTCGAAGAAAAAATAAGCTGTTATGGAAGTCCAAACGTTAAAATGTTTGAGAAATTTAAAAATGCTTGGGCTAAGATTGATGCTAAAAACTATGAGTATGGCATCAACGATCCAACTGTCAAGACGTACATGAAAGAGTCTGCTGTTCGCATTATCGGTGCAGTAAATAATAACTTGGAAGAAAAACAACCCAGGGAAGACTATAAAGAATTCTTGGAACTCACTTTGCTCTTCCTCGGTCAAAAACCAGAAAAGACACATCCAAACAGCCTAATGTTTCGATCGCCAGGAGCTGTTCACCATGCAAGGTGGATGGCAAAAGCGATTTACTGTCTAAAAATATTTTTATTCCGTAACGAGTTCCAGCTTTCAGCAACTGAATTAAATGGGCTTCGTCAAATTTGTGTTTTTATTGCTGAAGTCTATGTCGAAGCGTGGTTTTCTGCTCCTTTGGCCATTAAAGCGCCATATCAAGATTTTTTATTTTTACAAAAACTTGAAAACTTCAAAAAAATTGATGCTGCTATATCTTATGTTGCTCTTAAAAAGTTCAGGAACCACTTGTGGTATTTAAGCCCTGAGGCGGTTGGTCTTGCATTTTTTGACAGCAACGTATCCCTTTTTTCAAAACAAAAAATGGTGGCGGCTTTGGAAAATGATTTTGAACAAGAGCAAAACACAAAGCGAGCTACAATAAATGATAGAGAAATCGTTGAAATATTCCATGACGGAATTGAGCAGTTCGTCTCTGCCGAAACAAAAGCATTATTTGAAAGATTTCAAATAAATACTGATTTTTTTAAATTAAACCCAGACAAATGGGAGCAGGACCAATCTTATTGTAAAGCGGCTGAACTGATGAAAAAATTAAATGTTACAAATGACACTGCCGAAAGGGGGGTTAAATTGATGGAAGAGTATAATAAACTATTTACCAAAAAAGAACGCCAAAAACAATTTGTTTTAAAAATTGTTAGCGATTACCGCCATCGGTTTCCGGACTGTAATAAAAAGACATTGTCTCAAGTGCTTTAAACAATATTAATAAAAAGAGAAATCATATATGTACATTAGGGTGACAATTAAATGTATGGAGTAGTTTTTTTTTCTTTATTGTTTTGGTCTCAGTATTTTTTTGTGTGTAGTTTTATTTAAAAAAAATTCTAGTCAAATTTCAAGGTCGTAGGAAGAGGATTAGGGGGCGCGTCGGCCCCCCAAAGTTACACAAAATACGTTTTTTCACGCAAATTCTTGCTTTGACTGCTTGTAACTTTCTCTGTGTTTTTTTTTTTAAACATTACTGGCGAAAGATGTTCATTAATATGACTACAATAACATCTGTCAATAACATTTTTGTCTAATGTTAATATTTAATGAAAAAAACTTAAATATAGGAGAAAAAGTACGCCTCAATGTCGATTTATTATACTTAAATAAAACTACTTATGTACATTAGGGTGACAGTTAATTTCGAAAGTGATATTTTCTTTGGTCTCAGTATTTTTTTGTGTGTAGTTTTATTTAAAAAAAATTCTAGTAAAAATTCAAGGTCGTAGGAAGAGGATTAGGGGGCGCGTCGGCCCCCCAAAGTTACACAAAATACGTTTTTTCACGCAAATTCTTACTTTGACTTGAAGATGTTCATTAATATGTCTACAATAACATCTGTCAATAACATTTTTGTCTAATGTTTATATTTATTGAAAAAAACTTAAATATAGGAGAAAAAGTACGCCTCAATGTCGATTTATTATACTTAAATAAAATTACTTATATGATTCAAATTTTGGATTTTGTTCAGATTTATTTAATTAAAGATTCATATAGAAAATTCCTTATGATTTACGTAAGAGTAGCTTCAACAATTATATACAGTAAGACCTCGCTAGTCCGAACTTCAGACTTTTTTTGTTTACTTTTGTTTTCAAGTGTAAGAATTGTCTTTAAAAGTTTGCTTCAAATTTTTTTTGCCTGTATGCTGAAGCGATCTATAATATTGACAATTGTGACCGAGAATATTCCCGTTACAACCTCAACAATATTATTCTCAATGCTTGCGTAAGCTACCGACAAAAAATTAGCACCAATGTTTCTCGGAAAATAGATTCTTATTTTACAGTTATATGCAGCAGCCGCAAACATTTTTTAATAGCATTAAATTTGCAAAAAAATCATTCGAAGTGAATATTTGAATGTGAAAAGTCGAAAATGTCTGCTAGAAATTTACGTGAACGCATATATTTAATTGGTTATTGTACCAACTCATTAACGGGAAGTAAACTACCCTCCAATATAGAAGTGTTGAAAGTTTTGTTTTTCAATTTACGTGTAGTAAAAAAAAATTTACGGGAAAGTTCAGATTTAGTTGTAAAAGAACTATTCGTGTTCTGGGAAAAAGCCCGCATTCCGGTCAAGGATAAACAACACTGCATTACAAATGTAGAGAAATTGTATAAAGAATGGCAAAGCTTTCAAAAAGATTCAAAGAAGACTTCTAATTTCCATAAGAGCAAAGTAAACACGTGGAAAGAAAAATTGGATATGCTTTTTGACGTGGCGCATGCAAGTGCATTAAAAATAATGTCGAATCAAGAAGATATTGATTTCTTGATAAGTCAACGAAAAACGGGGCGCCCAGGCTTTATGTATGGTATCGATTACGAAGAAGTACGCCGAGAGTGCCGACTTGAAGAACGCAACAACAATTTATTACAACAAGTGGAGCGGAATAATCGTGAAATTGCATTAATTGGTTCGTTGTATGTTATTGTTTATTTTTTATTTTCTTTAAATTAAGTCGTTTTTATTAGATGAAACTGCAGAGTTGCTGTCATCTGAATCTTCAGAGAATGATAACAGTTTTCCAGATATGGAATGTGACCCACGTTGTAGTCAACCTCCAGCCAAAAAATGTAGGGGAACAAATAAAATACTAACACCAAAACTGGCGGCCGCACTCGATGTCTGTAAAATCAGTGACAGACATGCGGTTCATCTAATAAGCGCAGTCGTTTAAGCTCTGGGTAATAATGTTGAAGATTATATTTTAAACCGAACGTCTGTACACCAGGAAAGGGAACAAATCCGTGAAGAAAGAATTTCAGCATTAAAAAATAAATTAAAATTAAATGAGCTCGACGCTATCTGCCTTCATGTGGATGGTAAACTTTTGCCGGCGCTGACGGGAAATGATAAAGTTGATAGGTTGCCTATAATAATATCGAGCGGTAAAGTTGAACAGCTTCTTGAAATACCTGCACTTGATTCCGGTACTGGAAAAGAACAGGCATCCGCTGTATGCGATGCTATTTATGAATATGGTCTGCAAAATCACATCAAAGCTTTAGTGTTTGATACAACAGCGGTCAATACTGGGCGTTTCAATGGTACCTGTACGTTAATTGAAAATAATTTACAAAGACAACTTTTATGGTTACCATGCCGTCATCATATATACGAGATTGTTTTAAGATGCGTTTTCGAAGAAAAAATAAGCTGTTATGGAAGTCCAAACGTTAAAATGTTTGAGAAATTTAAAAATGCTTGGGCTAAGATTGATGCTAAAAACTATGAGTATGGCATCAACGATCCAACTGTCAAGACGTACATGAAAGAGTCTGCTGTTCGCATTATCGGTGCAGTAAATAATAACTTGGAAGAAAAACAACCCAGGGAAGACTATAAAGAATTCTTGGAACTCACTTTGCTCTTCCTCGGTCAAAAACCAGAAAAGACACATCCAAACAGCCTAATGTTTCGATCGCCAGGAGCTGTTCACCATGCAAGGTGGATGGCAAAAGCGATTTACTGTCTAAAAATATTTTTATTCCGTAACGAGTTCCAGCTTTCAGCAACTGAATTAAATGGGCTTCGTCAAATTTGTGTTTTTATTGCTGAAGTCTATGTCGAAGCGTGGTTTTCTGCTCCTTTGGCCATTAAAGCGCCATATCAAGATTTTTTATTTTTACAAAAACTTGAAAACTTCAAAAAAATTGATGCTGCTATATCTTATGTTGCTCTTAAAAAGTTCAGGAACCACTTGTGGTATTTAAGCCCTGAGGCGGTTGGTCTTGCATTTTTTGACAGCAACGTATCCCTTTTTTCAAAACAAAAAATGGTGGCGGCTTTGGAAAATGATTTTGAACAAGAGCAAAACACAAAGCGAGCTACAATAAATGATAGAGAAATCGTTGAAATATTCCATGACGGAATTGAGCAGTTCGTCTCTGCCGAAACAAAAGCATTATTTGAAAGATTTCAAATAAATACTGATTTTTTTAAATTAAACCCAGACAAATGGGAGCAGGACCAATCTTATTGTAAAGCGGCTGAACTGATGAAAAAATTAAATGTTACAAATGACACTGCCGAAAGGGGGGTTAAATTGATGGAAGAGTATAATAAACTATTTACCAAAAAAGAACGCCAAAAACAATTTGTTTTAAAAATTGTTAGCGATTACCGCCATCGGTTTCCGGACTGTAATAAAAAGACATTGTCTCAAGTGCTTTAAACAATATTAATAAAAAGAGAAATCATATATGTACATAAGTAGTTTTATTTAAGTATAATAAATCGACATTGAGGCGTACTTTTTCTCCTATATTTAAGTTTTTTTCATTAAATATTAACATTAGACAAAAATGTTATTGACAGATGTTATTGTAGTCATATTAATGAACATCTTTCGCCAGTAATGTTTAAAAAAAAAAACACAGAGAAAGTTACAAGCAGTCAAAGCAAGAATTTGCGTGAAAAAACGTATTTTGTGTAACTTTGGGGGGCCGACGCGCCCCCTAATCCTCTTCCTACGACCTTGAAATTTGACTAGAATTTTTTTTAAATAAAACTACACACAAAAAAATACTGAGACCAAAACAATAAAGAAAAAAAAACTACTCCATACATTTAATTGTCACCCTAATGTATACATCTATGTATGTAAAGGGCGTTTTTTAGACATGCCGTTTTTAAGAATAAATAAAATGCATATAATTTAATGCTAGTGCCAAGAATTTAGCTTTATTATAAAGATAAGGGTTTGCCATTATGTTTTAAAAATGATTTGGGACAAGTGACCGCCGCGACTGGCTCGAATAAATTCCAGTCGAGAGGCCCAATTTTCGACCACTTTTTGCAGCGATTGGGACCGTTATTCTCTTCCAAGGCCTCAATCGCCTCAGGCTTATCTGCTTAGACAAGCGACTTCACATAACCCCACAACAAATAGTCCAGGGGTGTTAAATCGCATACAAGTTTTCTTAAATAAATTGATTGTTTCGTTGGCTGTATGGCATGCAGGGCCGTCTTGTTGGAACCAAAGGTCGTCCACATCAGCATCCTTCATCATGGCTCTATAGTGATCCCCATTGACTGTAACATTATGGCCGTTTAATTTTTGTATATATGTATACATGATTCTATTATAAAAGGTTAGGTAAATAATGACATTCGAATTTTGACACTCCCTTATAAAGGGTTGTTTTACGAAGTATGGAAAACGGGTAAGATTTTGTTACCCTTTCTTAACAAGTAAATAATAAGTAGTAAAATGTTAGTGATTTTTTAAATTAAAAATTTCGAAGATATTTCATTTAAATTAAGAAATACAATAGCTACGCTTACAAAATTTAAATAATTATGCACTTCTTGGTAGATATTTTTTTTTTAAATGTTTACCTAGCAAATAAATTTTCAATATATTCGTCCAAAAAACTAAACGATTTTATGTTATAAGGAAAATATAAGTTATTTATATAGTTTATTCCTTTTATTTATATACCATTGGTATCAGGGTTAATCTTAATATTGTGATGAACCACTGGACGGTGAAAGCACCAAAAATTTTATTCCGGTAAATAGTAAGTGACTTTATGAAGTTAATGGAGTTGTAGGAAAACCACAATAATTCGAGATTTTAGAAAGAAATCTTTATATATTAAAAGAAAAATAAATCAAACTTCATTACTCAATAATTTCGTTCTTACAAATTCTTGTTTTTGGCAATTGGATGATTATTTTCAATTTATTTAAACCCATTCTTTCTAGAAATAACAAAACTTTCCACGCTGTCAGATCGTTTTTATATGCTCGCGAAAAGCGTTCAATGAAAAAGCCAGGTCATTTATACACATTTACATGAAATATTTACGAGACGGGGTCAATCTTGTAATCAGAATAAATGCTGCCATTAAAATCCGGACTTAAACTTACCGTTTACGTGCACAGAAGAAACAAAAAGTGTTGCTTGTTAGTTTTTGGTATTGAAAAGTTTTGAGGTAACTACTATTATAATTTTTAAGAAGCAACACGGTTTTGAGGCTAAGGGAGCCGTTTGACAGAAAGTGAGGGAGCTAGCTGCTTAGTTACCAAACCTTTAACAATAACCTTTAAACATTTACATGAAATATTTACGAGACGGGGTCAATCTTGTAATCAGAATAAATGCTGCCATTAAAATCCGGACTTAAACTCACCGTTTACGTGCACAGAAGAAACAAAAAGTGTTGCTTGTTAGTTTTTGGTATTGAAAAGTTTTGAGGTAACTACTATTATAATTTTTAAGAAGCAACACGGTTTTGAGGCTAAGGGAGCCGTTTGACAGAAAGTGAGGGAGCTAGCTGCTTAGTTACCAATAATTGAATCATGGGCAAATGTATCCTGATTGTACAACAAACATTTAAAAAAGTAAATATTCTGATTAAATCAAAATGTTACTAAAATAACTTGTGATTTATCATTATATAGTACTAAGAGATCACCATGTCGTATGAGTGATGTTAAATAAAATTTCAAATGGAATTCGGCACGGAAAGGCGTGGTCCTAGGGGCGTGAAATTTTTTGAGGTTCCTTTTCTCATCCAAAGTAAACTTTTAGGGGTATGCGTTATTCTATTTGACAATTTATAAATTTGGGACACCCTAATGTTCATACATATTTTCTATTCCTGCAATTGTGTTCCTAGCATACTTTAAAAAAAAATTATAAAGTTTCTGGTTCTAATTTCTGAAAATGGAAGTGCACTAGAGTTTCAATGGTATTAGAAAACATATTCATACATAAGAATTTATTCCAAAAAACCATTAAAATGCAATAATTTTGCGGGCTTTCTACTTACTATATCTCAAAAATAAAGCATTTAAATACTATTGCATATACCTATGTACATTGAATTGTGGAAAAGTAATAATATCAAAAAAACAACTCGGAAAATATTTAAATATTCAATTTTCAAATTTTCTTTGAGTATTATTTTGATAATTTAATGAAGTCAAATGTCCACTAATATTTATAATATCACATCAATATTATTTAGGTCTTAAATAATAATAATATTGTATAAATAACATCAGTTAAAATAATTTTCTAATCAGTTAAGCATCAGCTTTAATAACAAAGTATTTAGCATAAGCGAAAACAATATGCATGTAGCCGTATTTTGCATGCTTTGTTGTTTTCGTGTACAAACCGTCGCTTGTCTGTTTGCTCATAGATCAATACGATCATGACGATGCATACATGCTCGCTACATTATCCGTCGGACAAATTTGCGTCAGCATACAAAGTTGCATGTATGTAACACACTCGCCGGCGACAAACGCTCGCGACACTCGAGTGTTGTTTGCGAGCCACTCGGGTTACCCGTAACAATATTTTTCTTTGCAAGCAGTAGTTGATTAGCGATCTTAAGTGTGTTTTCTATCATATTTTTTGTATTGTTTTTTTTTACGTGAGATGGCAGATACATAGTGTAAGAGAGTTTTTGAAATGTGATTTTTGTTCCTATAACTTTAATTTTCTATCTAGCAGATTAAGAACTTTGAAATTAAATTAACTCTTATGAAATGTTTATTTTTATTTTAAATTTAACTCCTACTATTTAAAAATTTTTTAAATACTAACCCTACATGTTGGATCTCATGAAATGTTTTTGTTAAATAAATGTATACAATACATATTAATTAAAATTAACTAAGTAGTTTCTTTTATCTGTAAATAATAGGATAAATACTTATGGCGTTTTCTTTTCTACAGAAAATGTTGCCTTAACATTGCCTTCTGCGCACGTACACACAAGAGCGGGGCAATGAAGTGCAACATTTTCTGTAGAAAAGAAATCGCCATTAGTAGATACCCGAGTGCACTCGAGTGTGTACATGCGCAAGTTTGCGCCTTCACATGCACGGCCAATCATGTGAACTACCACACTCGAAAATGTAATGATTTATCCCGCACATGTCAGCTTTATGTTTATGAGTGAGCATGAATGAGCGCACAGCAGCACAGACGGCTGTGCTTGCTTGTATCAAATTTTAGGGATGATGAATATGCACACTCGAGCGCACTCAATGCCGTTCTCTGGTACATATGTATGTGCCTTTGGTGGTGTCTCCCTGCACAACGACCGCAACATTCGTCACATTCGTGCAATTTCCGGACAGGCCGTGAATGCATGAACGATCGATGACTATAAATGTGTACGTCCCTTAAAACATAAGCAGAGAGTACCCATATCGGTCTCTTTTTTCTCTGTAAGTACACATATTTATGATCGCATGAGTGCATGAGTCGAATGAGCACCGCATTCACATTCGTGTCATTCGGCTAACAGAAGAAATTAATGTGTCCATGCAGCCCTCTAATATTTACATACAAAAGTGATTATTTTAGAACCAATTTTATCTCACTTAGGGCCGTTTGCACCATCTCTGGTTAAAATTACCGACGGTTAGCTACAATTCAGCGCTTGCTAATCTGACCGATGGTCTTAACCGGCGCTTTTAGTTCCGATTAAGCGCTTAACCGGAGAGGTGCAAACGGCCTTTACAGTTATTAATTTGCTTATACCAAAGAAAACTTTTGAAAAAAAGCGGAACAAAACAAAAGACAACCGCACGCAAAAACCTTGATAGTATGCACTACTACGATTGCAGCTTTTCGACGTCGAACTCTCGTCGTGGCACTTTATAAGCGTTCTTCAGAGCAGAGAGACGCATGTGGACCTTAGTTGCAACAACGATTGCTCGTTTAAACTTTTTTTTGGAAGAAAGTAATATAAACACATAATCGTATAATATATAGGAAATTTTTTTAGACGTATGGTTCTCAATTGTGGCCGCTGTGGTCGAGTTTGTAGCGGTGCGTGCTATAACTCGATATGCCGGTGAGTTCGAGGTTCGAATCTCAGTCAGGGCAAGCAAAATCTTAATAATAGAAAAAGTTTTTCTAATAGCGGTCACCCCTCGGCAGGCAATGGCAAATCTCCGAGGGTATTACTGCCATTAAAAAGCTTCTCATTAAATACATGTGCCGTTCGGAGTCGGCACAAAACTGTAGGTCTCTCCATTTGTGGACGCACATTACAAATAGTAGGAGAAGCTCGGCCAAACACTGAGCTATATAGTGTACGCGCCAAAATTATATTATATTAAATGGTTTTCAATGAGGCAATATTTTCGGAGTTGGTCTTTTTGACAGCTGTTACTTGATTTATACTCAGTTTGGTTTGCCATTTCTGTCATACGGCCCCAATTGCTGCAAAAAGTGGTCGAAAATTAAGTGGAACTTAAGTCGAAAAGTGGTCGAATTTTTTAGGCGTGTGGTTTTCAATGAGACAATACTTTTTTCGGAGTTGGTCTTTTTGACAGCTGTTACTTTATTTATACTCAGTTTGGTTTGCCAATTCAAGACGCCTTGAAAGAGAATATTCGGCGCATTATTGCTGACATACGGCCCCAATTGCTGCTAAAAGTGGTCGAAAATTGGCCTCTCGGCTGGAATTTATTCGAGCCAGCCACAGCGGTCACTTGCCCGAAAATTTTTTTCGGTGGACACCACATCTCCTCCTCAGATTTCTTATTATTTAATCATATATATGTAGGATGTGCCTTATGTAAATAAGTAAATTAAACTCTAAGCTTTCGTTTTAACTCAAACATTGATATTTTATTGATATTAATATACGATATTGCGGTTTTAGGTTGTTTGTATGTGGCGGTAGTTTAATGACTGACTCTGTGCTCGTTCGTTTGTCTTCTCTTTCGTATTTGTATGTCAGTGTTGCGTGTGTCGTAGGTCAGGGATGTTTTGGTCCAGTAGGCATGGCAGTGCAGTTGGTACGTTGCGTACTAGTAAAGCTGTCCGCTGCGTGTTGTCCGGGCGTCGATTCCCACATATATTCTTCGTCACCACTTTCCCAGGCTTTGAACCAAGGACCTCGGGTTTGCAGAGTCAACATCCTGGGTTTCTATTTTTGTTGAAATGTATCAAACGAATTCATATTTGGTAGCACTAATTCACTGATTACGGCAATAAATAACAAAATACAATTATCACAAAATGTCACTTAATTAAATAATTTGCTTTCATTAAAACTAGGTTTTCAAAAGAAAAATCTGCTAGTCTTTAGCTATCGCAAACAGTAATTTAATATTTTTCAGAGCAGTGAACCACAGTTTTATTTCTTGGCACAAAAACGATTCCAAACTTACATAATTCTTGCATACTTGCGAAGTAGCTGTTAAAACGACTTCTCGAGCTTAACTCTAATCCCATTGCTCCAAATGAAAGGCAAGTAATATCTTTTAAAGTTGAGATCCTTCTCAATTCTCTCACACTCAAACTTATAACTACTAATTTCTCTTTTCGCAGATGGTATTCAAGTGTGTCCGTGGTGGGTGTCAATAAATATTTGTATTCCTCTAAATACTTAATCTCGCTTCACAAAAACTTGTCCTGTTGTTGAATTCCATGTCTGTCGAATAAATTGCCAAGCTTTTCTATGCATTATAAAACCAAAAATAACATCATACATCGAGTTCCATCTGGTTACCTACTTACTTAATTGGCGCGTCAACCGCCTAAGCGATTTTGGCCAAGGTCAACAAAGCACTGGCGCTAATTAGAAATCCCAAGTATAGCCAAGTCTTTTTCCACTTGGTCTTTCCAAAGTAAGGGGAGGTATTCCTTTTCCTCTGCTACCACCAGCGGGTACCGCGTAAAAACCTTCAGGGCTGGAGCTATTTCATCCATTCGAACGACGTGACCTAGCCAGCGGATCCGCTGATTCTTAATCCTTTGTACTATGTTTACGTCGTTGTACAGCTCGCACAGCTCATCGTTCCATCGTACGCTGTATTCGCCGTCGCAAAGACGCAAAGGTCCATACACAATACGCTCAACAGGACCTTATACGCGATGTTAAGGAGACTAATCCAGCGATAACTGGCGCAAGCTGAAGGATCACACTTTTTGTGGATTGGGCAGAGCACACTTAAGTTCCAATCAGCAGGCATGCTTCTTCCGACCGTATTCTAGAAATGAGCTCGTGCTTGCAATTAACCAGCGCCTTTTCACCGTACTTGAATAACTCAGCTGGTAACCCGTCGGCCCCGGGGCTTTGTTGTTCGTCAACCATGCTATCGCTTTCCGAATTTCGTCATAGTCGGGTGATGGTACATCGCGACCATCATCATTGATTGGGGATTCGGGTTCCATCTGGTTACCATGGGAATAATTAGAGATATGACATCAGAAATCTCTGGAAACTGCACTTCTGCCATTGCAAGGAGCATTTCCTTATATCCTCAAACATTACTTTTATTCTTCACCGTAAGTTTGTTAACTTCGTATTAGCATGTTTTATCTGATCTGCTTGTTTATTAGTAATTAACGGAGTTAAACATTTTGTGCAGCTAGAGCTTTTTTTTTATGTGTTCCTTTATGCCTTTGAAGCGATTTGAAAGAAATTTCTGTAGTTTTGGTCGACTCATAACAGGTAAATTCGTTCCTTGGAATACATTTTTGAACAATTATTTTAGAACTGTTGTCAATCACGAGTATTCACGCAATAATACGGTTGTGAAAGCTATCGCTTTTAAGACCACTATGGCTGTTTCATCGGCAAATATTTTGTATACGCCCTAGGATGTTTGAGCCGAAGATGTCTGATGTGAACGTCAAAACATTTTCGTGTCGCACAGTGGTCTAGATTGGCCGAAATGCTGGCCAAAATTGGAACTTCAAGAGTATATGTTTGAAAGCATGTTTTCTTACGTTTTTTGGGTTGAGGAATTCGAATTTGATGTCAAAAATGTGAAAAACAAAATGGCTGACATAAAATAGCCGACCAAATTTCTTAAAACTTCCAGTGAAAATAGAAACTCACTGGTTTTTTGTATCAAGAAATACAACTTTGTTATTGAAAGTGTAAAAAACAGAATGGCTGACACAAAATGACAAAAAAAAATTTTTAAAATTGTGCCGTTTCGTGATATCCGAATATCACGGATTTGTTTTGGTCAAGGAATTGCAATTGAAAAATAGCGAACAATTTAATAAACAAAACTATTGATCCAAAATGACGGATTATTTTGAAAAAGTAAGTTTAACCTCACAAGAACAAGTAATACGGAGTTTTCAGTATTTTAGATGTTAGAATTCACAATTGACATACACAAATTAATTAGAGCTAATAATTTATGAGAAGAGGCGCTTTCTAAAAACAACCTCTTTATCATTGTTTTAGTAAATTATACTACATTAAAAGTTTTGCTTATCAGAGACTCTTCGTTTATTTTATTAACAATCTCTTTTATCATGAAAGACAAGTTAACAGAGTTGTTCCATGTAGTCTGAATTACAACTGTTAATCGATATTACTTAATTCTTGGTCAATATCTTCAAAGTTCGGCGAACATACCTTGGACGAAGATTAAGATGTGTAACAAACCAATACATTTTTTTTTATGTAGATATTTTCTCTTCCAAATTGTAAGTTTTTTATTACAGCTCGACTTAAAGTTTGTAAGAGAAAACAATTTTCTTTCGAGTGCACAGAAATGTCCAACCCTGTTGTGTGTACAAATGCACTCTTAGTTATTCATGTTATAAAAATAAGCTGAGATATTTAAAATATCACTTTTTCGATAATGCATATTTTGAAAGCAAAACAATTAAAAACACTGCTATTGTCACAAATACATCACAAACGATTATATCCAAGGAAGAACACACTAAATTAATATGCATACTACCAATTACACCTTCCATGTTGTACTTTGCTAATTAAGCCACTTCATAATGAGTTATATCACTTTTAACGTAGGCTGAATGTCAACGTTTTTGCAAATTTCACGAGACTATGAAAACACTTGACATTCAAATCGTACAGAAAACGACGTTGACATGATAACGCTCTACATTATCAGCATTAGCTTAATAAATACGTTCTAAATACAGTAGAAATTCGATAATCCGAATAATTGATTGCAGACCCGATTCGAATTACTGAATTATTCGGATTATTGGACTATTTTTTATATGTGAAGGTATATAAGAAAAATTCAAATTTCAATAAAAAACCAAACATGAATTTATTTATTAAAAATAAAACAAACATTTAACTCTTAATTATATGCCTATTTATTTTAAGAAGTTTGTTTTTACGATTTAAAGAAATCTTTTATATTTGTTTGCTTAACATTTTTTGTGCAAAGCTCCAGCGCTTCATTTCGCAAATCAGTTAATTATAATTTTTTTTTCTTGCTCAAAATCTTTTTGCTGTTTGGTTATTCTAATGGCGTTCTGGTCCATAGGTTGAATTAAACTGGTGCAATTAGGGGGTAAAAACAAACATTTGTAATTTTCATAAGCAAGTTCAGTAGGATGACATGGTGCGTTATATATTATTAGTAACACTTTTTGGTCCAGATTGTTTTCAGTTTGGTATTGTTTAACTTGTGGAACAAAATAATTCTGAAACCGTTGCGAAAATTTATATGAAGTCATCCAACCATTCTTAGACGCGTGGTACTCTACTGGAGGAAGATTTATGAATGAACGCGGCTTTTTTGATTTTCCTACAACCATTATCCGCAATTTGTGATCTCCAGTCTTATTTGCACAGCAAAGAAAAGTAACCCGTTCTTTAGACATTTTTCTTTCTGGCGCAGATCTTTCCTTAGCATTTACCAAAGTTTGACTAGGAAGTAATTTCCGCTGCCATAATTATCTTTAAACATTTGTTTGACCTTTTTGCATAAAATTTCCCGTAAAAGTATCTTTTGAAGTTCTCACTGTGACAAAATATGCATTCTCTCTTTCATTTGTGAAAGCTATGCTGTTAAAAAGCGTTAATTCCCGTTAATAATTACATTCCATTGAATATAAGAGTACATCATACAATTCGGATTATAGAGTTGCAATTAATTCGGATAACAGAATAGCCAGTAGTAAGAAAATAACCCTTCTGATTACTGGATTTCCGGATTACAGAGTAGTCGGATTATCGAATTTCTACTGTAATATATATTGTATTTAAATTGAAAAAAAAAACTTTACGATTTGGACTTTTGGACAGCTTTTTCGAGTTTTCGACCAAAACCGTCTCTCTCGAGAAAGTTTTATTTTTAGGCAAAGTACCCACAAAATGTACTTATTTCTTTATTGATTTGTAATTGTTATTTATGTAAAGTTTCTTTTTATGAATATAAGTTGAAATTACCCACTAACATGAATTGAAGATAAGATTTTCTATAGATATAAATGTAAGTCTAGGATTGTTGATTTCTTATAAAAAAAAAACCTTTTTCAAGTTCTTAATGATTATGTATTTAATTTAGTATAAAAAATAAAATTGGTGTTAAAATTTAGTAAGTATCGATAACTTACATCCGATACTTACACGAGTACCGATACTTTCTGGCGATACTAGGGGCGAGTAAAAGTATTGATACTTTAGAGGTGTCATTTGAACCCTAATCTCAAATGCGAAGCCAAATCACGCATTTCTCTGGCATTGCCAAAATGACACTTTTCAACGCATTTCAACAAAATCATGAACGAAAAGCTCTCAACGTGACATATTTCTATTTCTCATAATCTCCTCTCAACTCTTTACACTTATGCCCAAATTCAGTAACTTGGTATAATTTCATGTCTCCAAATGAGCTACAGATTATTGCTTTTCCTCGCTTTAAAGTTTTTTTCTTTTATTTTTACCCTGCTTATCACTTGGTCACAATTTAGAGACTTAATTTTAAGACTAGAGGCTTTATTTTGAAACTAATGAATGCCAACTGGTCGAAAATTGTGACTTTTGTCTCTATAAAAGACTGAGACTGCTAACTGAATTCAGACATTAGACCAGCGATTTTCAAAATTTTTTATTGTATCCAAATAATAGCTTTTCTCAACACTCACAAAACAGGCGCATGTTTCTGTGATGAACTTTTCATTTGACCCAAACCTCTTACCACCCAGCCGTTTCTTCAGGTTTGGTAATAGCAGTTAGTAGCCCAATTCCTGGATTTTGGTCGAGTGTTAGCAATCGTGCCAGCCATCGCGCGGAAAGCTTTTCCATATCCAAATATTTGTGTAAACTGTGATGCATCCGTTAAGTTGAGATGCCTACAGCTTCAGGCACCTCACACACTTTCATTGTTTGGTCATCAATATCACTACCTACATGGATTTTATCGATGATTTCTGGTGAACCGACCTCTGGGTGACTTGAACGTTCAGCGTAAACCACTTATTAACCATTGAATTGCCGGTGCAGTGTAATGCTAAATCAGCACACGAAATTAACTTTTTTCCAATTTTTAAAGTCAAAAGGTTATAAATGACTCAGCTTGCTCAAAATTTCACAGTAGTCAACAATTGATGGCGCGAGAAATTCAACAAGTCACTGACTTATCAATCCGCCTTTGTACAAAACAGATGTTTTAAATCAAAGTGTGTTAAGTACTGACAGGGCCTGGATTCCGGAGCGTTATTATGTCAAAACTTATGAAATTTATTAAACCTTTAATGTGTTCCAAAATAAAAAAAGGTGAAAAAAAAATTGTCAAAAAATCTTAAAAAGTCGCTGTTTGGTGTGCTCTATAGGCTGAGGGAATCATTGGTCTATATACATATCATGATTCAATTATTAAAGGTTTGGTAACTAAGCAGCTAGCTCCCTCACTTTCTGTCAAACGGCTCCCTTAGCCTCAAAACCGTGTTGCTTCTTAAAAATTATAATAGTAGTTACCTCAAAACTTTTCAATACCAAAAACTAACAAGCAACACTTTTTGTTTCTTCTGTGCACGTAAACGGTAAGTTTAAGTCCGGATTTTAATGGCAGCATTTATTCTGATTACAAGATTGACCCCGTCTCGTAAATATTTCATGTAAATGTTTAAAGGTTATTGTTAAAGGTTTGGTAACTAAGCAGCTAGCTCCCTCACTTTCTGTCAAACGGCTCCCTTAGCCTCAAAACCGTGTTGCTTCTTAAAAATTATAATAGTAGTTACCTCAAAACTTTTCAATACCAAAAACTAACAAGCAACACTTTTTGTTTCTTCTGTGCACGTAAACGGTAAGTTTAAGTTCGGATTTTAATGGCAGCATTTATTCTGATTACAAGATTGACCCCGTCTCGTAAATATTTCATGTAAATGTGTATAAATGACCTGGCTTTTTCATTGAACGCTTTTCACGAGCATATAAAAACGATCTGACAGCGTGAAAAGTTTTGTAATTTCTAGAAAGAATGGGTTTAAATAAATTGAAAATAATCATCCAATTGCCAAAAACAAGAATTTGTAAGAACGAAATTATTGAGTAATGAAGTTTGATTTATTTTTCTTTTAATATATAAAGATTTCTTTCTAAAATCTCGAATTATTGTGGTTTTCCTACAACTCCATTAACTTCATAAAGTCACTTACTATTTACCGGAATAAAATTTTTGGTCCTTTCACCGTCCAGTGGTTCATCACAATATTAAGATTAACCCTGATACCAATGGTATATAAATAAAAGGAATAAACTATATAAATAACTTATATTTTCCTTATAACATAAAATCGTTTAGTTCTTTGGACGAATATATTGAAAATTTATTTGCTAGGTAAACATTTAAAAAAAAAATATCTACCAAGAAGTGCATAATTATTTAAGTTTTGTAAGCGTAGCTATTGTATTTCTTAATTTAAATAAAATATCTTCGAAATTTTTAATTTAAAAAATCACTAACATTTTACTACTTATTATTTCCTTGTTAAGAAAGGGTAACAAAATCTTACCCGTTTTCCATACTTCGTAAAACAACCCTTTATAAGGGAGTGTCAAAATTCGAATGTCATTATTTACCTAACCTTTTATAATTGAATCATGCATTTGCCTATGTTCTTGTGAACTAGGGTGTCCCAAAATTTCTAAATATTGAATTTGAACATGCATATGGAATTTTTTTGCGAATTAGTCAAAACTAGAACTGTGGAAACTATTAACCCTTTTGCTCAACGTTAACACTTGCCGAATTGGGTTCAAAGTTGATGTTAAGGATCTTTTATGACCTTATATGAAAGTTTACGCAAAATATTGAATTTTTCTGAATGCAGAAAACTATCGAATTCCACACTTTACCCTTTCGATGTCAAACTATAAACTTTGATTTCAAAATATATACTGATAACATCAAAATACAAGATAAAATATAGCAAAGCCGTGATAAGATAATAACAACCCCCCCTTATGTTTCAAATTTTTGTTTTAATGTTTGTTTGTTACAATCTGGGTAGATTTTCCTATGTTCTTGAATACACAGCTTTAAAAACTGCTTTTGTTCCTCGTCAGCCGTTAACAAACCATGGAAGTTCTGCATTAATTTAACAGCTCTTTCTGCAGTATCGTTCACAGGTTTGACCGTCAAAACTGTTCTTTGAGATTTCAGATATGACGAATTATTTAGCCATAAAGAAGGATGTTCCTGTAGAAAATTTTCCTTAATTTTTAAACGGGAGAACAACGATTGATGTGTCCTGTATTTGATGCACAACACAAAATCTACACCTTATCTTCCAGATTCCAGTCTGTAATAGCTTGCCAAACAGCTTGCGCTTGTTCTTTGCCGGTTGAATGATCCAGTTTGGGCACAGCAATAAGTTGGTCTTTATCGCTATACGAAATTACAATTGGGAGGCGTTCTTCTTTAGATTTTCTGGCATTCAAAGCAGGTAACAGCTTACCATCCCAATGGACAGTCACAACTCCTGGTACTTTGTTTTGGAAATTAAGTTTATAGCTTCAGCACGCTGTTTACGTTTTTCAATCCGGATTCTTTGTATAGACGATTTGCTTATAGTAAATTCATCTGAATTATGGCCTAGTGCTTCAATTGTAGCTTCAAGAATAAACATAGATTCTCTCATACTTAACTGGCATCTGTCTAATGCAGCTACTAATTTGGGGGTGATAAAATCTCTCTTCCTGATTTTTTTGCATAAGCCAACTTGCGTGTCCTCAACAGTGGCTGATAAACTATCAGGAAAATATATGTACTACATACATGCATATTTACTAGCGAATATTTATAAAAGGGTTTTACTACCATACATCATACCCACACATAAATAGACATATGTACGTATATAAATACGTATATATGTAGATATGTATGCACTTCAGCGTCAAAAACAGGTTACAGTTGTATGCAATACTTACAATGTTTTTTTAACACAAATCCTTTCCGTTAACTCTTTATAAAATAATATCGCATTCTTTAACTAGAACAATATTAATTCAAGTTTCAAAACTTGTACAGAGTGCACACATTTTCCAAATATCAAAGTTTTCTATCCAAAATGAGAAATTGAAAATTTCTAACATTTTAATGCGAGTCTTAAGAAATTCTGTATATAAAAAGCATTGTAAAAATTTTTTCTAAATCTGTTTTCTTTCCATTAACATTTGCGCCTACATATGAACATATTTTCATACAAATGTGTATTGACTTTATTATAAGTGTATGCATTTATTTTAAATTTTTGTACAACATATTTGGCTCTCTTTGTACAACGAATGCCTCTTTTTCTGAATGCGACTAAGCGCAGTATCTCAGCTATCTGCACACTCATTCAGTCATCGCGCTTGCTATGAGCAGAATGCGTAGAATGTTGCGCTTACGTGTGAATGTGTTAAAACGGCCAATGACTACATTCATGCAGACGTCTAAGAAATATCTATGCATTGAATGTGCTTCCGCACACCGCAGATCTATTCGTTCTCCTCCGCCATCCGTTAATAGTAATGAAAGAGATATGCCTAATCTATATCTAATGCTAATTC